>BSBK01000994.1:2355000-2667500 GCA_027943335.1 Chamaecyparis obtusa
CATAGATAAGATTTAATTAACAACAAAATGGTACACACACATTTTTCTTCTCGTGAATATAATTTAGGAACATTTTGAAGGATCAAATCACTATTAGAGCATTAACTATTATTGCTATAGGAAAATAATTACACTTTCTCTCTTTTTTGTTTTTTGTTTTCTACACAACTAGTTAAGCCAAAAAGATAAATTCCTACAACAAAGAATGATATATGCCTACATCCTCTAAACTAATTAATATTGTTTTTTTAATACATTTTTTTCCAAAATAGCGTGAACTCATACCAATTTCTCATTTCTAGTGCTATCTAATCATTTATAGGATACTAGATATATTTCTACATTAATCATTTTACAATATTTAAGTTAAAGCAACAATGAGAAAACATAGGTAACAACACAATTTATGACTTCATATACAAGTATAAATGTTATGCTTCAATTGCTTACAACCTTTCATATAGTAGAGAAAATAAAATAATAATTCTAGGAAGTCAATTTGCCTAAGCCATTTTTGAACACTTTATTGACAACATATGATTCATGCACATACATGAACCATATGCTACAAATTCACCAATAGAAGCTCACCTTCAAGCCATTGGGTTATGAAACAACCTACTTCTGAGCTAGGGGATAGAACACAAACTTGGGTTTATCACCACCTTAAAAATTGTACACAATGTTTTACATACAAATCACATAAGAACCATAAATATGAATCACATAAATGTCAATTTCTTACACAACATGTAACTTAATCATAATACTCCCTTAATCCACAATGTCCTCAAAGGATTTCTCCTCAAGAGGGAGTAGGGGCACATTTTGATAGGATTTCAAAATAGCTCCAATAAAAATTATTCATAATATTCATCAATTCAATTCAAGCACCAAAAAGAGGGAAAATCTTATCCCAAAATACACTAAGAGAGTTGGATACACAAATCCTAACTCACAATCAAAAGTACCACACCCAATAAACCCCTTTCACATGGAGGATCTCTTTTCCCAAGTGGGAATGGATCTAATCCTTGAATAACGACACCAAACAATGAAACACTATACAATAAAATCAAAACCCCTAACCCAACATAGAATATTCAAGTTTTAGAAAAATAATGTAAAAACATAAATACCTCAAAACACAATAGAGATTTGAGGTGGATCATCTACACGAAATTTCTTCAACAAGTTGAATAGTTTTTCTCCTCCTCTCCTCTCCTTCTGCATCTTGCTCTTCTTCTTCTAGCTTTCTTATCCTCTCTTCTCTTCTCCCATTTGTTATTCCAAAAATCCCTTACCCTTTCTTAAAGCGTCACTATATAAGATTAGCTTAAGGAGCTCACAAAGGATGAGGAGGTGAAACTTGTCGATTCCTCTCCAAATCCATCTACCATTAGGATTTCTAGCGAATTTATACTTCTCCACTCCCTAAAACTTTAGCATGGTTGATCCTCCCCATAATTATCTTTCAAGTGTACCTCTAGAAAAATATTCAAAGCATATCAAATCTCTCCCACCTCTTGGGAATGAGGGACTTGAGATGAAATATTAGCGATCCCCACCACCTCCAAATGTATCATTAATTTTTAATTTAAGGTTTTAGAAAATATTGTTCTAAATTTTTAGCCTTCTTAAACACCTCCAACCCCTACCTATATGATCTAGGGGTCAAATTTTAACTATTAGGGTTCATTTACTAAGCATAACATACCAAAATAAGATGAATTAATTGAACTTTAGGAAAACAAACAATACCAATATGATCACACTAACATTTAAACATTTACAACACATAACTGAAGACCCTGGCTTCTCCATATGAGTTAGGATCAACTTAATTGGGATTCACATTTTAGGGTTTGCATTATGTTCCTAAATGCTTATTGGCATCAATCTGAAAACTCAAAGAGAAGTGTCAGTACATCAAATAAACATATATAGTTGAAGAATAGTAACTAATTTTTCTATCATAACATTTCAATTATTCATTGTACATATGAAAAATATTAATCTATCATCATTATGTTTAAATGCCAATATTTAAAAATCCCAATTAATTAGTTTACATCTCATGGGATTACTAAATCATGATTGACATCATTATAACAACATACATCTACCCACATATTCCCATTATCATTACCATCATATGCATTAATTAGAGGCATTACCCGAAAGTATAATCAAATTTACCTTCATGGTAATATCAATATATCTCCAATAAAAATAACCATATCAAGTATATTGTCTGTGAGATAATATCATAACCCAAAGTACATCATCACCACATGATCATGACAAAGGTACTAACATCTACCCCATATAATTTTCATAAATTAGGATGAAATGATACACAACATGAATTCCATATAAACACCACTATAGTATCAAGATAGAGTGAAGTGAAAAGTGTTTTAAAATAAGGGTGTTGGTTCTTCAAAAGATTTTACACTCCATGAGACACCAATATACTTATGACTGATATTAAGGAGGGGTTAATTCCAAATGTGAGAAATCTATAAGTAACTGGACCAACTATAGGGACTGCCCTCTTCACTTCTGGCTCTGCAAAATCAAGGTGGGTGCACTTGATCCTATAGATATAACTTTGCTTCTTACTTAATACTGGATCTTACAACAGATAACAGTGAGAAAGTACTAAATAACAACCTATTATTCATTGACTCTCCATCAACTGGGTAGAACAACTATATAAAGTAAAATGGAATTAAAATGACTGGTTTTGATTATATGTTTGTGATTACAATGATTTCAATCATTCCCATGAAGCAAAGATAGGTGAATACAGGCCAGTGCCTTATCTAATGGGCAAATAATACTAGAAAATAGAGTCAACACAAAGATTCTTGAAATAACTGGTCTTCAAACATAAATACAAATATTTCAACTCATTCCTACTTGCAGATAATCCCTATGTGAATTCAATGAACATGTATCCCACCCTGAGCAATATTTAATCCAACCCTAGATCAGAACTCAAAGCAAAAATACATACATATAAACCTCCAAGAGACTTAAAGATTCATAGAATAAACACAAAGGAGAGGAAAAAGACTTGAATTTGTATTAAGTATAACCTTTTTTCTTTGTATACAATATGTCCTAAATAGCGAGCTTTGCAAGACAATAACAACAACCTGTACTTCTTCTCTATTGCTTTGGTAAGAAAATGATGTAAAATATTACAATCCTCGATTGAGGGTTAGGGTTTCAAAATTTATGTATTCTCAACACCTAAAACTCTCAATGCCTAAAATGATAATGGAAAATCCTTTATATACAAGGAGATGCAACAAGCTACCGATCATTTTAGGGTTTACAAAATTTAACCTAAAAACTTTACAACAACCCTACTGGGTTTACAATAAATGCATTTACTAGATTTGGAGAGATATTTGCAGATAGCCACCTTGCTTTATGTCTTCAATTCTTTCCTCGATTTCCTTAAGCAAATCTGATCGCCATCTCTTCGTTGTCATCCCTGCAATAAATACCTCTTTATATCTCAACAACTCTTAAGACTCAAAAAGTTGTAGCCTTTGCTTGGCTCAAGAAGTAGGTGGAGCATCTACTTTTTCTACATGAGGTATGTATTGGTACCTCCATCTGTTGTACACCTCCTCACTTGGGAAATCAAAATTTGCAAACTCTACCCCTTTGCCGGATAACTATTCCCACTTGTCCTCTAGCTGACTGATTTCTCGCTGAATAAAATCAAACTTGGACTTGGCAGAAATTAATGTCTCAATAGTGTGTATGAAAAACAAGGTATTCTCCAAAGTGAAAATGCTAGTCATTCTAGCGGAAAAATCATCATCTATTTGTGCTCTCCACTTGATTAACTCCTTTAATTCACCATTTTTCTTGAAAACTCCTGGGATTAAATCACAGCAGGGGAGTGTCAATTCTTTCTTCAACAAATTGGATTTTCTTTCAAAATCATCCAAAAATATATCATGCTCCACAAGCTTCTTTAGATTTTGATGCAATGGTTTGATTGAATGGGTCATGATCAACTTGAGCCTTAGACAACCATCTGAATAATCTTACATTTGGAGATCTCTGAATCCATTTATTGAAAATTGGCCCTAATTCCTCCTTATGTTTGTTAAAGGATGTGAGCAATATCTTTAATCTCCTAGCATGGTCAAACAGAATTGTAGGATTCAGATTGGTATAAAATTGCATCAAGGCCCTCTGTAACCTTTTCCTCATATCTTTGCTCTAACAAGCTTTTAGCCTCCAAATATTCATCCCTCCACTTGTCCCAACTCGGCCCTTTTTTCTCTGAAATGACTCATTTCTTCAAGCAATTGTTGCTTTTCCCAACTGACCCTTGCATCTATATTTATTTCTGGGAGCGGTGATGGTGGAAACTCAATGATAGGACTTGATGAAGAAGCCATTGTAGGCTTATTAGCTATCATCAATTGGGGTGACCTATGATCTTATGGTCCAGACAATTTTGTAATCAGGTTGTCCTTCTGAATCAGTTCTACTTTGAGCTCATTATAGGACTTAAGGATAGTTTCAAACTTAATCCTTAGCTCTTCTCTTTCTTGTGCTTCTTTCTCTGCTACTTTAACATTAAATTTAGCAGTCTCCAAAATGAGGCTTGAAGCCTCAACACCAAAAGTTTCACCTACCCTTTGCACTAATAAATTTCCAGTGTATTCTAGAGAATAGAACATCTCTTGTTCCTTTACTTTCTTTCCTCTTGAGGGACCATATAACTAGGGCAGCATGATCATCTGAAAAAGTGATACCCCTAGTAGCCTGATGTGCCTTGTTCTACAATGGTGAGGATCTTTACCTTACTCTTCCTAACTTGATAAAAAATTATTGCATTTGCAATATCCCACTCAGGAAGAATCAAAACTCTTGTAGTGTGGATCATGGCCCTTCCTTCTTCAAGGGTGATCTTTTCAAATTGTTTCACCATTTCTCCCTTGGTTTCATTTTCAATTTCAGTTATGTCCCTATCAAGGAACTTCTCTTTCTTCTTTTCACAAATCTCTTTAAACTGATTTATTTTTCATCCTCCATAAAAATTGAAAGAATGCCCTAGTCTTTACAAACTTGTCATCAACAACAAAAGAATCACTAGCCTGTTTCAAAATAGGGTCATTTTCTTACCCTCAAACTCTACAATAGTGAGATCCATTGCTACCTCCTTGGGTGCCTCTGGCATTCTCTCCTGTAATTCATCATTGGAAACAATAATGTTTCCCTCATTTCTCATCTGTACCAACTGGCCAACAACCCCATGTTCATCTAACTATAAGGGGGACTAAGAAGGAGAATATACCTCCTCTTCTGGTCTTGATTCCTCCTTTCTCTGCCTCTTTGCGGACTCACATCCTTTTGTTGGGCTGCGAGAAGAACACTATATCCCTTTCTCTGTTGAACAGTGTAAGTTCCCCTTGGGGTTAGTTTTATATATCCAGGTTGACTCAAAATTCTCCTGGCTCTTTCAAGGATTTGTCCTTGCTTACCATAGTTCTCTTCTCATTTACTGCATGCATGATTCCTTCAAAATGCTCCATAAGAGCATCTACCTTCCTAGCCCATGGCTCAAAATTCTTTAGTGGATCATAACTTTTATCAAAATTTCTAATAAAATCTACAGTCTTCTTGTAGATTACCCATTTTTCCTTTTTAATCTCTGAGTTTGGAGATCAAACTCATTCCTTATTATATATTCAGGAAAATTAAATTGATGCTCTGTAGAAGCACACCTCACCTTCTCTCTAAACATTCCTGATAAAAAACCTTCATTATCTACACACCTGACCATAGTTGTAGCCATCTTGTAGGGTTGTAGGACTTGATTCAAATTACACCCAGCCTCCCTTAGTAATCACATACTGGTGTGCAATTGTGATATCTAGGCTGGTGTGCAATTGTGATATCTAGGAACAAAGTTCCCCTTCCCTTACCAGTAAGGGTTGTTTCTTGCAGGTTACCAATCTACCTCAAGATCTCTGCATATCTGGACATTAATGGAACCTGGTAAGGTAAAACATATGGTTCCTTCTTGCAACCATATATCCTAAAATCGTGGAAACTAGATACAAAATTATGTCACCAAAATTATGAACTATGGTGATATCTTCGCAGTACTCCTTAGGCCTAATCAATCTCAATAATTCCCTGGGATCCTTGGATTTTCAAAACATAATAATGTCCTAAGTCTTGAGGCAAAATCTTTGTCAAACACAATGAAACTGGCATCAGTTCTATCCATGACAAAACTTATAGCTCATAGCTGAACTGAGAGCGTTTCCCCATCCTTCACCTTGACAATATTTATTATTGAACCAAAGAAATGTTCACCCTTGTATAAGAACATATGCATCAGCATAGAGTACCACCCAAAGGGTCTACTAACCTTCATATTTTTATCCCCATCAGTCCCTCATGGATTAGGTCAGCCAAGTGAGAAGCAAAGTCAAAAATTAGTGCCAGCTGGGGATGTAGAGACTACACCATCATGAATATATAGGGAATAGGCATATGAGTTGCCTTATCTTGCCCCAAGATCTAAGTTAAACACTTGTAAAAACCTTGTGCACGTCTACTGAACAAATCTAGCCTGAAAGGATCAGGTGTACTTGGGCTAATGACACACATTGATCCAATCTGGTCAAGAAAATCCCCTAAGGGTTCTATTCTCAAGTAATCTTTATGTGCTTCATAAATCTCAGTGAACTCATTAAAATCTATCTTTTCTAACCCAACAGAAGGGTCAATCAATGAGAATACCTCCCTAATTTCATCTTTTGTAATGCTAATTAAATAATTTCCATTTATGTCCTTGACACATTTAGTCATAGGATCATAACACTTAGCAATTTGAATTAACAACTCTGCATCCATAAATACTCCAGGGACAACCAACTTCCCTATATCAAATTACCAAATATTACTAAGGGGGGCACATGAATTTCTTTGTGAATACGCTAACCTGAACAAAATAAGACCATTGTGGTCCTTCCCCACCCTAGCATCCCTCATCTAGTTTCCTCTATCATGGAGCCCATCATTTACATAATCCCTAGGTTTCTTGGAACCAACTCCTTCATCTTTGACGCCCCATTATCTGAGTGTGGGAGCAACTGCATTAGGTCCTCAAAGACACCCCTATCTTATACTCTGTCTTTCTTGACAACTCCCTCTTAGGCACCATTTTAACTAGGTTTTTTTTTCTTATAACAAGCAAACACCTGAGAAAACCCTAAAAATCACTGGATAACAACACAAATTCTTTATAATTTCCTCAAAGCTTCAAACAATTCTTAAGTTAGAAATTTGGCCTACTAGACGCCTACAAAAACTCTCTTGGTATCGCTCCAGAAAATAAATCCAATTCACCAAGATGCTTTGAAAGAGGTAAAAACTTCAACGATCAAATCAGGGTATATAATGCTTTGCCAACCATTTACAATTCATCTGCACGAAGCTCATTAAGCTTGCCATTACTGAAAACTGGCGGCTTCAACGTTTACAAGACGTGAACAACGTCATTAATTAGAAATTCAAATTTGGATTGTTGATTTCATTCACTTTTCGGTGCATCTGACGACTGGCAGAAATGGCAATATAACCTTTTAATACATTTCCCCAAACTAGTTCTCGACCAATGAGAATAGTCGTAATTATACATGTGCAGAAAGTTATAACTTAACTTAACTTTGATTGGACTGGACAGGTATCAACCTATCGCTAAAGTGCAAGCATAAGATTCATGCACCTTTCCTCGGCGGTATAATGACCACCATAGATCCCTTTTCAACTTAACAAGCCCTTATCACTTTATAAAAATGGTGACCCCACTGCAATAAAATCCACGTGGAGACGTCTGAATGCTCCCGAATGCTGACAACTGACATGGAAAGAGACAGATGTCAACCAGTCACTAAAGCGCTAACAGAGAAATGTCAGAATTGTCAGGTTAAGATATAGCGATAACCATCGATGCACTTTAATCGAACGATCATCACAATCTACAAATTTGGCCCCACTTTATACTTTACTAATTCCTCATCGAATCAGAAACTGCCACATTGCAAAAACTGGTAGGTGAACCTCTCCCTTTTTCTTTCTCGGTACCAAACACCCTGACAACTTCCACATTAGTGCTTACCTTAACGAATCAACAATAAACATATTAGCGTGACATGGCAATTTAGGGCCCACTTTCTAGCTCGTATCATACATACTGAATCGGACGGCCGTCACTATATTGCAAAGCTTAAAAACCTCACATCTTCTCCCAACGGTATAGTGACAACCACAAGATCTATCTGAGCTTTAAAAACTTTGAAGAATCTGACCCCATTGCTCTACATCACCCAATACAAGTGTCAATATAAAGAACTGCCATCGAAGAAAAACTGTCAGAACACTACAATGTCAGAAAAGGTCTTGATCGGACGCTTGTCGCTAAAGCGTGATGATTAAAGGACAGTCATCTTGACCCAACGGTATAACGACAATCGTTGATTGATCCTGATGTTTAATTGATAGCAGACTTTTGAAGATGGGCCCACTTGGACAGATGTCATCTTGTCGCTAAAGTGCATGTCAATAATTCTGACAACCGAGAGCTCGAGATTTAACAATAGCCACAAGTTTAAAAGGGTTAGTCATTTGGAAATATTAACGGGAAAACTAAGGCTTTGAAAGAATTTATTTAAAAGGGGACCCTGCTCGACAACCTAGTGGTATAACACATAAAGTGGTCACTTCATAAGGGTGTAAAAAATGCACACGTTTATTTTGAATGTTAATGAGCAAAAAGGTAATGCTCAAACATAACAATGCTTAGACCAAACTAGGGTTTTAGTAACAATGCATAAGGCCAAACCCTTGGAACCAAAATTCTTAAAAATCTAAGTATGAGGATCAAAATTTAAAATAGTACTAACAAAGGGGTCTCACAATAATGCTATCATCAAACCTACAACAAACTAGAAATACAATCTCACAACTATCATAACAAAACTATTATCAAACCCTTCAAAAACTACTAAAGAAAATTATAAAATTTCAAACCAATTTTCATAATAGAAAAAACTAAGTGAGTTGCACTTTGATTAACCTTATACTCTCATCGTATTCCATATGGAAACCCTCAAACAACCATTCTTGAGCCTTCTTTTCAATTAGTTCATCCGTCTCTAAAGAACAACAAGATTTCACTAGCAAATAATAATGTGAAAGTGAAGTGAAGCTAAAATCATACTTAATCCAAACCACATTCAAATGCAATTTTCGGGCTTTTGAAACCCCAATGCCATAGAAAGATAATCTTACATTTCAAGGTAGAAACTACCTCTTCAAGGTTTTCAACACCTCCATTAAGTGTCCAATCAAAAGTGTAATATGTCCAACTTGTGATTGCACCAAAAGAAGGTCAAGTAATTGTCAAAATTGACATCTCCAAATCCCATGCCATGATTTGGATTTTTAATACATTTAAATTATTCTTTGTTAAATTAACACTAATTATGATTTCACCAATTTACTAAAAAAGATACTATTTCTCGATTTATCCATGGGTCCTAATTTACTATTTTTGCATAACTAGACTTACTATAATTTGTAAGTGCTATTTTATAAAGGGGACATGACATGTCATCCCTCCCAAAGATTGGTTGTCCTCAAGAAATGAATATTAGGATAGTTTAGAATTTATGATCTTTCTCATGTTGCATCTTCAATTGGTAAATCCTTCCATTTGATTAAGTACTCGCTAATACTTCTATTTCTGAGTTTCTCTTCCCTTGTTCTGAAACTTCTTTAGGAATCAAAGCCAACTTCCCTTTATAATCAAATGGTGGTAATTTAAGTAAAGTTACATTTTTCTACCCAACCACTTTCTTCAGACATGAGACATGGAAGACATTGTAATTTTATAATTTGGTGGTTTCTAGTTCATAAGATACATCCCTACCATTCTGGTGATATTGTAGGGTCCATAAAAGTTTGAGCTTAAGTTTCTCTACTCCATTTGTTTTCAAAGATGTTTTCTTATATGACTACAATCAAGAAAAATCCAAGTCCCGAACCTCAAAAACTCTCTTTGTCCTCTTCTTGTCTACCTACATCTTTTGTTGATTTTGTGCATGATGTGAGTTGTCTTTAAGGACCCTAAAATCTATTGAATTTCTTTGATGGAATCTCTTTCAACACAAACTTTACTATTTAAAAATAATAAATCAGCAAAAGAAAATGCATCACAAGCATAGAGAGCTCATATAGGAAGCATACCTATATATATATACATACATACATATGTATATATATATATATATACATATATATGTATATATATACATACATATATATGTATATATATACATACATATATATGTATATATATATATATATACATACATATATATATATATACATACATATATATATATATATACATACATATATATGTATAATATATATATATATACATACATATATATATATACATATGTATATATATATATATATATATACATACATATGTGTATATATATATATATATATATATATATATATATATATATATATATATATATATATATATAGATATATGTATGTATATATATATATATATACATATGTATGTATATATATATATATATATACATATGTATGTATATATATATATATACATATATAGATATGTATGTATATATATGTATATATATATATATATATACATATATATGTATATATATATATACATACATATGTATATATATATATATACATACATATGTATATATATATATATACATACATATGTATATATATATATATATACATACATATGTTATATATATATATACATATATATGTATATATATGTATATCTATATATACATATATATGTATATCTATATATATATATATATATGTATGTATATATATATATATGTATGTATATATATATATATATATGTATGTATATATATATATATATACATATATATGTATATATATATACATATATATGTATATATATATACATATATATGTATATATATATACATATATATGTATATATATATAATAGCAATACTCTCTAGGTGCAACCATTTTATTCAATCATCCTACTAATTTGAAGCATATTCCTCAAGTATACCTCCATCCATTTATTAATTATTTATATTTTAGATGTCATTTTTTTGAAGAAAATTAAATAAACATAATTTAATTTAGAAAAATGGCATCTAATTCAATAGACAATGAAAAACTAATTCTTTCTATTTCTATTTCACCATCTATTTGAGGATGAATCTTGTTCTAGGTGTGAGATCTATTACTATTAAGTTGATGCAGGAGAATCCTAGGGTCGTTGGAAATCTTGCATCACCCAAAAATATTTCCTTTTCAGTTTGTTCTTGTTTTCCTATTTTTGTATTTCGTGTAAGTGATCATGCTAGTTGACTTGTTATTCCATGCGATCCTGATGACATTTTCTAGACATCGTGAAGATTATGTGTCTAGGTTTGCGTCTCAATTCATTCTTTCCTACTGAATATTTCTTCAGTTTGGATCTGGTCCTATTTGTTCTTCTTGTTCTAACAGTCAGATTAGGTTTTTTGATCTTGTGAAGTTGTTCCACGATTGGCGAAGCTTTAATGGTGCATTGTTTGATGTTCCTTCTTTTGTGACTGACCTCTTTTTGTGATCTCATGGCATTTAATTCATATCTGGAGGAGTTCTTATGATTTTAGGTCCTGACCTATATGTTGTAATACATTTTTATTCTTTCTTGGAGAATGTGATCGGTTAGACCGACTTGTGGCTTGTGATCATGTATATATTGTGGCTTTGGTTCCTTTGTTTGGGCTCTTAGTACTTAGACTTGGAGAGGTTATCATCTAGTATGGATTTGGTTTTTCGTATGTAATCAAGCATGTGTGCCTTAGAATGTAAGCTAGCATGTAGTTGGGTATGTAAATCTTTAGTATCTGATAATATGAAGGCCTGTGAGGCATGTTTATTGTTCATGAGTTATTGTTGTTCTAATTTGTTGTTTATGTTGTGTTGACTCTTGATGCATGGTTGGACTGTCTCCACTGGGGAAACTCTAGCCATGACTACATTAGATGTTATCAGAGCAAGGTTGATGTTCTTTTGTTAGCAGATCAAGTTCATGAGCTTGCAAAGCCCTAGTTGTGTTTGTTGTGGGGTGGCAGAGTGTGGATCTACCCCGTAATCATAGAGGACTTGCGCAAGGGTATCACATAGGAGTTATTGTTGGTTGAGGATTTTTTTACTGTTGATGGCATACCAAGGGTGAATAGATCGTCGAGTTGGAGGCAGACTGAAAGTGTCTCTAATAGATGTTCTATTGGAGAGGCAATTAACACCTCAAAATTAGAACGTTGAAGTTGAGATAGTTGCACTTGAGGATTGGAAAGATGTCGCCTAGGAGGAACCCTAGAAGGCTAGAGAAAATCATGGAGGACTTCCAAAATGAGATGAGGAATGAGATTAGAAATGTATTGAATGTATTGTGGAGGAATCCTGAGACTAAAGAGGAATATGAGGAAGTTGTTCAAGCTCTCGAGACTAATGATGCTGAGATCCCTACAGAAGAATAAATATTGTTGAGAGATTTGTCCCAGATAGGTAAGAGACATAGATTTTTTTGTTCCTAATTTCTCTAGTTCTTTGTATCCTGAGGATTTGATAGATTGGATAGGTGAATTGGAGGATTATTTTGAGCTTGAAGATATTAGAGATCCACGTAAGGTTAGGTTAGCATAGACTAGGTTGAAGGGTCATGTTGTCTTATGGTGGAAGGAACTACAGAAAGATAGAGATGAAAATGGTGAAATGAAGATCACTAGATGGAGGACCATGGTTTCTAGATTGAAGGCTAAGTTCATACCTAGATATTATAAAGTATAATTGTTCAAGAAGTTAAAAAGTTTAAAGCAGAAAGACATGAGTGTAAAGGACTACACTGAGGAGTTTTACAAGATGACAATTAGATCTGGGCATAAAGAGATGTCTAAGGAGAAGGTAGCTAGGTATATTAATGGTATGAGATTTAACATTCAAGATGAGTTGAGTATGTTGAGGATTTATACAGTTGAGGATTCTTATCATTATGCATTGAAGGAAGAAGTTAAGTTAAGGAGAAGACCGAGTAATCCTAGAGGAAAGGAGAAGCAAGCAAGTAGCAATGGTAAAGATAAACAAATCATCGAGATTGAACTTTATCAGAAGACATTTAGAAGAGGAAGTTGGTATCAAGGATTTCAAAGGTACTTGTTTCAAATGTGGTAATGTAGGGCATAGAGATTTTTGATGTTTTGGGGGGAATTAGTAAGAGCTTGGACAAGTAGAATCTCATGCATATGAGGAGAATGCTACTGGTGGACTTGAGGAAAGTATTGCAGAACCTAAGATGGGAGAGGCTCTTATGCTTAGGGTAGTTATGTTGAGTAAGAAGGAAGTTGAACCTATACAAAGGTGGAATTTGTTTAGGGATGTTTTCAAGTTAGGAGGTAAGTGTTGTAAGGTTGTTATGGAATGTGGTAATATTGATAATTTGGTATCATAAGAGATGGCACATAAGCCTAGTTTGAGGAGGTTTAAACATCCTTTTCCTTATGGGATAAGTTGGTTTTTATGTGTACACATGGTGGAGGTAAAATAGCAATGTTTAGTTGATTTTAGCATTGGACCTTATAGAGAAGAGGTGTTATGTGATGGGTATCTATGGGTGCATGTCATGTTCTACTGGAAAGACCTTGGAAATATGATCGATGAGCTATTAATGATTACAGAAGATATGTGGTCACAATAGAGAAGGATGGACAACGGTTTACTTTAGTTCCTTTGAAGGAAGCAAAGGGGAGAAGTGCTAGAAATTTGAGCATGGTGAAGAGTTACTATTCTAAGAATCAAAATCCAGAGGTTAGTATGGATCAAAAGCATGATCTTGGAAACATACCATAGAACAAGTTGGTGTTAAATAATAAGAAGAGTAAGGTGTTGGAGTAGAAGACTTTTGATCAAAGGAAATCTTGTGACAGAGGTAAATTAAATGTGTAGAGGCCAAGAGGTGGTAGTAAGAGTTCTTTACTATCATTTGTTGATGTGATAGAGAATACTGAGCAGATTGGATTGATGGATTTGGAAAAGGGTGGAGCTAAGTTGTAGAGAAAGGGAGTTGCAGATAAAGAATATATGTGGGTTAAGAATGTGCATGGATTTATGTCCTGAATCCTGCAAGATGTTCATAAGTTCCTCTTATGGAACATCTTTTTTTCTCACCTGGGGTGTTTAATGCAACATCATCCTAGGGTCGTTGGAAATTTTGCATCACCCAAAAATATTTCCTTTTTAGTTTTTTCTTGTTTTCTTGTTTCTATGTTTCATGTAATGATCTTTCTAGTTGGCTCATTATTCCATGTGATTCTGATGATGTTTTCTAGACATCATGAATATTTTGTGTTTCAGTTCGCATCCTGATCCATTCTTTCCTGATGAAAATTTCTTCACTTTGGGTCTGGTCATATTTGTTCTTCCTATTCTAATAGTCAGATTCAGTTTTTCGATCTTGCGAAGTTATTCCACGATCGATGAAGCTTAATGGTGCATTGATCGATGTTCCTTCTTTTGTGGTCAACCTCATTGTGTGATCTCATGGTATTTAATTCATATCTGGAGGAGTTGTTATGATTTTAGGTTCTGACCTATATGTTGTAATACATTTTTCTTCTTTCTTGGAGAATGTGATTGGTCTGGACAACTTGTGGCTTGCGATCATGTATATATTGTGGCTTTGGTTCCTTTGTTTGGGCTCTCAGTAGTTAGACTTGGAGAGGTTAGCATCCAGTATGGATTTGGGTTTTTGTATGTAATCAGGCATGTGTGCCTTAGAATGTAAGTTTGCATGTAGTTGGGCATGTATGATGTAAATCTTGATTATTTGATAATAAGAAGGCATGTGAGGCATGTTTATTGTTCATGAGTTATTGTTGTTCTGATTTTTTATTTTCATTGTGTTGACTCTTGCTGCATGGTTGGACTATCTCCTCTGGGGGAAACTTTGGCCATGACTGCATCACAAGTGAAAGAGTTTCTTTCAAAAAGAACTAAGAAATCTATTATCTCTCTCACTAACAATACTCTTTGGTACACCATGCAATCTAAAAATCTCCCTAAAGAATAACTATGTTACTTAGGATACCATAAAATTAGATGTGATAAGAAATGAATGTACATACTTTGTCAATGTATCTACAACATATATACAACATTTTCCTTGAACCATAGGCAATCTAGTGATGAATATTTCCCAAAAAATTTTCAAGAATTGGGATTATTTGTAGTAACCCTACTGGAAAAATTTGCTCACCTTTGTTTTGTTAACAATCCATACAGTCTTTGATGTGTTTAAGGACATCATCTTTCATCCCTTCCTAAGAAAATTCTTCTTGGATCTCCTATAAGTTTTGAAATATCCTTGATTACTAGCCATGTATGTATCATGAAAGGCTCTCAATATCTTCTCCTTAACTTTTGATATTGGTACCAAGAATACTTTGCTCTTGTAGTAGATCAGCCAATCAACAATAGTGTACACATCATATTCTACTAACTTATTGTTAGTATCCATATGAGTTGCATTGTATAAATATCTTTGACTCTTGTGTTTGAATTGAAAATATTTGCCCAAGCTTTTCTTCCGCTCTTAGTTCATGCCTCACGTCCATGGTTACTTTCCTAGGATGCCCATCGTGTTGCTTTGAACCTGTTTCATATGCTTAGCCTTCCTCATTTTGAATGTTCATCACCTCAAGTCGTTATTGAACCACTTTGTACCTCAGTTCAAATTAGTTCAAATTAGTTCAATTAGGTTTAATAAGGAATTTCTATCTAAAGCTTGTACCTACGGGTGATGTCTTTCGGTAAACTATAATATAACGTCGAACCAATTTGTACCTCAGTTCAAAGTAGTTCAAAGAGGTTCAAGGAAATTTTTTTGTGCTCAAAGAGAATTGGTGGCTGATGTGACATGCCAGATAAGAAATCATTGTAATGATGCTATGACTTGCCTCAAGAATCTAGCAGCTACGAGTGTGGTTTGAGTTGGCAATGTAAGTTAATAGGATTAATTCATGGTGCATGCAAAGTGATGGTGTCAGAGGGAAATAAATGATGACATGGACAGTTTTCCAAAGGCTATTGGTTGTGAAGTGTCATTTCATGACGTATGCCCCACTCTAGTATCACTCCTTAATTAATACTCAAATATTTATCATACTTCGCTGGTATGTGAGTATTTTTAAATCATGTCATGTTGTTTTATCTCTCTTAAAGAAAGAGATTATGAAGGCTTGGTTGTGGAAGATAAGAATTCTCCCTGAGATTAAAAAACAATTACAAGTAAACGTCGAGAGCCTTTCCTCTATTCCTTCTTTGCATGTTTATTTGATTTTGGAAAGACTACAAAGTGTTGTGTTGTTTCGGAGGGAAAACATGAGGTCCAGTATGCATTTCTTTGGCAATACAACTAGTTTAGAGTGTCAAGCCCTAGTAATTTCAGACACTGATTTGATGGGAATGGAGGTAGATAAAATGATAGATAATTCTAATAATATTGTAGATAAAGAGCACACCCTGGAGATTATGTCGAGCGGGCTTCTTCAAGTTGTCACTTTTCCCCCTGCTGTAACAAATCCTAAGTTGATTCAGCAATGTGTAAACTGTTATGACGTGAAGTTGAAAAGCATATTGAAAAATGATGGCCAGAGCCTATTGTCTGTCACTAGGGAAACTATCATGTCATTTTTTAAGCTACCCAATGAGGCTTTCTCCAGTTTTAGTCCAACCGAGTCTTATGCCTAGTTTCATGAATGGTTTGAGAAAAACTGCAATAATATTGCTAGGAAATGGACATAAACATTTTATAAAGGAGGTTCTAGGCTACCGAAGGATCACATGAAGCTGCATACCCATGACCTAGTAGTCCTACTACACAAAGTGAAGGGTTTGGCTCAAGCAATCCTCTTTGAAGACTGGATATATCATTATATTGAAATCATTTTAGATGGAAGGTGGTATCTAGATTGGGCCGAGTTAATTGCTAGTTCAATGAGAGACCAACTCAAGAAAACACAAATGATTAAGAGGGGATTTTATATGTCCTCATATCTGATATATTGTCTAGCATGTACCCAAGATCTTGTTGGGATTCCTCGAGAACCATGGGACGAAGACATAAATGTTCATGAGTATTGCCCCCTATTGCGAAGAGACGGAGTTCTAGAGAATTATCTTAGGGTTCATGATGTGTTTTGGGGGAAATTATGCTATGATCTAGTCAGAACTCCAGAGGAGAGGATCTCTTTAGGTGCGCAGAAATTGGTTCAAAGGTACAACAGTTTCTTCATTCAATTCTCAAGGTTCACGTACATAAGAATAGAAGGATTTGATGAGGAACCCCTCAAGTTGTCGAGATATTCCTTTGATTGTTTTATTCTAGCAGAAATTTGTAGATAGTTATTCATGGTGATTAAAAACACACTTCCTGAAGGAAAATGGGACTCTATGTTCCCTGTCAAATTGGGGCTCTGACTTGTAAAAGCATGATTGACACCTTAGTGGCTGGAAGTGATCTATTGAGTTTTAATATGCAGTTTTAAAAAGAAAGGAAAGGTTTTGACAACAAGGGTTTTGCAAAAAAAACCTTGGGTTTGGAGAATCAGATAGAGATGGTTCCTCACATTGAGGATTTGTGGGAAGATTGTGGCAATGAGAAGGAGATAGAAAATAGAGATCATTCAAGACTAACGATCCCCCAAATAAAAGCCTTACAATTGAAACTTAATTTTGAAGGTATGGATGAAGATGGCTTTGATATCGTTGAACCTAGTTATGAAGGTTCAAATAAAACAATTCTTGAGATTGACTGGACCAGGGAAGAAGAAGATGACATAAAGCTTAGGGAAAGGTCCATCCTAAAATGCATAGATAATTGGTTGAAGAAGAAGATTCAAGAAAGAGTCAAAGTAGTGCAACAAAAGAGAACTGATAAAAGTCCTACCTCAGTTTAGTTATCACCTAACCCCTCTAATTCTTTTTTTTTTATTAATGATGCAGGTGACATTTCTCCATCCAAAAAGAAGACCATTTCAAGTGAACCTTAAGCCAAATCACATCATGATCATCTCACTACACCTCGGACGATGTCAAGGACTAGGTCTCAGACTCAAATTAAGATGGTTGCTTAGGATTCGAGCTTCATGGATATAGAAATTAATGAGGAGGATATCCCTTTGACACTAGAAGAGAAGAGAAAAGAACAAGAACATGTGACCTTGCTAGGTCGACTGATAATAGGTTAACTACCAGTTCTATTCCCCTTTGGCTATCTGATTTCGTAAACTGAAAGCACAGTTTGAAACCAGTTTCCCTTCTTGTGAAAGATATAGTTACTAAGTATGTAGCCTACACCCCCAAGGCTAAAAGAGTGAAAAATAATTCCAAGTTAAGCATGGATCGTGCTACAAGAAAGGTAACTATAGATATTTCAATGTACAACAAAAGGAAGGCACTCAAGAGCTAGAAGTCAAGGATTTTGAGGTCACTAAGATAGAACTGGGGGTTTTTAACCGTGATACCATACATCACTAATTCAAATTATTGGTTGATCATATGTTAGGCTAGTCTCAAAAGGATGGTCGGGAAAAGAGGGAGCTCAAATAATTGGTTATCACCATGGTTGAATTCCTTAATTCTCTGAGGAGTGTAGGGGCAGTACCTTTGGTTCAAACTCCTCAATCCTTTGATCCCAATTTTGCGGACAGAAAGCAATTACTGAAACAAATGCAATAGGGTAGAGCCCTAACTGAAGCAATGGGTAACTGGATCAACGGTATTGTAAAAGAAGGAAACAAATTCATTCAAGAATTTGTTATCATCTACACGGAAGGGGAGACACTGCTTGGTAAGATCCAAACCCTAATTCCAGGTTGGGAATTAAATGAAGCCAAGTGTAGAGCTAGTGTGTCTCATGTACAAGAACTGGAAAAGTATGGTGTAACAAAGTTTCTATCAGAGAACCCGATGAAGTCAGTGGACCCTTGCATGCTATTCATGCTGAAGAAAAACATGGGATGGAAAGGTACCTTATTCAAATCTACAATCCAAAGTGTTCAAGCCATAGGGAAGGAAATAAAGGAAATGCATGAAGACACATTGAAAGATATCAAAGTGGTAAACCCTTTTGGTATTCTCCAGTTTGAAGAAGGAAACCTAGATCTGGAAGCTATGATAAAAATCTTTGAAACTGCTATGTATGCTATTAAAGAAAATGAAAACCTCGCAGCCCACGACTTCACCAGAATAGAAAACGTGGAAGCACTGCTATACCTAAATAGAGGGAAATTTCCTAAACTGGCGGAGAGAATTAAGGGACTCAAATGGGAGAAAGATGTCTGCTGAGAAAAACTGTTAGGGCTGAAGAGCTTCACTCTCACCTGATGAAGGAGTTCGTGAGCACCTTCCGGAGTTGGAAATTGGTTAAGGATGCCACGTGGGATGATGAGGCACCAGAGGAGGCGGAATATCTTTCGTTTGTTTAAATTGCTTTGATAAGTGGACAGTTGTCCTAAAATTATTGTTTTATTATGTTAACTGGTTTATAACAATTTCTTGTTGACAATCCGAGAGGCTGAGTTTTCAAGGAGGCCTCCTAGATTGTAGAAACTATTTATGCTAGATCATAAGACTTCTTAGGGGTTAGAAATTTTAGTTAGAATTTAGCTTAAAGAACTTTTTAGTAATAGTTTTCTTTTGAAAAATAACTCAATAGAAAGAAATATCTATTGGAATATCTATTTTGGCTTTGGACTTTACAATACTTATATACATTAATGCAAACTTTGGGTTTGAATCTTTGAGTTTAAACTTGTGATGCATTGATTCCTTGGTGAGTTGATACATTATTTACTCTGCATTATTTTCTATCTATCTTGTGATCATAAATCTTTCCACGGTGGTTCGTGTTATCTTTAAAATGGAAATTTAAATCTCTAAGAGTTAAAGGAACTGTGTTTTCTTTAAACTTTTCTTGATCTTATGTATTATCTTTGAAAATTGCCTCTATACCAAAGAGTATATGAGAGATCCTTAAGTGCTTTCTGGTAAAAGTACACAAGTGTGTGGTTTGATCATAAATTCCTTGAATATTTATGAGAGGGAGTTGTACCTCATAAAATTCAGAGGGGAACGATTATCATACATTTACCCAACTGTTATGAATTGTTTATCTTTAAGAGAGGGTAATAGAGTTAAGTTGTATTCCATTTAGTGTAAAGACATATTTGTTCACCAACACTTATCTAAGATATATTAGAGCCAAATGAATCCTAATCATGTTCTAAAATATCTTCCTATACGAAGAAATAGATGATGGAGAATAGAGAGTAGGCTTTCTAGAAAGACCATCAACTACTATTTTTTTCCATTTCATATACTCAATCTCAAAATCATAAGCTTACAATTTACATACCCACTTTTTTAGGTGGTCATTCAAGCCCCTTTGATTCAAGAATAACTTGAGACTATTATGTTTAGTTTTTACCATAAATTTTCCACTTACCAAATATTATCTAAACTTATCAAGTGCATGTATAATTACCAACATTTCTTTATCAGAAATAGAGTACCAATTCTCCAATTTACTCATTTTTTTTTTCTCAAAATCTATTGGATGATCTTTTTGTGTTAGAACAACCCTTATACCTTCTCGAGATACGTCACATTTAACTACAAAAGGTAGAAAATTTTGAGAATTACAAGTAGTGGGCATGATCTCATTATCTCTTTGAACATATCAAATGGTTTATGTGCTTCCTCTATCCAAATAAAGGATCCTTTATGAGTTGAATCAGTAAAAAAAGGAAACCAGCTAAAAAAAACCTTTGTCAAATCTTCTATAATAATTGAACAAATTAAATAATTCTCTTAATTGGATAAGACTAGTTAATGGTGGCCAATCTAATATTGCCCAAATAGTTTTTCGGTCAACCTACACTCTAATTAAACTTATGACATATCCCAAGTATAGAATTACAGTCAAGCCAAACTCATGTGTGGACAACTTAACATAGAAAATTGTTGCTCCAACATGCCCAAAATTGTATGTAAGTGTTCTAGGTTTTGTTTTTATGTTTTAGCGTAAATCAAATATCATAATAGAATACCCAAAAAAATTCTTCAAGATGTTAACTAAATACCATATTCATGCAGTATTGGAATGTTGAGACCAAATGGCATGACAAGAAATTCAAAATACCCATAGTGATATCAAGAAAAAATCTTCTCTACATCTTCCTTATGTGAATATGATGGTATCTCGATCCTAAATCAATTTTAGAGAAATACACTACTTCATGAAATTTCATCAATGATTTCATCTATTTTGGGTATGGAATATCTATTTTTGATAGTCTTCTTGTTCAAAGCTCCATAATCTATACACATTCTCATTGTTTCATCTATCTTCTTCACAAGTACTATTGAAGAAGAAAATAGACTAGAACTAGGCCTTATGAATCCCATGTCAAGGAGTTTCTTAACGATATTAGGGATTCTTGTCTAATGTGTGTATTTTTTATGTACACCCTTTGTTTAGTTGCAACTATGCTATTTTGGTCACTTCACATGTTGTGTCTTATCCTTCATGCATTACTTGGTGACACAGTTTCTATGGATCTATCATGACTCTCCTTGGTCAACATTATGGGGGTGTTATATTGTTCATGCTAATGCTTCTTTAGTTTCTATTAGAGTGATTTAAGACTCTTTTGTAATCCTATTTTGTGGAGGCAACCTTCTATTCTCAGTTGATCATGGTTCTTCAAACTATTGCACTTGTATTTTCAATGTCACTGGTTGAGTAGTTTCATTGGGGTCACTCATGCAAATTTATGTGTCATCTATATTTTTTATCAGATTATAGATGTTATTTTATTGTTGACATCTAATCATTATTTGATTAGTGATGAGGAGACCACTCATGCAAATTGTTGTTTTCTTGGGTTTGATCATCATCTTGTTGTAGAGGAGGTTCTTTGGTTATAGAACTATATTAGTCATCATTTGAAAATTGCCTACAAATTCTTCATGCTTCAACGGTGTTCTTTATGTTCTTGTTTTGGGACATTGTTTTGCAGACCTATTAGTCCTCCATGTTCTCTCTTTTGGAAAGGACTTTTCTCCCACAAGATTCTCATTTTCTCTATTTGTGAGATATTTCTTTTCATCACATTATAGTTGTGCATGGGTACCTAACATGTCCTTGTTGTCAAGCCCCATCTTTGATCTCATATTGCATAATAATCTCCCTAAGTTGCACTTAAGGGGGTTTTTGTTATATAGGCTTAAGTTTGCTTAGGCTATTGATATTTTTGCATTTACTAGTAATTAGTTACTAATATATTATTTAGTGCATTTTTTATTTTTGGGTTGAGTTAGTTGGGTGACGATTGTTCTTGTACCTCTCCCTATATCATATTTATATTCAAGTACTTGTAGAATATGCATGATCTCATTCACATCAATGATTCATTCATTTGTCCAATGAAATAACTTTTTTGTGTATTGCTTCTCATTGTTTGGTGAAGGTTGTTTTGGCTTGCAACACAGATTGCGTCAACAATTTTCCTATTTTAAAAACCTTCTTATACACATTTCTATTTGATAAACCTTATTTTTTCTTTCTTTATTGTTTTACTATTTTTTCATAATAGTAAATTTGGTGATTTATTATTGTTTATGAATATCATTTTTTTATGAATAATGTGTATTTTTCTACTAATATTAAATAATATACATTTTGTAATACTATTTATAAAGTAATAGCTAAAGTCATAGCTAATAGATAA
The DNA here is from genome assembly GCA_027943335.1 of Chamaecyparis obtusa. Lineage (NCBI taxonomy): Eukaryota > Viridiplantae > Streptophyta > Pinopsida > Cupressales > Cupressaceae > Chamaecyparis > Chamaecyparis obtusa. The sequence goes on from BSBK01000994.1 coordinate 2,377,953, forward strand.
AAAATTGTACTAGGGGTTGTTATTGCAAGAGAGCAAAGTGGATTTCCTCACATAGATCAATTTATGAATGTGTGACTGTTGCACATGAAGCAGTCCATTCAATGAGAACAACATGATTGGAGAAATTAATGATTAAATTGGATATAAGAAAGGCCAATGACAATGTTAATAAGGGTTTTCTGGTGCAGGTGCTTAGAAAATTTGGATTTGCAAAAGAGTGGATTAAATGGATTGATGCATGTATTTCTATTCTGAGGTTTTTTAGTATTAGTAAATGGGAGTCCTCAAGGTTTTCTTGACTCCAATAGAGGCCTTAGACAAGGTGATCCCATAGCCCCCTTATTTATTATTTTGGATGAGATAGTGGGAAGACTCATAACAAGAAAAATAATGGAAGGAAACTGGAAAGGCATTCGGGTGGCTAAAGAAATTGATCCACTTTCTCATATCCAATTTGTATATGACACTTACCTTATGGGTGAGGTAGCACTAAGGGAAGCAAGAGTGATCATAGCTACCATTGATAAGTATAGCTTGGCTCCAGGAAAATGGATTAATTGGCAAAAATCTGAAGTATATTTCTTCAACACAAAGAAGCAAATCTAGATGGATATTTCTAGAATCCTAGGAATGAAGGTTTGTAAGTTATCGGGTAATTTTTTAAGCATCCCATTGTTTGAAGGGGCATGTAGAACTAGCCTTTGGAAGGACCTATTTGATAATTGTGTGAAAACATTGGAAGGGTGGAAGAGTAGATGGTTGTCTTCTACGGGGAGAATTCTTCTTCTCAAAACTATGACTTCAACTATTCCCATTTATTCTATGAGTTGCCTTAAGATTCCAAAAAAATCTTGAAGTTTATTGAGCAATGGATGAGGAAGTTTTTTTGGAATGGAGCATAGGATGAAGATAAGATTCCTTTGCTTGCATGGGATCAAATTTTCAAAGCTAAAGTGTGTGGAGGATCAGGTACTAGGAATTGGAATGTGTTGAATATGGTTTTAGGAGATAAATTAGTCCGAACTATTTTTAATAACCCTGATTTGCTATGGGTAAAAATTGTAAAGGCAAAGTATTTGGATTCTAGGAGTGGGGAAAGAATATTAACAATCAGTAATTCACCTCGAGGGTCTGCAATTTGGAATTTCTTAATAGATTGCAGAAAATTCATTACAAATCATCTAACTTGGTAGATTGGCAATGGAAGGAAGGCCTCTTTTTGGAATGATTCTTGGGATGGACGCCCTGTTATTAAGGATCTAGCAGATTATCATGATCTAAAAAAAAAAATTATTCAAAGATGAGGGGAAAAAGTGTGTGATTATATGGAAGTTAGGAACACTGGATTTGGTGCTCAATGGGTATGGAGAGATATTGAGGATCTTAGCCTCTCAGAGGTGTAGAAAAACATAATGAAGAATCTGTTCAAAACAAGGGATTTAATGAGGACTGATAAGGAGGATAAACCCATCTGGTGTATAGCCTGAAGTGGCAAATACTTAGTGAAATTGGTTTATAGGATGTTAGATAGAGGTGGTGAATTAATGGAATAGCCTACTAAGCTATGTTGGGGAGTGGATTGTTTGCCGAAAGTGGGATCCTTTGCATGGTTGGCGGTGAGAGGTGGAATCTTGACAGTAGAAAGGAGGAAGAAATATGGTTTTATTAGACCCGCTAAATGTGTTTTATTGTTGGAAATTGAATAAGATGTGGATCATATGTTGTTACAATGTAGGTTTACAGGTGAGTGTTGGGATATGGTGACCCTTGCCAAATTCAGTAAAGGAGGTGCTTATAGGGTGGCCTATTTTCTTTAAAAGATCTTTGATTTCAAGTGTTTAAAGTATTATCCCTTCAATTATTTTATGGTAAATCTTGAAGGAGAGGAATAGGAGGATTTTTCAGGAGCATGAAGAAAATGTTGAAAGGGTAAAATTAAGAATCAACAACTCAATTGAAGAGGTGATGAGTGTGGAAACCAAAAGACTTACTCCAACAAATATTTATAGTTTAATGGATACACATATTCAGGAAAATTGGCCAGACATTAAGATAATGTTGATAGGTAATGTATCCAAGACAACTCAAAAAGGATTCGGGCAAGAGGTTGTAAAATGATAAAAGCCTAAGGAGGAGTGGATTAAAATTAATTTTGATGGGGCTGCCAAAGGTAACCCAGGGCTCTCATGTGTAGGAGTAATTATGAGAGATTGGAAGGGGAATTCTTTGGTGATTGGTGCACAAAGGCTACCAGATGGAATAAATAATATGGCAGAAGCCAAGGCTGCGCTGCTAGCTTTATGTTTGGGGAAAAATGTTTATGTGAAGAGAGTGCACTTGGAAGGTGACTTAATGATCATTGTTAATGCATTGATTAAAAAACACACAGAGACATGACATTTACATAATATTATTGAAGCAATATGAGAGTTGTTAACACCTTTGAAAGTTTTAAAATAAGTCATATAAAATGTGAAGGAAATATGGAAGCAGATGTCTTATCAAATTGGGCTACCACCTTTAATGAGGTGAATGAACATGGGATAGAAAGATATAATTAAGTGAGATTAAAAATTGGTGTTTGAAATATTTTTGACGACATCGATTTATGAAGGACAATGTCATCATTGGAGGAAGTGGCTACGAAGGTGATACTTAAAAATTCTCTTAATGTTTAAAGCTTATGGAAAAGACTTAAAATGTGTGCGGGAGAAGGAAATTATTATTTTCCATGCTACCCAAAGAAGAACTAATTATGCTTGTAGGAATCGATTTGTGGTTTAATAGGAACCATGCCAAAATAATTAAAAGCGGAAATAAGGTGAGGTGCTTGATTGTTTAAGCATGTAGGAGGAGATAAATTAGGTGTAGTGTAATAGATGTATTTGGGAAAGCACAAGATGAAATAATTAAAAATAGGAGTGCCTAGTAAGAAGGAGACTCTATGCAGAAAAATGGAAGAAATGACTTTAGTAGACATGAATAAGCAGTAAAAAGGTTTCAAAGGCCTAGTGAAGAAAGAAAGGATTCACGGCTTGGTGAAATACAAAGATGAAAATATTATCAATGTCATTCTTGATCTATTGGGAGAACAATTTATAGAGAGAGAAAAGAAGTGGAGGGTGAATGTTGATGTCATCTCCATGGTGGTGGCATGGGGGTTGGAGCTAGGAGAGAACATACAACAAGTGGAGTGGGTTGTGACAACCTTGTTTGAGAAAGATATGCTATTGGGTCTGGAGTCTATTTTAGAATGGGAAAACCTTGGTGTTGGGTATAATTATTCATAGTGTTTTGAAGATGAGGAAGATTCTAAGATGTTTGGATGTGTGCCCTTTGTCCTCTGGATTGGTAAAGTGGACAAGAGGGATTATAAAAGGAAGGTCGTTGCCACTTGGGTTAAACTGAAAGGAGAAATAAGAGATTATGAGGATGCTTAGGAAGCTAAATTGCCAGGGTTTCCATTAATGGTTTTGAGGAGGATAAGATGCAAGAGAAACAGAGGAACCATAATTAGGAATGCAATGTGAGATGGATGGTTCCTATGGCTTTTGCAATTTTGAAAAGAGAATTTGGATTTTGGTTTTGGGGATTTTGAATTTTTTTAGGAAAGTCATGTTTCAAAGGATGGTCTCAACTATGTGGATAGAGAGAGAGGGGTGACACAAACGCAGAAGCATGAGGACTGAAGCTACAGAGCTACAAGGATAAGGATGGAGCATCGATGAAGGTTCGAGACAAACTATTTTGACTTGATGCCTAGTTATGCATTGTAATGGAAGATTTCAACCTAATAAGAGCCATGTAGTCATAAACTCTAAATGCAATATTATATTGTTAAGATAGGGAAGGGGATGTTGAATATTGTAAAAAGGCAGGATATGGTAGCCTGGTAGATGTTTAAAGGTAGGGTTTGATAATGGTGACTGATACAAGAAGCATAGAATATGAAGCTTTATATGTAATCTTTATTTATTAATAATATTTTATAATCTTGTTACTAATCAAAAAAAGAATATATACACTATTCACAAATAAAATATGGAGATTTTATTAATATAAAATAATATACACTATTCACATAGAAAGTATGGGGAGACAAGATCACCCCTCAGGAGTCATATGGTAGATCTTGAAATAAGAACATAAATAAAAGTCCATTAAGTGACAAGAGAAACACTAGAGGGCGGTGGCAGAGGATCTTTATTATCTATTTTACCCCATACATCAACAAGGTCAAAGGTGACTTCAAGAAGAGACCACCCCTCAATAGTAGCAAGAACCTCTTCTTTACCTTTATCCTTTCACATGGGTGAGATTGCAAGCACCAGTTTGGGGATCCATTTGGAAGAACTAGGCCACCCACCATCACTTCCAGAATTGGACCAGCCATTATCATCGATAGTGGATAGTCCCACAACCCCTAAAACCCACCCAGAGGAAAAGCCTCTGGTGGAGAGGTGGGGCACTACCTAGAAAAAACACTCCCACCATCAGATTAGTGATGGGGAGCATGGGACTTCAATATCTAAGATCCCTGAGTAGAGGAACTTTGGACATGCCAATAGGTGTAAGGTGGTGACTAGCTCTAAGAGATGGAGCTATCTAGAGGGACTTTTGAAACAAATGGCATTCCCCCAATTCTTGAGAAGCTTCTAAAGGTGGGACACCTCTAGAGAAAATTTACCAACCAACAAGAGTAGGTTGGTAATCCAATAAGATAACTTTTTCTTGATTCTTGCAAGGATTTTATTCCAAAGGTCCATAGGAGAGGCATGAAAGACAATGGGAATGCCAAAAAAATGAAATATTTCCTCATGACCAATCCATTTCCACCAATACTCACCCATATTAGAGTATCCAAAGCAGAGTTAAAAGGAAAGATTATCGGTAGCTCTGAGTTTTATGCTACCAAATGTCAAAACCAAAAGCCAAATAAAAAGTGTCATGACATTGAAGGGCTTCCTTGATGTTTTGGTCCTCTTCAATCAAAGAGAGAAAAGAGTCATCTGCAAAAAAAAGGCATTAACCAGCTAAGAAGGTGACTCAGACAAGGAATTGGCTTGAATCCACCCTTCAAAGATAGATTTTGTGAACAAATACCAAAAGCCTTCAATAGCTAGAACATACAAAGATGGATTCTAAGGACACCCTTGGTGGAGAGACTGGAAAATCCCAAAAGTTGAAAACTAGCAACTATTAATGGTGATACATGTTGAGGCATCCCCAAACAAGATTTTCATAGAGTAGATAAAATTAGGGCCAAATCCAAGGGCACCTAGAATGGCCAAGATAAAGGGCCATTCAATGCAGTCATAAGCCTTAGTAAAATCAATTTCAAGGAAGGTGACACTCTATTGAGAATGACGAGCCCACTCTATTATCTCCCAAGAAAAAATGATGTTATTCAGAATGAAATTGGATTTGATGATACTAGTTTTCTCATAGTGAACAATTTATAGAATAAAGTGATGGATCTTTAGGGCCAAGACCTTGGCAATGATCTTGTATGAGACATTGAGAAAAGTGATAGGTTGTCAATTGAAAATGTCTTCAGGGTCACTTTCCTTAGGTATCAATTTGATATTTCCTTTGTTAATCAATTGGCCTAGAGATTGGTTGTGACAAGCCTTTAAATAGACCTTATGAAATTTAGAGCCTACACAAGACCAAAAGGCTTTATATAATTCATAATAAAATCTATCACACCTAGGGGCCTTGTCATCAACCATGAAACTAACTGCTTCCTTAAAAACTTTGATAAAGAGAATCTACTCACAAAAATCTCTCTACACCTCAAATATCCAAGAAGATCCAACATAGAGACAATCTTGAAGGTCTTTATCTCCATCAAGAGAGGAATCTTGAGTAGTGAAAACTTTCTCAGAATGGAGAACAAATGCCTAAAGATGTAAAGTATCTAAGAGAGTACTGTATGACCATCCTTGATTCTTTTGCTACCATGTAAGGAATGAAAAACAAAAAGAGCCAAAAAGAACTCTTTGGAAGTATGATCCCCCACCTTAAGCCGATGAAGTCTATCTTTGATGTAGGCCTTGTGAGTGGTGTTATTGTCTACAATCTTCTTCTAGTAGCATAGCTAAGCAACACTACCTTGCAAGATGGAAGAGAAAGAGTTGGTGGTAAGAGCCTTTATGGCTTGGAAGAGATCAAAGGTGGTAGCCTCATTGGACCAATGATAAAACATGGCCAATTGATGACCATAAATTTAGAGAAAATGAGAAGTTATTTGGATATCATGATTCAACCGAGCAATCTAATTGAACTGTTGGGTCAAACAACACTCAAGGTTCTAAAACCACTGAATGTGTGCCATCATGGGTGGGTGACTCAACAATGAGGCATTCAAAACAAGTGGGTCTTAGGTGGCCACAAAAAACCTAGTTTCCAATAAATTTTGAGCTTAATGGGATAGTAGTTTAACAAGGTGACCTTGGGGAAAGGTAAAATCAACGGATTCTTACTGGAAGAAAAAGAGAAAAAAAAATATTTTATTGTGATCATGGCACGATCAATTTGTTTAAATACTTTGTCAGAACATCTCAAAAATTTCTTCATTTATTCCAAACACCTTGAGGATGTCGTGATTAATATTGTATATTTTAGGGTTTCCACCTTATCCTGAGATCTCAATCTACCAACACTTCTTCAAGGAAGCAAAGAGAGAAGTACCACAAAGAATATTATCTCACCAATATACAAAATTTATTAATAAGAGATGAGAAACAAAGTACATAGGCCTTTCTTATAAAGAAAAGACAAGAGAGATGAGCACCAATGAGATGTGGGGGTAGGTACAGCTACCCAACAACTACTTGATAGAAGCCTCCAAAATGTTGTCCCAAAACAAGAACTTGATTAACATCATTGAAGCATGAAGAATCTATACACAACTGTCAAACCATGAGTGATATGAAACTATAACAAAAGAACCTCCTTTGAAACAAGATGATGATCAGGATCAACAATACAACAATCTATATGAGTGTAATAGTTTGAAGAACCATGATCAACCTAGTATAGAAGGTTTCGTCCACGAAATAGGAATGCAAGAGTATCTCTACTCACTTCAAGAAAAACTAAGGAAGCATTAGCATGAGCAGTATAATACTCCCCCATAGTACTAACTATAAAGAGCTATAAAATTTCCACTAAATTTGATGCTAAGAAAGGTATGAAGGAGATGATACAACATTATAAGTGACCAAGATAGAGTACTTTCCACTAAATAAAGGGTGTGCACCAAAAACTAGACACACACATGAGGCAAGAACCTCAAAGATTCCATAGTTGTTGTGGAGGGACACTCACTTGACAAAGTTGTGATTAACACATAAAAAAGGCACTACACAATCCCCATGGAACTTTATAATATAGTGTGATTACAAAGATATGCCACAACATTTGTGTAAAATACCCCAAAATATATGAATAAGATGTGGCAATTTAAGTCAATGCATCTACAAAAGAAAGCTCTTACAAAATATACTCAAATGATCCATAAGGAAAAAAGAAAAATGAAGAAGATACCCACGCCAATAGAAAGTGCATGCAACCACCTTTCCAATGATACACCTTTTGCCAAAGACGTTCAATGGACATGTAATGCACTGTCCAGGAACCCATGGGAAATTAATCTAACTAGACAAAATGTTGACACAATAAAAAAAAATTAAACATTAAACATACATAATACGACACAAATGCAAAAGTGAGTTTAAATATCAATATTGACAAATGATAAGACATTATATTAATATACATAAATCTAGTTAACAATCCCAAGGTTTTCAAGACATCATTACTTTAAATAGCTCTAATTACACTATTAAGTTTAACCATTACATTACTACATGATTTAAATTACATTCATTTTAAAACCCAAATCAAAGTGTTCCTAGATTCTTTAACTAACCATAATGAAATGAACACAAATCATAAGGTAAACTAACATATGCATTGCATCTAAATAATAAGCATAGTTCATCATATCTAAGTTAATCAATAGTATAATCAAAGAGATTACAACTGATACATAAAGGCATACATAATAATACATCTCTACACATATTATAGAGATCATAATGATGAATCAAATTACAATTACATATACATATATACAATTACATTTCTTGTAGGTATGTCTCAAATCAATACATGATAGATCATATGCTAAGATCTCATGGAAACATGAATGAACTCACCAATAGTAGACATGATAGAAGCATCAAGAATCATTTAGGTACTTTGAAACATGAATATTGGATCTCAATGGTAAAAATAATCACTACTACCCAACCACGTGGAACCCAAAGGTCTACCCCATTGTGTTGGGGAGATAAACATCAGGCCCCACTCAAACAAAGAATCAAAGAAAGATAGGCTAATACAAAGGTACACAAGATACAAAGGATAAAAGGTTATCATAGCTCTATTGGTGTGTCACCTTTTCAAGATTTATATGGTTGTTCTTTCCTTATACCTTTGAGTTGGGATCAGTTAGAGAACCGGGTCCTTCTAGGTCTTGAGATGCTACATGATATGGAATAGAGGTAGACCGTATCCAAGAGCATCTAGTTGTAGCATAGGATCAAGAAAAGAAGTATGTGGATGCTCATAGGGTAGACATATAGTTTTTAGCTAGTGATAGGGTATTTCTGAGAGGGCTCCCATGGAAGAGTCTAATTTGTTATGGAAAGGGTTGAAATTGACACCTTATTTTGTTGGCCCATTTGAGATTCTAGAGAGGATAGAACCAATTACTTACCATCTTGCATTGCCTCTCAGTTTAGCCCGCATACATGATGTTTTCCATGTTTTTATACTTCGACGATATGTTCCATATGTGACACATGTTATTGATTGGAATGTGTTACAAGTCAAGGGCGAACAGTTGTCTTTGGAGCTCATTCGTATACTTGAGCAACAAGGACTGACACTCAGGGTCATAACATAGAGTAGGAAAGGGTCCAATGAGACCCAAATAATGAGTCTTTTGTGACTTGGGAGGATAAATTGAGATTGAGGGAGTTATATCTCTATTTATTTGTAGGCTTCCAAAAGTAAGCCTAATCCTAGGGGGGTGTGATATCCACCCATAGTTATTATTTTTATTATTATGCCAAACTCTTTTAGGCCACTTTTCATGTGTGTGTTAGACTTTCTGTTGGTTTTGATGATACTTTGATGTTATGATAGTACCTTATGATGATGCAGTTACATTGATACTACGATTACTTGAGTTATGTCATGTTGCTACTTAGATGATGGTTATTATTCTCATGTTATGATGTTATGGATATTGATGTTTTACTAACCTATTGATCCATATATCTGCATTTATATTGATGATGGACATATTTTATGTTTTTTCTTGACGTGCCTATATGGTGAAAGACAGAGTCGTAGTTAATTTTTTATCAGAACCACACGATGTACCAATCCTTATTATTGTATGTTATGAGAATGTACATGTATGCACATGCTTGGCTTTATGATGCAAGTTTGCAAGTATCATCCATTGTCTCCCCTGAATTGGAAGGATTCAGTGTGCCCTTATACTTACCTCACTAGTGACAGAGGGGAGGTAGCATTCAAGCCTAAAATAGACCCTAAACCTACACTTTTATCCTATGTAAGGACAAGTATCTGATTGACTACCCTATCCAGATTTGTCAAGGTGATGTGAATCTATGTACCTTGTCTGAGCATGTTTGTGGTTGTTTCATTTGTATTGCATTTTAGTTTGTTAGACTTTTGGATGCATGCATTCATGTAGGTTAATGATGCATTTATTTCATGATATTAGTAAAAGGATAAAAGGGGTTAAATTATAAAGGTCAAATAATCACATCTACTAGACTTCAAATTATTAATATATTTGATATTTAATTATAAATGTTTAATTAAAATATCTACATTTATTTTACGATTAAAATATCAAGTTTTATTATATTAGTTGTATATTTAATTAATATTAAATTAATTTGATCATAAGTGCATGATCAAATAAAGTATCACTTTAATATTCACTTTTATTTATAAATTTATATTTTTGAAATTATGTTATAGTTATTAATTAAATTTAAATAAAAATTCAGTCATGTAAGTTGGAATGAATTAATATTTAATAAACTGATATTTAATTTTAAATAGAAGTTCAATTGTGTGACTTAAATAAATTGATAATTAAATAAATTGACTTTTATTAATTTTTAAGTCTTTTTTTAAATTCTCTTTTAGGGTTTTTCCTTTTCAAACTCTAGTATTCTTGTTTTCTCCTTAAATTGGTTGAATGTGGTAAATGTTAGAGTAATAAAGTGTTTACTGGTTAATTAAATCATGTTTGATTTAATTATTAAGTCACAAGTATTATCTCTTTCTACTTAAGCTAAACTTTAGGTATATAATAATTAATTACTTTATTAATTATTATTATGCAACCTACATTTTACCTTTTTAGGTTTTCAGATCTCCTTTTATAAGGATTGATCTCCTTTGTAGTCATAACACTTTGAAACAGATGATTCATTATTGAATTGCAACTTTTGTTTTTGCACATCAAGAATGATTTCTCCTCTCTCGTGGATCAATGTGTTTAGGCCTCCATAGCTTCTTGCTTCTTCTCTCTCTTTCTATGACAAGTATTTGCATGCAGATCTTCTTGGGAATTGTGGGATGTTTACTCATCAACTCCAATATGGTATCAAAGCTTCAGATATGTTTGCCCCTGTCCTCTTCCTGAGAGATTTGGTCATGTTCGTCAGATCTGTATTTTCAGAGGGTGTTTCTATTAGATATGGGGGGACCTCTTTTTCTAGTCATCTTGGCTTCAAATAGACCTCATAGTTGTGTTCACAGTGTCCAAGAACCCCCAGATCCATATAAAATTTGTCAATTTTGGACAAAGTTGGACTCTGTGACAAAAAAATTTGCAATCTACCCTAAAACGAATCCTGGGGTGGTCACTATTTTTTGGAGCATTTTTTGCCCAAACGGACCTCACGATTGCGTCCGCGGTGCCCAAAAACCCCCATTTCCATATAAGGCACGTCCAATTTGGACAACTTTACATTTTGGGGCATTTTTTGGTACCAGACCACTTGGCACGCTTCCTGAGACAGAATTTGTACGGACTTGTACACAAATCAAGGTAGAATTTGTACATATTTTGGCACACAAATCGAGGCAAAATTTTCTTGCCCAGCACACAAATCAGAAAAAACAAATTTGGTGTCTTGGCACTAAATCGAGGCAAAATCCATACGGTTTGGCACATCTCCCAAGGCGCGCATGCGAATTTTTTTATTTTTTATTTTTAAAAAATTTTAAATTTTTTTTGGGTGGTGACGATCATTTGGCCGTCAAATTTAAGCTAGGCATATGCATTCTCAACTCCTGGTCATATGGCGACCAGGGGCACAGTCTTTTAGCCTCATGGGCCTTGTATGTTGTGACGGTCATTTGGTCGTCAATTTTAGACTCGTGAAGTGATGATGTCAGCACATGTCAACACATCTAGACACCATTTTTTGGGCCCATCAACATACCTATGGTTTGTTGCTCATAACTTGAGCATACAATGTCGAAATTGGGCAAACGAGATATCGTCGGAAAGCTTGTTCTGAACTCTATCCAAATCTTGAGGTTTGAATTTTTTATTTTTATTTTTTGATGATTTTTTTTATTGTCAAAAACAAATATTTAGTTTTGCACTTCGGGAGCTCTATCTTGCGCATTTGGACTCCATTTTGGGCAAACAATACATTGTTGAAAAGCTTGTTATGTAAGCTTTCTAGTGTTGTAAGTATTTTTTCCAGATTCTGCTCCAGGTACATTTTATTCAGATTTTTGCATTTTTGCAATCTGATGGATATCTTGGATGTTTCAGGTCTTGGGATCTTTTCCCTTTGAGGGATGGCTCATCTTAGGTTGTTCTTTTGTTTCAACGGTCTTCACTCTTCTTTGAGCAGTGTATACTTTACTTTTGTAGCATTCTTTTCTGCACACACACTGAGATAAAGTGTCATTCTATTACATGTATGGGATTTTGCACATGTTTGTGCTCTATGTACTTTCACTCTATTATAAAGTGTCAGGGCGGTTTGATGTTTGCCTTTGTTTGTCATCTACTTTTGTCATGTGAGCGTTCCTCCAATGACATTAGCCTTGAGTATCTTTATTTGTGTTTGTACTCTCTCTACACTTTCAATGTTCCTGGTATCATATAGTTCATATTGGATGATCTTTTCAGTGTACCTATCATTACTCCCTGTCAGCATTATGGGGGGTTTCTACTATTGGTTCTACTACTTCCTTGGTTCAATAGTGTGAGCTATGTATTCATCATTTGATTATATGTACTAGGCGGATGCAGTGGTTGGGTACCTATGCATTCTAGTGAGATTGATCATTTATCATATGGACACTCTTTCTTTCCTATTTTTTGGACGCACTCTTTCAGCTTTGATTGATCAGCTCTTCAAACTTTGATGTTTTTATGCCATCTGTATCTTCAAGTTCAGGTGTTTGTCTTTGTTTGCCTCCTAATTCGAGTAGTGTCATTTGAGGGCACTCATGCAGTTACAGTATTCTGTATCTTCAACTTCAGTTGTTTGTCTTTGTTTGCCTCTTGATTCGAGTAGTGTCATTTGAGGGTACTCATGCAGATTACAGTCTTCTCTACCTTGTCATATTTCAATGGAGGATCTTCAAATAATTAGTTACTTCTTGACAGAGTTTGCAGCGTCTTGCTTCAGTGATGTTTTACATGTTCATTCTTGTTCCTATTTTCTAGAATATTCCTAGTTTTGGAGGTTTCTTCAGTCCTTCAGACTAGTCTTTGTCTCTTTTTGGAGTAGAGTTTTTCCCATGTGGTTTTCTCTATTTATCCTCTTTTCAGAAACTCTCTTTTGTACTTGGGTACTTGATTAGGCTTTTTGTTGTCGGGACCCATTTGTTTTCAGTAGTTTTTTATAGGTTTTTAGCTTCTCCCAAAGTTCATCTTAAGGGGAGTGTTAGAGTAATAAAGTGTTTACTGATTAATTAAATCATGTTTGATTTAATTATTAAGTCACTTGTTATATCTTTCTACTTAAGCTAAACTTTAGGCATATAATAATTAATTACTTTATTAATTATTATTGTACAACCTAGGTTTTACCTTTTTAGGTTTTCAAATCTCCTTTTATAAGGATTGATCTCCTTTGTATTCATAACAGTTTGAAATAGATGATTCATTATTGAATTGCAATTTTTGTTTCTGCACATCAAGAATAATTTATCCTCTCTCGTGGATCAATGTGTTCAGGCCTCCATAGCTTCTTGCTTCTTCTCTCTCTTTATCTGACAGGGGTTTGCACGCAGGTGTTCTTGGGAGTTGTGGGTTTACTCATCAACTTCAATAAATTATGCATGCATTTTGTTTTAAAGCAATTTTAAGCGATCTTTTTATTCAAAGGTTTTCAGGGATAAAGATTGGATTTTAAAGCTTGGAGTATTTGGTTTCGAGTTTCATCTTTTGTTTTCTCTTCGAATTCTATTCATTATTTTGAGGTAGGGTTTCGATCCATTGTATTGAAAATTTGATCATTGTCTTCTATGTGCCAATAAAAGATCAAAGTTTTGATTTGAACAATTCTAGATAATTTTTGAATGTCTTATTCATAATTTTTGGTTTTGATAATTACAGGTTTGTTAAAAAAATCTAGTAGAAGAATCTATTAAACTTATATCCTTAAAATTTATTAAAATATATATACCTGTCATATTAAAGATCTGTACATTTAAACAAACAAATAAATAAATACATAAATCTACTTACAAGCTAATACCCTAGTACGGGCACCACCAATGATGGCCATTTTAATGGGGCGTGTACCCACATTATTTACTTATCTATTTTTTTCTTGCCTTTCCCAAGGGTGTCGACATCTTATGAGAAGCCATTTTTCATGTTTAAACCTGTCTTTTTCTTTTATGTTTAAGGCGCCATGATGGGTCAAATTCATACTGACGATTGAAATTGATATTTTCTTTTACATTAAATACTCCCTATACTCCTCTTCACTCGTGCCACCCAAGGGGAATTGACATTTGTTTTATCTAAAGAAATTTTTAATTTTCCTTCCTCTTTATATCCCTATTCCATGTCCTAGATGGTGACATGGGAAGTAGAGCATTCACCTTCATTGTTGGGTGTCACTTTTATGTGGGTCAAGCTTCCCTTGTCCTTTTGTTGCTACAGATTCATGTGCCCTTATTGACCTTTTCACTAGCTCCCTTCTCAATACATGTCACCTAGGTAGGGGAATACCTTTGTTTGCATCAAAAAAAAAAAATTACTAGTGCCAAGTTTGACTTTGTTTCATGCCCCTTTTATTTCCAATAATAATGAGAGGACAGTTTACTTAATATTGGACTTTTACATGATTGGTGAGCGGGCTTAACAACTAGGTGTATGTGGTGCAAGCTAAGGGTGAGTACTATTTGTTTTGTTTTATAAAAGAGATCTACATCTTTTTAAATGCACACCAAATCACATTGCTCGTGTGAGGAGATGGGAAGAACTCAGTGCCACTTATGGTGGGGCCGCCCAATCCCCCCTCCCCAACCTTAAATTTATTTTATATAAATGATATTTTTAATTTATTTTATATAAATGGTCTTTTTAATAGGTTTGATCATTTACATATATGAGTATGTATTGACTTATGTTATATTGCTTCCGCTTTTTTATTCTTTATTATATGTAAACTTTTAAGAAAATAAATATATTCTATAAACTTAGTACCGTGTTTTAGGTTAAATTCTGCTAGGTTACCTAGTGGGGCGTTACACTTGGTATAGAGCCCGAATTTCTACATTGGGTACTTCGGGAATTTTGTACGCTCATTAGATGTCTAGTAGTTTAAACTTGAAACAAAAACTTAGACATATGACACTCTTGTATTTCAGACTATTGTTTTATGATTATATCACATGTCGTTATTTTTTACTTGTTTTGAGATAGCATTATTCTTGTTTGGATGTTGTAGGAAAGATGGTTAGTGAGACTAGATATGTTTCTAGAAGCTATAGTGGAGGCCATAGTAGAGGACATAGAAGGAGAAGGCTTCATATCCCTCTTGTGATTCATAGAGTTGAGGAGAACAGGGAAAAGGATAGTGGTGAGAAACATGGTGATTTAGGAGAGCCTAATGCTAGGTAGATACTTCAGATTATTCTAGAATGTCTACATGTTCATAACAGGGCTGAGCAAGAAGTGTCACACCACTCTAATAATGACGAGAGACAAAGATCTAGGATTCCCATAAGGAGGGACACTATCGTTGGTTAGGGGGCACAAAGGCTAATCAGATGAGAGACCTTCTGAGATGATGACCTTCTCCTTTTAATGGTCTTGGTATCAGTCTTGAGAAAGAGACATGACTCATTGCATTAGATCAATATTTTTTCTATGAAACAATTTGATACCAATGTCAGGGCGAGGTGTGCTATCATGCACCTCAAAGGTTTTGCAGCTTCTTGGTGGAGGATTAAGGAGAAAAACCTTGAGCTTACCATGGAGATTGCCACTTGGGAGTTGTTTCTCAACATCTTTTGAGAACTCTTTTTATCTGATCAGTGGCAGCAACAACGCATAAATGGGTTCCACAATCTGTTGCAATTATTTATGATTGTCCAGGATTGCAAGCGTTGTTTCTTTGAGTTCAGCCTTATGTGGGCTTTGGTGACAAGTCACCACTAATGGTGCAACATTTCATTAGGGGGCTTTGTGGTCACATCATTGGGGAATTTAAGGTTTTTGAACCTAAGACCCTCAAGGAGGAGGTTATTAAGGCTACCTTGGTAGAGACAAATATAGCTTTGGGCCATGGTGGATAGATGAGAGTTCGGACTAGTGTTGCTTCATCTTCGCGGTATAGAGGTAATCAGTTCCAAGGGGCTGGGAACTTCAAGAAACCTCCTCCCTATTTTTGGAGTAAGCAGCAGAAGGGGTTTGCCCCTCTAGCACAGAGTGGTGCTTCTCATTCTAAGAACTTTTTTAATAGTCAGTGCTTTAGGTGCAATCTACCTAGTCAACATGCACGGAGTACACATATAGTTACTAGAAGAGGCATCTATCAACAGTCTAGTGCACCCTCTGTTGGGAGAGGTCATTTTAGAGGTAATGGCTATTTCACATGTAGATAGTATGGTCACATTGTTGTGAATTTCCCTCATAATGAATCATAGTTTTCAGGGCAGAGGCCTGCAACTTTTGAGGCTATAGTAGTAGATGTTGGCAGATCTCATAGAGTATTTTCAGTAGTGGATCATCATCAAGAATAGAACCATGGTACAATGGTAGATATTTCGGGTGCTATTAGAGGTATTTATCTTTCTATCATATTTGATTTAGGAGCTACAAATTATTTTATATCTCCTTTTGTAGTAGAGAAATGTTGGCAAGTGGCAGTAAAGAAAGACATAGGTTGGCAAGTAGACTTAGCCTCTGAGGCAAGGGTACCAACAGACTCTCTAGTGCATAAATGTGAGTTGAACTAGGGTAAATTCACTACCTCAATTGATCTTTGTGTGATTCCTTTGGGATCATATGATATCATCCTTGGAATGGATCGGTTAGGTTCTCATAGAGCCAATGTTGATTGTAGACAAACTATTATCAAATGCAAGGACAATGTTGGCAAGGATATTAAGATTGTGGGAGTTCATGTCCTATATCTCTTCGTATGATTTCCACTATGCAACCCAAGTGGAGGATGTGAAAGGGTTGTTAGGTATTTACTGTGACTATGAATGAGTTTGATGAAGTTGAGACTAAGGAGAAGATCCTTGATCATCCTATTCTTCAGGAATTTGTTGATGTCTTTCCTAGTGACATTCCATATATTCTACCAAAGCGTGACATAGATTTTTGTATTGATCTTGTTCTAGGAGCAAAACCTATATCTAGATCTCCTTACTGGATGACAACATGATACTTGAGTGAGCTTAAGCTCCAGTTAGAAGATCTTTTGACAAAGGGTAGCATTCGGCCAAGTGTTTCCCCATGGGGAGAACTTGTACTCTTTGTTAAGAAGAAAGATGGATCTTTACGCTTGTGCATTGACTACAAATAGTCGAACAAGGTAATGATAAAGAACATGTATCATTTTCTGAGGATTGATGATCTATTTGACCAGATAAAGGGGTCCAAGGTATTGTCAAAGATTGATCTCAAATCAGGATATCATTTGTTACGTATCCAGTATGCAGATATTCACAAGACTGTATTCCACACTCAATATGGACATTATGAGTTCAGAGTATTTCTTTTTTATTTGACAAATGCTTCATCAGTTTTCATGTGCCTAATGAATGGAGTATTTTGTTCTTACCTTGACCATTTTGTTCTTGTCTTCTTGGATGGCATATTGATATATTCTAAATCCACATAAGAGCATGAGGGACATCTAGGATTGGTTTTGCAGTGTCTTCAAGATAATCATTTGTATGCCAGTGCGACAAATTGTGACTTCTTTTAGTTAGAAGCTCAATACTCGGGACATGTGATTATAGGTGAGGGTATTTCAGTAGATTCCTCAAAGATTCGGGCTATGCGAGATTGGCCAACCCCCACCAATGTGTCCAAGGTTCATAGCTTCATGGAATTTGCTAGATATTATCGCAGGTTTGTTCAGAACTTCTCTAGAGTTGCATATCATATTACTTCTCTTCAGAGGAAAGGGAAGAAGTATGTTTGGACAAAGAAGTGTGAAGAGGCTTTTTATAACCTCAAGGAGAGTTTGACAAGTGCACCTATTCTAGCAGTATCCAACCCATTGGTTGATTTCATGGTGTGTGTTGATGCTTCTTTGAAAGCTATTGGAGCAGTCCTTATGCAAGAAGGACATGTGATTGCTTATGAATCTCGCAAACTCAAGGATCACGAATTGAATTATCCTACGCATTATCTTGAGCTAGTAGTAGTATTTCATGTATTAGTCTGGTGGAGACATTTTTTATTGAGACATCAATTTGAGCTTCATAGTGATCACCGTAGTTTGTAATATATCTTTACCCAACCTAATTTGAAAGCTAGGTAGAGGTGATGGATGGAGTTTCTTTGTGAGCATTACTTTGAGATCAAGTACATCCAGGGTAAGGAGAATGTGGTATTTAATGCCTTGAGTCATAGGATGAATGAGATATTAGCATTGACTCTTGGTATATATTTGCAGAGTCGTATACTTCATGCACTTCCTATAGATATTTGGTATCATGAAGTGAGTGCAGAGATTGAGTCAGGGAGACCTTTTGAGGGAATATTTTCAGGTTATGTTTTAGAATCAGATGGTCCTTTGTGTCACATGAGCCAAATATATGTACCCTTGTCAGATGATCTACGTACATTGGTTTAATCTGAGACTCATCGTGCACCTTACTTGATACATCCAAGTGTCAAGAAGATGCATGTGAATCTTAGAAAACTTTATTATTGGTCTGGTATGAAGTGTGACATTGTTAATTTTGTGGCAAGATATCTAGAGTTTCTAAGGGTTAAGGAAGATCATCAACATCCATTAGGTCTTTTACAGCCTAATCTTGTTCCATCATGGGAATGGGATATCATCTCAATGGATTTCATCATGGGTTTTCCTATGACTCCTCGTAGACATGATGTTATCATGGTCATTATTGATTGGTTGACCAAGGTGGCACACTTTTCTCCTATGATATAATTCTATATAGTAGCTTTAGTAGCTAGAGTCTTTATGCGGGATATTGTGAGACTACATGAAATTCCCTACAGGATTATATCAGATAGGGATCCAGTATTCACTTCTTTATTTTGGACTTCATTGCAGCATGATCTTGGAGGACAACTAAATTTCAATTTGACATCTCACCCTAAGACCGATGGATAGACAGAGTGGGTTAATCAAGTGTTAGAGGATATGTTAAGGATGTATGCCATGTATAGATAGACTCATTAGGAGGACTATTTGTATTTGTTGAGTTTGATTATAATAATGGTTATCATAGATCGATTGGTATGTTTCCTTTTCAAACTTTGTATGGTCATCCTTGTCGTACACCTTTGAGTTGGGATAGGCAAGAGGAGTGTATTCTACTAGGTCCCGAGATGCTTTGAGATATGGAGCAGCAGGTAGAGCGCATCCATGAACATGAGATTACAACACAGGATAGACATAAGAAGTATGCAGATGCTCATAGGGTGGATAAATAGTTTGTAGTTCATGTTTGGTTATTTCTGAGAGTGTGTCCATGGAAGAGTCTGATCTGTTATGAAAAGGGTTTGAAGTTGGCACCTCATTTTGTTGGCCCATTTGAGATTCTTGAGAGGATAAGACTAGTTTCTTACCGTCTTTCATTTTCACCCAACTTATCTTGCATTCATGATGTTTTCTATGTTTCAGTACTTAGTCAATATATTCTAGATGCTACACATTTTCTTGACTAGAATGCATTACAGGTAGAGGACGAGCATCAGACTTTGGAGCTCGTTCACATACTTCAATAGTTGGATTTGACTCTCACAAGTCACACCATTAAGCAGGTAAGGGTCTAATGGAACCCTATTGATGAGTCATCAGCAACTTGGGAGGATGCATCAAGATTATGGGATTTATATCCCTACCTATTTGTAGGCTTTTAGGAGTAAGCCTAATTCTAGGGGGTTGGATGTAGTGCCCACCCATAGCTTTCTTTTCAGTTTTATATTTCCAAACTTGTTTAGGCCACTCTCATGTGTGTGTTGATTATTTTAGTTTTATCTTTAGGATATGGATGTATGACATTACATGGTGATTTGACATTTAATGAACCATTGAATAGTCGTGAGATATCATATGTTTACATTTAGATGATTATAGTTATTTTCATGATTATTATTTATATGATTATGATATCATATATAGTCATAGTTTTACTTACCCCATACTTGCATATGTATGACTATCATGTATGTTTTACCTTTCTATTTGACGTGCTTGATGTGGTTGAGGGATGAAGTTGTAGTCACCTACTTGTGAGATCTACAAGATGTATTGATCCCTGCCATTATTTGTTATATATATATATATATATATATATATATATATATATATATATATATATATATATATATATATATATATATATATATATATACACATGCTCATCTTTTATGTAGGTTTGTAGGTATTAAGCATCAACTTCCCTGAATTGTCAGGATGAGCGTGCCCTATCGCAATGCCTCAATGGTAAAAGAGGGGAGATAACATTCAGGTCCAAATCCCAACCTAAGCCATTTATTGTCCTGAAATGGTGGACAAGTTTATGATTTATTACGTCTCTGAATTCATCAAGGTGACGTGAATTGATCATTAGCCTTTTCCTTGAGCATAATTTTTGTATTATTAGGTTCAGTAGATTTTCTTTATATTGGCTAGTCATGTGGTTGGTGTGATTTTTGTGAAAATGGTTAAGTGATTTATTAAGATTAATTATGTGGTTAAATAATTAAATTTGATTAAAATATTAATAAAATATTCGTGACATGTCACTTTTGCTTAAAAAATAATAATAATTAAATATGATTAAATATAGTAATATTAAATATGAGGGTAATTAATTAATAAAAATTAATTAAATATATATTTTTAATTAAAAGACTTAATTAATAAGTAATTGTGAAAATAGAGGATTTAATTAATTATTAAATCTAAAATTATAATTAAAGATATAACTAATGAATTCATATTTAATTATCAATTGTATAATTATTAAAATGTTAAAATATTATTTTTTAATTAAATATTGATATGTAATTTAGTTGCACAATCAATTAAATTATAAAGTTAAATTAAAGTTGAGTGAATTCAATAAAATAAGAATCACTAATTAAATTAATTATTTTTACTCAATTTAAAGTTGTGTTCTTTTTAGGTTTTTGCATGAGCCTTTGAAACCCTCGGTTGAATAGGTTTTCTTTATTAGGATTCTTTTGGTCATTATTCTTTACACAGGTTTAGAGGTTTTGGCTCTGACTTTGAATAGAAGGAAATTGTGAAAGCTTGGAATTTTTAGGATTTTCAAATTGTTCTTCATGGCTTCTGTCAATTGGTGGATTAATGTAGGGTTTGAAAATCTCGTAAATCCAATTCTTTAAAAAAAAGATTATTTTCTTTGTACCTGCTAGATTTTTGTTGATGGTTGTATTGTAATTCTTCTTTTGTACAAATATTTGATTTGAAAAGCTTTTTGGTGGAGAAATCTTCTGATTGTGAATTTGTGAATATCAGGTATTTTGTTAGAAAGACATTGAGGAAAAAGATTGTATTAGATTAGTTAGGGTTTGTTTGAAATTGTTGTTGAAACCCTAGGAATTAAATTAAATATATATATATATATATATATATATATATATATATATATATATATATATATATATATATATATATATATATATATATATATATATATATATATATATATATATATATATATATATATATATATATAATTTTGCATATGGGCATAATTATTTTATGGATTTAAAAAGAATTTACCTTCTCATAAGAAATAATATATTAAACCTTGTTTGGTAAATCGTAAAAAAAAATAAAAATAAAAATATTACTTGCTAGACTATATCAAAAATTATTCTGACAATTATTATTATTATAAATAAAATAATATTTTTTTTTGTATTAACATAGTTGATAAACTGAGTTACATCAGAGTTCTCAATATACATGATTTACATCAGATCAAAACCTTAAGAATAAGTCAAATCATTACATATATAACATTTTGTAAGTTCTGATAGTAGAATACTAAATACAACTTATGCTTGTTAATACAAAAAGAGGATTATAATCCTTTGAGTAGCTGCTGCACTGCAAACTAGTCAAGAACACACTAAGCCAAAAAGAGGAAATTCCCTTGCTAACTTTGTGTATCAGGTCCTGGCATCCTTCTATCTTCAAGATGCATATCTTTGATGAACTGGTTAAGACTGTCAAGCTCCCTCTGTTGAAGCATATCTTTGTGCATGGAGAAGTATTGGCAAGAAACAATGTCTTCTTTGTGGATCAATAGCTGGCCTTCTCTCATGAGGATCATAAACCTATCCTTGAAAATCTCTAAGGAAGCAGCAACCTGTGACATGATGTGAAAATGGGTGAGTTTACATCCAAACTTAGTAAGCTTTCTCCTTCTCTTCTGAAATATCTCACTATTTCGCTCTTTCCATAAAAACCAAAGAATTTCACAAGAGTAGACCAAAAAGAGTTCATCTTAAAATCAAAAGACTCAACATAACTGGCAAGAATTTCAGACCATGACAATCCAGGTTTACAATTCCAATCAACCGGAGACCCAAGGAAGATAGACCATTTGCACCGAGCATATGCACAATTGAAAAATAAATGCTCATAGGACTCAGGAAAAAAACAAAAATCACACCATATAGGCTCTCCTAAATCATGGGGCAGAGTGTTACCCACAGCAAGTTTCTTTAAGAGAAAAATCCACCTAAAACAAGATTTCTTAGGTTCATAAGGGGAGTGCCAGAAAAAGTTAAAAAATGTTTTCCATTTAGAGACTAGGAAATCCAACCCCCAGCCAAGGTTCACCCTCTCAAAAATATCACTTTTATCTTTCAACATATCATAAATCTATTTAGTAGAGATCTTGTGGAACTCACTACCATCCTTCCATTTGACCCACTGCATGAATTCACTAGTGGTCATACATTTGCTAGGAAAAAAAGGACCCACCGCCTTAGATAAGATAGAATATGTCTTTTTATGTGAGCTAGGGATATGTTATTTATTGGATAGTTCCTCCCAATCCCCAAGCCGATTGTCAATCAAGACATCCTGCACAGTAGAGATACCATACGTAACCCAATTTTTGGCAGAGCAGCTTTGATTCAATGCCAAAGGCTTGTTGTTTGCCTCCACCCCCCACCAAATTGATCTATCAACCACTGAGTATGTAGGAGGACCACCACTGGCACCCCTGAATAGGAGAAGATCCCTGACCTGAACCCAAGCTTTCCATATGGACTGAAACACCTTGGAACCAAAAATTGATAAATTCATGGACCCCATCAACTTGTCCCAAAGAGGCACATCTTTCCATCATTTTCCTCTTTTAATAACTGATTTATTGATGTTTTTCTTGATCAAAACCTTCCACGGTTCATCACCTGTCACTGGTTGTGTAACCCATTTGGAGGCCAGAGCCATACCCTGATCTTTCAAATCTTGTATGCCCAAGCCCCCTTTATTTTTTGGCATACAACACCACTGCCATTTGACACAGTGCCTCTTCTTGTTGCCAAGGCCGTCAGACCAGAGAAAGTCTCTCATAATTCTCTCAATCTGTCCAGTCTGATAGTTAGAGAATAGCCATGCCGATGAAAAATATATGTGGTGAGCTGACAAAACTTTCTGAACAATCTGAACTCTACCAGCCATAGATGGTGTGTGTGTCTACCATTTGATGTACTTCTTTTCAATCTTGGCATATAGCCAGTTCCACATATCTTTGAGGGATGGATCAATAGAGAATGGAATGCCCAAATATCTTACTATGTCGTTAGGCCCTAGCCATCTCCAACCTTTTCTTACTACCCAATTTGGAGGAGCAAATGACTAATGAGTCAAGTTTATGGAATGTTTTGTTTATAATTTTCTAGGTTCAGACTTGAATATCTTATGGTTTTTCATAAACATTATACAATCTTTTATGTTTCTAAGCTTTAGCTATATGTATATTTGGTACTTATGAAACTTCAGGACAAGACTGAATATATATATAGATTAATGAATGTTATGATAAAATCTGGTATCTTTCTTCTCTAGCTTTAATGGGTAGATCTCCTACAGCCGTATGACAAGGCTACGTTAAAATAGGAAAACTTATTATAATCTCTGCCTTGGATTCGTGTTGTGGATTATGTTATGTTAACCTTTTGCAGGAGAAGAATAAGTCAGCAAGGAGCGTGGACTCAAGGATGAGTGGGTCTTTTAAGGCGGATAACTGATTTAGAGTTCATCATAGCTCCACTCCTTCCATAACTTTGTGGTTGCTGATTCAGTCCAAGTCAATCTAATTACCAAGCATTCCTATATTCTTGAAGCAATAAATATGGCTTATCTTCTTGCATAAATGATGTTGTCATTCCTATAACTGAAGTTGTTATGCTATGTAATGAAGGACCTAGTTTGTAGGAGTTCTATTTTTCTTAGTTTCTTTTAAATAAGCTGGAACTTATGATTCCAGGCTAGTTAGACGTTTTGAGGAATTCATATTGTAATCTAGCAATAGAGTAAAATACTTTGATATCCTATATTGTATCTATGTTTTGTTGAATGAATATATGATAGTTCTTCATTTCAATCTCTGAGTTATAATTCATTCATACTTCCGTGGGGGCCCACACGAGAGGTGAATTCCCTATTCATGTTTAAGTAGGATTCAGTTAAGTTTCTTTGAAGTTGTTAAGTACTGTTGCTCCTGCAACCACTGGTAGCAGAACCATTAACTGTTTCCTACAGCATAGGTTTACTTCTGAAGCATTATCTATTTACTGTTAAGTTTTTCCTTGAAGATGAGAGTTAATCTGTAGTTTCAGTTTCTAGTATAAATCTCCTATAGCAATAGCTTTTACTTTAGTAGTGATGACTATTGAGAAGAACTAAAGCATAAACTTTGCAGCCATCATCTCAAGTTCACATTCCCGGATTGATACATTTAATGAAGTCTAGCATGATATTCTAAGTAGATACATGATGATTTTCAACAATGAATCACTGTTAAAGGATGTCCAATCCTTGAGTTACTAGGATATTATTCTAACCAATCATTTTTGGTGTCATTGCCGGGGATGGTGTCAATTTAGTTCGACCCAGAAGTCATTTAGTTTTCATTCTACATAATTTTGCATGCATAGGCGTAGGGATCATCTTGGGCGATTCCTACCTAACCTTAATCAGGGAGAACCATTTGAGGTTTTTGATCTAACGTTTGAGGAACCCCAATTAGAAAACCCACAAGAAGAAGAAGTGTTTGAGAATGTGTTTGTTGATCACTCGCCTTCACCACCATCATCTAAAGAGTCTTACCATTTAAATGCCCTTTTTGCTTGCCCAAAATATCTAGATAATGTAATGGCTCATCCTACTTTCCCTTTTCCTATTCCTACTCAACAAGGTAACCAAAATCTGAAGAACATTCCTACAACCGCACTTCCTAAATTCTATGGACTCATCACGGAGGATCCAGAGACTTTCCTCTTTGAATTTGATGTCCTCTGCATAAGCTATGACTACACCACTGACGGCCATAAGCTCAAATTATTTCCTTCCACTTTAAAGGAGGCTGCTCTATAATGGTTTATGAGTTTGGGTGCTAATGTTGTAGTAGATTGGAATTCAATGTGCACCATGTTTCTTGAGAAGTATAAAGATTATTACAGAGGAGGAGACTTAAAGGGAGATGACATATTTAAAATGTCACAGAAGGAAGATGAAACTCTGGAAGACTATGTCTCTAGGTTTATGTTCAGCCTGCAGCGTAACACACAACATGAGTTGAATGAAGAATCTCAAAAGAATTTGTTTTTTAGAGGTGTGAATGATGGGATCATAGAGGGCCTTGACCTTATGGCAGGGGGAGACATTACTCAGAAGACATGGGATGACATAAAAAGCATATGTTTGAACTATTCAAGAGCCACTGTCAAGAAAGGAAGAGGCTTGAGAGCCTTGCCTCACAAGTCCAATGGTGCAGGGGTGTCCAAAATGGAGCTATCCAATCTATTATCAGATTTCAAGCAAGACATCATTAATGATGTTGCCACTCAGTTGGACACAATGCACACAAGGAGAAAGAAAGATGAAGTTGATGCAATGTTAGTAGAGTATTGTCCACACTGTAGGGAAAATAAAAAAAATTGTCGGTGTAAGTATGTTGCAAGCTTGGAGTCTCAACCAATGCCTACCAAGTTCAAAGCCATTGATGAGAACGAAGAGGTGCTCTACGTTGCCCAGCAAAGGCCATAAGCTTAGAGACCAGGTATTCCCCAAGATCCTCTTCAAAATTTTAATAATACTAATGCATGACAAAATCAACAACATATTGGATTTAGTGGGTATAATAGTTGGCAGCAACCTCAGCAAGGTTGGCAACAACCTTAGCAAGGTTGGCAGCAGCATCAACAGAATTGGCAACAACCTCAGCAAGGTTGGCAGTAGCATCAGCCAGGATGGCAACAATCTCAATAGGGTTGGTCACAACCTTAGCAACCCTGGCAGTAGCCCCAGCAGGGGTGGCAACAACCACACAATTGGATGAACCAATCAAACTAGCCATCTTTGATGCCACCGCCTCAGTAGCAGGCTTTGATGCCTCCTCCTATAGCCAATACTACTTCCCCTAAACAGACTCAATTGTCTACTCAGCCTACTCCTAATCCCAACAATGCTAAACCAACAACGCAGCAGCAGAGCTATGCAATTTCCCTGAATAATATCCATTTAAGATCTGGCACGACTCTTCCTCCTCCACAGCAGCCTATCATTACCGAAGTTGAGGATGCCTCAGCAAAACCAACTAAGGTACTAGTTAACCCTGCTGCTCTTGTTGCTCCTACAGCACAAGAACCCCCATTTCCTCATAGGTTGGAGGAACAAGTTAAGCCAGTGGAAAATCAAGTAGTGTTAGATTTGCTTGCCCAACTAAAAAAAATGATAGTAAAGATTCCCCTGTTAGATGTCATAAATAGTAAAGATTCCCCTATTAGATGCCATAAAGGAAGTACCTACATATACTAAAGCCATCAAGGAAGCTTGTATCAAGTAGCCTGGGAGGAAGAAAAAGGATCCCAAAACCATACATGTCCTAGGCCAATTATTTGATCTAATGTTGGAGAAATTGACAGTTCCCAAGTATTTTGATCCTGGTAGCCCTATGGTTACGGTCCCTATTCAAGGAATGCAAGTCCAAAATGCTCTAGTTGACTTAGGTGTGTCCATAAATGTCATGACCAAGGAAGTAATGTCTTAGTTTCATATCATCAGTCTTAGGGAAACCCCAACCATCCTTCAGCTTGTTGATAGTTCCACCATTACACCTGATGGGATGGTAGAGGATGTAATAGTCACCTTGAATTCTTGGGAATATCCGGTTGACTTTGTTGTCCTTTCTCCAAAGGCTAACATGGGAGGATATCTAATAATTCTAGGCAGGCCTTGGCTAGCTACTGCAGATGCCTATATAGCTTGTCGGTTAGGAAAAATGACTATATCCAATGGAGTCAACGCTAAAAATCTGACTCTATATTCCCCAGCTCAAGCTCTGTTGCAAGATGACCAGATAATTTGGCTAGATTTGGATGATACTGAACCTGAGGTTAATTCCATTCGTCAATTAATGATGATATCCAGGGAACCTTTTGTAGCTTCTAGGGAAGAAGATGAAATCATTTCCTCCATTATTCTGAATGAGTATGGAGTGCAATCCCAAGTGTGTTCCCAACAGGACTGTGTTCTTGACACTTTGTTACCACCTATTGATGCCCTGTAGTATTTAGAAACTTCCAAATTTTTTCATACATTACTGCCTCATGAAATGGAGTCTTCCCCAATTTCTCAGCTATCCATGGCAGAAAATGTCACTAAGCTAGAGGTTAGCTCAGGGTGGGAGTTAAATGTAAACAGTGTCTTAACTCTCTCTCAACAGACAGATGTCCTGCAGCTTCTAAAAGAACATCAATCAACCTTTGCATGGGATTATATTGACATGAAAGGTTTAGACCGTAACCTCTGCACTCACAAAATTTATATCAGCCCTGAATTCAGACATGTTCACCAACCTCAGCGAAGGGTTAACCCAACTCTAAGGGATATAGTAAAGAATGAGCTATAGAAGTTATTAAATGCTCACTTCATCTATCCCATTTCTGATAGTCAGTGGGTCTCCCCTCTTGTAATAGTGCCTAAAAAAGGAGGTAAGTGGAGATTTTTTGTCGACTATAGAGAGCTTAACACAGCCACTAAGAAGGACCACTTTCCATTGTCGTTCATAGATCAAGTCCTTGATAACTTAGCTGGAAAGAAATACTTCTCTTTTTTGGATGGATTCAGTGGTTATAATCAGATACAAATAGCCCTTGAGGACCAGGAGAAGACAACATTCACCTTCCCATGGGGTACATTTTCCTATTCAGTGCTGCCTTTTGGGTTGTGTAATGCCCCTGCTACCTTCCAGCGAGCTATGATCAGTATATTCTCAGATATCTCTGTTGATTGCATGGAGATTTACATGGACGACTTTACCACCTATGGGCATACTTTTGATGAGGCCAAGGCAAATTTGAAGAAAGTTCTTCGGAGATGTCATGATTATAACCTCTCTCTTAATAGTGAAAAGTGCTTCATGATGATGGAAGAAGGGGTTGTCTTAGGACATTTCATATATTCAAAAGGTATTCAAGTGGACCCTGCCAAGATTGAAGTAATTAGCACATTACCTACTCCAGCAAAACAAAAAGATGTGTGAAGTTTTCTTGGACATGTCAAGTATTATAGAAGGTTTATAAATGATTTTAGTCAGCTTGCAGCACCATTGTATAACTTTCTCAAGAAGGATGTTGAATTTTCTTAGGATTCTGAGTGTGCAAAATCTTTCCTGCAGCTTAAAGAAGTTCTCACTACAGCACCAATTTTGAGAGGACCTAATTAGGGCTTGCCTTTTCACATCCATACTGATGCCTCAGACTATGTTATTGGAGTTGTGCTTGGCCAAAAGGTGGACTCTGTTGAGCATGCAATTTACTTTATCAGTAAGAATTTGCAAGGCGCTGAGTTTAACTACACTGTCACTAAAAAAGAACTTCTTGCAATCATTTATGCCCTAAATAAATTCAGACACTACATTACTGGATATGAGATCTATGTACATACTGACCATTTTTCTATTAAGTATCTCATGAACAAGCCTACAATCTCTAGCAGATTGGCTCATTGGTTGTTGCTTATGCAGGAGTTTGCCATTACCATAATAGATAAACCTGGTAAAACCAATGTGGTAGCTGATTTTATTTCTAGGTTGCATGTACCTGATGATCCTGTAGCCATTGATGATAGTTTTTCTAATGAACATCTTTTCTTGCTGACTGCACACAATCCTTGGTATGCCGATATTGCTAATTATCTCACAACTAGTAAGACACTAGCTCATTTCTCTGCTAAAGAAAGAAGGTTGTTAACTGAAAAGAGCTTTAATTATTCATGGATTTCTGGCTTCATGTTTAATATTAGTCCTAACCAAGTAACTAGAAGATGCATTAGAGAGGATGAAACCTATGATATCCTCAAGGCATGTCATGATGAACCTTGCGGTGGACATTTTGCTGCCAAAAGAACAGCATTGAAAATTTTGACTACACGTTACTATTGGCCCAGTCTACACAAGGACGTTGCATAATACATCAAAAAGTGTGACAAATGCCAATGCATGGGACAGCCTGAAAAGATAGATGAAATGCCCCTACAGCCACAGGTAGTTGTCACACCCTTTAAAAAATGAGGGATTGATTTTGTTGGTCCTATTGAGCCCTCTTCCCAAGGTAAATCCTATATCCTTGTTTGCACTGACTATGTTACAAAATGGGCTGAGGCTAAACCTATGAAGCACCCTAGGGATAACAATGTCGCAAAGTTCCTTTATGAATTTATCTTCACCAGATTTGGAGTACCAAGGGAGATTCAATCTGATCAAGGTCCTTAGTTTACTTCCAATTTGATTGCTGCTCCGATGGAGGAATATAACATTAGGCATGGTAAAGCTTCACCCTATCACCCCCAGTCTAATGGGCAGGTGGAAGTTACAAATCAGGAGTTGGAATCTATTCTCACTAAAATAGTAGTCATTCATAAGAAAGATTGGGCTATCCGACATCTTGAAGCACTTTGGGCATACCGAACTACATGGAAGTCTACAACTGGCTTCACACCATTTGAGCTTGTTTATGGTTGCTCTACAGTCATGCCTATTGAATTTGAACATAAGACACTTAGGAAAGCTCTTGATATTGGGATGGATCTCACTGCAACATAGAAAGATAGGATTCTAAGTTTGCATGGCCTTGATGAGTGGAGAAAATATGCCCTGCATAACACTGAATTGATCCAACATCAACGCAAGCAATGGCATGACAAGTTTGTCAAGGACAAAGAGTTTTCAGTTGGAGACTAGGCGCTCCTATATGACTCTTGGTACTAGCATAACCCAAGGAAATTCCAAACTAGATGGCTTGGACCATATGAGATAATTGCAGTCTTTCCAAATGGTGTGGTTCATCTCTCCATAGTTGATCCAGTACGTTTCAAACTGCTGGTCAATGGTCACATATTGAAGTTGTATCACAAACCCCAGAGAAAGGATGAGTTCCTGCAGCAATTTTCTTTTTTCATTGGTGACACACTTCCTGCAGCCACTCGTAATGAGCTTTATGCTCATTTTCTTTCCTCACTCTAAAAAGATCTTTTCACTTTCATCATAAATACTTTCTTAACGAAAGTCACTTCTCCATAATAAATTTCCGCTTCATTTCTAGTCTATCATCCATCCACCTCATATTTTCTTTCATTCATGGATACGTAGCAACTACCACCTCACCAGTACTTCAGGTTAGCACACAATTCAAGGTATGCAACTTTAATTTATTTTCCTCTTATTTTTATCATATGCCTTGTCATCACTGCAAGTGAGGGCCCACTTGCAATATTTTGTCATTATGTTTATGTAATCTTTATATTTATTCCTTTCTCATGTCGTAATTGTATTTTTCTACCATGATTAGACACTTTTGAAAATCATTATGCTATGTGTTATCTTTCACACGTATAAAACTAAGGTGGCAAGTTATGTTGAGTACAAGTTCTGTGGAGAGTACTTATGAGTAATTATGAAATGATAATATGATAATTTGTATTTATGTTACTCATAAGCTCATTTCTCAAGTTTCTTTGCTAGAAATTTCCAAATTTGAATCATCCTGCAACCTGCCTTTTCAAGCTTTCTAGTTGTCTGTTTTATCTCCTGCAACTCTGTTTGGGTATCTCAAAAACAAGATGATGGGTGGTGACCTCATCCGAAGGGAGCCTACTGTGCATGGTGTTTTTCTTGAAGACCAAAATTGTAGGCCATATTTCCAGGCAAGGGGTTGGATAGATTATGTCCAGAAACTAACTAGCTGGGATGACGAGGTTGCACTTCAATTTCTTAACTCCTTAAAAGATGGAGTGGCTACAGTTAAAGGACTGAAGGTGCCATTTTCTCAGTCAATTTTGGCAAAGGTCATGGGTTTACCGCTTGAGGGTGAGGAATTTGTAGAGAATCTTGACCCAACTACTTCCAGAGCTCAATTCACTCTTCATACAGACCCATCACTTGAAGTTGATAGGAAACAAGGTACATTTCAACTATCTCTTCCTGAGTCATTTAAACAATGTGTGGTTTATATCATTAGGTATTTCACCTACGAAGGGCGTCACTCATTCCTGCATGTTGTTCACTTTAAATTCTTGATTTGTTTAAGACATGATAATAGGCCTATCAATGTCCCTAGTTTTGTGTTTGGTATTTTTCCAAAGCAAGTCATTCTAGTTCAAGAGGGTAAATGAAATTTTGTCTCTCACCACTGTCTAATCAAGTTGATAGTGGAAAAAGCCTTAAGGGAGCAGTCAGATATTTCCTAGGAGGAATTTCTACTGCAGCGGTTTAAGGAGCCTACCCCAGAACCAATTGGGCATATAGTGGGATAGAGGGTTAAAACTACTAAAGGGGTTAGGAAATTTTTTATTGAAATTAGACAGTGTTCTTCATCCAAGAAGAAATCTAGGGTTAGGACCCCTAATTCCCATAATTCCACTAATTCTTCTACTTCAAGATCAACTCATGAAGAGGAATCAGAGACTCCTACAGAAAAGGTTGAAGTTGCTCCTGCAGTAGAAACGATTTCCCCAAAGGATAAGAAAAAAGAAAATTAACCCTAGTACTAGTCGGTAGGCTAAGGCATCTCCTACAGCCATGAGCATGTCCAAAAAAAGAAAAGCTCTAGAAAAGGAGGAAACTCCATTAAGGAGAAGTGCTAGGAGAAGGTCAAAAACAACTGAGGAGATTCTAGTTAATGAGCCAAATGTAACACAAGATTCTGGGTAGAGGAAAGAAGAGGATGAAAACATTCAGCAAGAGGCTGAATTACAACCTAAAACTTCTTAGCAAGAAGAACAATGGATTGAGATTATGGAACAGGAAACATTTGAGGGATTTCCTGATGTTAAAATAGAGCAGGTTCCTAATAAACCGGTAAATGCAGAAGTCATTATAATTGGAGATGACTCTAGCTCGGAAGAGCAAGCTTATGTGTTTTGAAGGAGAGGATCAAGCTCTGGGAATCTTCAAGAAGATGATTCAAAAAGTGATGACTCTGATAGTTACATCAGGGAAGTAGATGAAATATCATTCTCTCCTACAGCAGAATCTCCTGTAGCAGAAAGGGATCCCTATGAAGAAAATCCAGATATTGATATAGACCTTGTCAATAAGGTTGTAGAGAAAATTTTGAATGAAGGGTTAGATACATTAGCTTCAGTGGCTCAACAATGCTCTAACACCGAGAGGGATATGATCATCTAGACAGATCCTTTGAAGAGGACAAGTGCTAACAATGGTAAGTCATATGTTCCTCTAGCAGTAAACAATTCTTGCCCTAGTTCAATAACAGATCAATCTAGTTCAACATCTTTGTTATCTATTATCTTCCAATTGTCTAAGCAATTAAATTCTAAGAGAGAGAGAAGTGGAAATAGCAACGGAAAGAACTAAATAGGGTAGTAGACCTTCATTATCAAGAAACACTTGTTCAAGAGGAAAAGATAGAACAATTAAGTGTGAAACTTGAAAAAATTACATCTTTAATTCCTGACCTAATGGGTTGTAGATCCCCATCACATGTCTATGCCTTGTTTATTAAGGAACAGTTGTTAAACTATCAAATGACCTATATTATGCAGGACAGGTCTTCCTCATTACAAGAGCCTACCCAGTTTTCTCAAGCCTTCCATAACTCTCCTATAGCCATTCAAAATCTATTATGTGAATTTTATCTCCACAACCTAGCAGTCCCTAATGACCGAGTTTGGAATCCCTTGCTTTATGTTGGGGATATTCAACTTAGAGCCCTCATGTCCTAGGTACAAAATGAAATTAGTTGGGACACTCAAGCTAAGGTGTATAGGGATTTGGAGTCAAACATTCCCCTGTTTCTAAGGCCTGAAGCTAAAGATCCTCAAACTTCCTACTATAATTGGTTAAGGATTGCCCCCTCTAACTCAGGTAGCAAGATCATTTATCCAATGAGAAATGAAGCATTTAATGCATATGAACAGATGATAGATTCTGAACTACCTAAGGCTAGAAATGCCATTTAGTGGTGCTAGAACAATTTATCTAGGGAGATGAGAAACAAAGAACCACATTCACCTCTCAATTTTGCTATGGCAACCCAGCGCGCCCCTTGGTACATTTCATTGGGAAGAGAGAGAGAAAGTTTCTGGATTCCACTAACCTTTCATCCTCCATTACTGATGTCTCCTTTACTTGCAAACTCAGAAAATATGGACAATTTTGATATGCAAAGGGAAAAGGACAGATGGAAGAAACACAAGGAAACAAAGCAATTCTATTGGAGTCTTGCAGAGGGAGGTACTAAACAGAGAACAACTGCTGACTATAGATTGACAACTAGGTTAAAGAATTTATTTGATGTGGGACCAGCAAATAGCTAAGCTGGGGGGAATAATGAGTCAAGTTTATGGAATGTTTTGTTTATAATTTTCTAGGTTCAGACTTGAATATCTTATGGTTTTTCATAAACATTATACAGTCTTTATGTTTCTAAGCTTTAGCTATATGTATATTTGATACTTATGAAACTTAAGGACAAGACTGAATATATATATATATATATATATATATATATATATATATATGAATGTTATGATAAAATCTGGTATCTTTCTTCTCTAGCTTTAATGGGTAGATCTCATGCAGCCGTATGACAAGGCTATGTTAAAATAGGAAAACTTATTATAATCTCTGCCTTGGATTCATGTTGTGGATTATGTTATGTTAACCTTTTGTAGGAGAAGAATAAGTTAGCAAGGAGCGTGGACTCAAGGATGAGTGGATCTTTTAAGGTGGATAATTGTTTTAGAGTTCATCATAGCTCCACTCCTTCCATAACTTTGCAGTTGTTGATTCAATCCAAGTCAATCTAGTTACCAAGCGTTCCTATATTCTCGAAGCACTAAATATGGCTTATCTTCTTGCATAAATGATGTTGTCATTCTTGTAACTGAAGTTGTTATGCTATGTAATGAAGGACCTAGTTTGTAGGAGTTCTATTTTTCTTAGTTGCTTTTAAATAAGTTGGAACTTATGATTCCAGGCTAGTTAGATGTTTTGAGGAATTCATATTGTAATCCAGCAATAGAGCAAAATACTTTGATATCCTATATTGTATCTATGTTTTGTTGAATGAATATATGATAGTTCTTCATTTCAATCTCTGAGTTATAATTCATTCATACTTCCGTGGGGGCCCATATGGGAGGTGAATTCCATGTTCATGTTTAAGTAGGATTCAGTTAAGTTTCTTTGAAGTTGTTAAGTATTGTTGCTCCTACAGCCATTGGTAGCAGAACCATTAACTATTTCCTGCAGCATAGGTTTACTTATGAAGCATTATCTATTTACTGTTAAGTTTTTCCTTCAAGATGAGAGTTAATCTGTAGTTTCAGTTTCTAGTATAAATCTCCTATAGCAATAGCTTTTACTTTAGTAGTGATGACTATTGAGAAGAACTAAAGCATAAACTTTGTAGCCATCATCTCAAGTTCATGTTCCCGGATTGATACATTTAATGAAGTCTAGCATGATGTTCTAAGTAGATACATGATGATTTTCAACAATGAATCACTGTTAAAGGATGTCCAATCCTTGAGTTACTAGGATATTATTCTAACCAGTCAACGACCATCCAATGACCGAGGATTTGTGAGGGGGCACTTTGGCTCCAGAGACATCACAAAAGAACTATAATCTATATAGCATGTTGTCAAAGTTCTCATCTTCCAAGATAATAAACAACGTTGTGTCATCTGCAAACTGGGCATTAAGCAGAGAATCCTCATTAGGGAGAGTAATTCCTTTAACAAGGGGACCTAACTGAGGGGCTCTCAATATATAAAAAAGAGCATCTGCAACAATAACAAACAAAGCTAGGGCAATTGGGCACCCCTGCCTAATGGACCTTTGGAGGGTAATGTTCTCAGAGAGTTATCTATTTACATCTATAACCGTAGATGAGTCTGTGAGCAAGATATTAATCCATTTACAAAAGTATGGAGGGAATCTGAATGCCTTTAGCATTCCGATAACAAAAGGCCACTCAATCATGTCATAAGCCTTCTCGAAGTCCAACAAAACCATGACTACATTCTGCTTTTCACTCTTTGCCCAATGCATGGCTTCCCAACTGGTGATCAAGTTTTCAAGGATGAATCTCCCTTTGATGAACCATGTCTGAGTTGGAGATATAAAATCATTCAATAAGCTACCAAGCCTTCTGGCAAGAGCCTTAGCTATCACCTTATATGACAAATTCAAGAGTGTAATGGGCCTCCAATTTTTAACAAGAGGTTTGTCACCATCTTTGGGGAGCAGCTTGATAACACCCATGTTGATGTCAGCACCCAGGGAGCCTTGCTTGAAGGCATCCTCATATAGTTCTAACAGTTCCTATCCAATCCAATCTATATTGTGTTTATAGAACTCAGCTAGGAGTCCATCAGGCTCGAGGGCTTTATCATTAGCCAGGGACTTGATTGCATCTTCAATTTCCACCAATTAAACTGGTAGGTTGAGTCTATTAGCCTCCACATCCTGAATTTTTTTGGGGACCAACCTTAGACATTCCTCCATTTTTTTGGTATTATGTTCACTGAATTTTGAGGAGAACAAATTTTTATAGAAGCTAAAGAAAGCTTCTTTAATACTATTTTGATCCATAAAGACTTCCCCATCGATTTGAATACCTTCAATGCACTCTTTTTTCTATTTGCATCTAATGATATTGAAGAAATACGTAGAACCTTTATCATCACCTTTCATCCAATTCATCCTATCCCTAATTTTCTGACCATTAATTTTATATTGTTCATTATTCCTAAGCTGGCATTTAATCTCTTTAATCTTCTCCTCCAATTGTGGGTCAGACCCCTTATTCTACAATTCTTTCTCTAAAGAGTTAAGGGTACACTGCAGGGTATGCTCTTCCTAGTTTCTGATCATGGCCTTCTATTTCCCTATAATCTGATAAATATTCCTCCAAGAATCCACTAAATGGCTCCACATGTCCACTTGGTTCAACCCCTGATTACAAAGTTTACATAGACTGGTGACCATTCTAATAGCCTCATCAGTGTCTTCATCATTAAGAAGCGAGGTATTTAATTTAAAGCTATTGTTCTTCTTAACAAGATAGATTCCATCATCACATTCCAAGGAGACTACTACATAGATTGGGTGATGATCTAACATAGTTGTGGGGGAAACACACACAGGGGCCCTATCATCCTGTTTCTTAAAGGAGAAGATAAACTCTTCTGCATATTACCCTATCAAGCCTACAGTAGACTCTATGCTGCCCTGCTTGGTTATTACACCATGTGAACCAAATATCTGAGAAGAAACTCTTCTTAAGCCTAAGGGGGTCTTCAATCCTAAATGTTCTCTTAAAATTAGACTAGAAAAATAGCTCATTCCCTTTCCACCCTTGAGCATTGCCACCACACTTATCCTCTCTATTCTCCACCATGTTAAAGTCTCCAACAAAGATCCAATGTGCTTTAGGAAGGCCATTAATTAACCATTCCCATAGGGTGGCACAATCTCTATAGTCATTGGGGGCATAGATATTACACACACCAATCAAAATGTCCTTGTGCTTGAATGTGACCCATAATGCTCTGTGATAAGGAGAGGATCCATTTGAATTGATTTTGTCAGCCCATTGGGGTCCAACCAGAATGGAGGTACCACCTCTACCTCTAAGATGATTAGAGTGAAAGCCAATAGCTCTGTCCTAGATGAATTTCATACTGGTGTAGGCTTGAAAGCCAACAACCTTAATCTCTTGAAGACATATAATGTCTTTTTCTTTGAGTTTATTGCACCACTTCCTGACCATATACTTTCTATCAGACATCTCTAACCCTCTCACATTCCAACTATGTATGTGCATCATTGAGGTAACATTTTGGGGTTATTATAAAGCCTATTAAAACAATCTTCCATTCCCTTCCTAGAGTTTCTGTTGTCATTAGACAAGGATGTTCATTCAACCATCTTTCTTTTCTTTTTCTTAACTTTAGTAAAAGGTTCCTCAGCCACAGATTTGGCTACTTCATTTTTCAATTTTTGACCACTGTTAGCTTTAAAGGTTCCCTGAAATCCCTTCTCTCTATTCAGGGATCCATTGGAATTCCTCCTAACACTCGCGGCTTTTTCACTGATAGAGGTTAATGCCAATTGTTGAGCATTCGACTTGGGAGGGGGCAGGATTTTCTCATAGCTTTTAACACACTTTATCTCACGATTGGGAACAGGTTGACAATCGACTGGGGATTCAAGAGCAACCTTATTTTGGTCCATAATCTCCTTTTCATCAAATAAAGGGTTATTCACACATAAAAATACATCTTTATCCAATTTATCTTGACTAATATTGATTTCATTGTTAACATTCAGCTCAGGGTCTGATTTCTTACCATCCACTAGACCGGTCTCATCGATTTTAGAGATGTTAGCATCTTTTTCTCTATTACGGCCAATAGTCTCTAGGCCAACCTTTCTATCATTCATTTTCAACTTACTAGCAAACTTAGGGTTCTGAGGAACCTGCAAGGCCAGACACTCCCTTTTGGAATGACTATTTTGCTTACAATGAAAACAAGAACTTAAATCACCTAAGAGTGCAATTTCCCAAGAAAATTGTTCATCTTCTAAGTCCATCGAGATGATATCTAGGAATTCAAGTTCTGGTTCAATGGCCATCAAGATTCTAGCATTCAAATGAGGTAAATTATATCTTGCTTCCTCAATTTGCAGTACCGACCCAAGAGGGTGAACAATCTGGGATATAAAAGGCCAGAATTTGGGCTAGAGATTTCTAATCTCCACCCAATGGGGAACAACACGAGCCATGACCTGCTCAACCTCCCCTTTAGTAGACCATTGCAAATCTTTAAAGATGGACCAACCCACATTCCAATACCTCTTTTTAAGCACTCTTTCCTACATGGCATGTGTTTTAAAGAAAACAACAAATAGACCCTTTTGAATCATCCTACAAAAACTGACTTGAATACCTAGTTTCTTTCCCCAAACATGAGCAATCCAATCATCAAAAAAATTTCTTGCAGGAAGAGAATCTTTTTCTAAGAAAACAAAGAAAATTGTAATTTCTTTAAGCCTTAATTGTTCCTTCCTAATGGCTTTTATCATATCTGCATTAGGGGAGAGTGAGAGAGTTTGAAGTTCATGGGGAGTAGGCTTACCAGTTCCACCCTCTCTGTCTTTGGCCGCACCATTCTCGGCGATGTCCCCACCCCATCTATCTCCATCGATTGCAGGCCGTCGAATTGGTTCCTTACTGGCAAGGAAAACTCCATTGAAAGAGGCTAACAATGAACATTCAGGTCGTGACTATTCTGCCAACACTTCCTTGTATGACGACTTGTCCTCCAAATTCCCATTATTAATCTTAGTGGCTTCCCCTTGGCATGTTTGGGTATTATTATCCTGACACCCTCCATTAATAACTTCATTACCTCCATCAATATCCATTCTTAAGGATTTTCCATCATTTGTTGCAGTTTCTCCAGACTTACACACGCATGAACCAAGCTGGGAGCCAAGAGGACCCGGCTCCAAAGGCATCCCTAAAAAAACCCTAACCACACCCCAAAGAGAACACATAGAAAAGGCAGAGAAAAAAGAAACAAAGAGGACCAAACCAAGCAAAGGGAAACACAATAAAAAAAGACCACAAAAAAGCATGAAACCATAAAGGAGAACAGAGAGGAGCCACGGGGTCTGTAGAGTACGATGACAGAAGCGTTCAACATCTCAGCCTCGGGAGTTGTACGGTTGCAGAGCCCTCTCCTTCAATTATTTTGTTTATCAAAATAATGACTTCAATAAAATAAATTATATATATATATATATATATATATATATATATATATATATATATATATATATATATATATATATATATATATATATATATATATATATATATATATATATATATATATATATATATATATATATATATATATATATATATATATATATATATATATATATATATATATATATATGTTATTGGGGGGTGGGGTTTTGTTTTCCCCACCCCCACGACAGTTAAAACTGTTGCGGCAACACTTGTTGCCCACGGTAGCAAAGGTTGCAAAGGCAACATGTGCTAATTTAGTTTTTTAATATATAAATTTTAATTAAATAAAAATTATTTTATTTAATTATTAAATTATTTAATCTTTTGATTATTAAATGTTTTAATATTAATTAATATAAGTTTTATTAATTAATAGTTATATAATTATATCTTTAGATAAGGTTGATTTATTGTAGTTCTTCCCTTTTTAATTTGTTAATTGTGAATATGGGCATGAAATTTATGAGTGTTCAACTACAGTTAAATTGGACTTTTAATTAACAAGGAAGTTGATTTAAATAGTTTAGACCTATGTGTTGGTTATTTATGATGTAATTTTGTGTTAGGTTTGTTGTGGTATTTGGGAAAACTATGTTGGCTTATAGGGGTTGTATAAGAGGCTTTGGGGTGTGTTTCTTTATGTTGATGCTTAAGTGCTTATTATCTATTAAGTATTGAGAAGTTGTAGTGATACAAATACTGTTATCTAATCTTTGCTCATGTTTTGTGGAAACTTTGAGAGTGCTTTTGTGATATCATGGTTTTGAGAACCAAAGTGCATTCCATATGTTTGCATGGAATTGGATTTATGATCGTTATGATTTATTATGGTTTTATAAGCTTAGGATAGGTTATCTAGGTGTATAGATGGAAGTGTCTTACAATAAGCATCGAGGCCCACAAGTGGCTGCCAGGATCACTTATTGTAAGTAACTTAATAAAGTGATAATATGAAACATTAATTGGGGTTTACAATGAATTAATAAGATAAGTGTACCTCATCCATACTTGAGCACTAGCATAGGCTAAGATGGAGGGTGAGATGATGTTTTTCGGCTAGTGAGGTGTGTGTATGGCATAGTTAATAGCCTTGTTTGTATGAGAGATTATTGATACCGCATATGGTCACTTGAGTGTCAGGGTCCCAAGAGGTCACTAGGACAAAAATTAATGGTTAGACGTATGTGATTACACTTCCCTGTATGCATTTTAGGTTTACTACATGTGTTGGTTTCATATGGATTAGTATGTTACCTCTGCCATTGAGTTATACCTTTTTGAGGTAGAGAGCTTTTAGGATCTCTTACTTAGCTCTACCTCATGATCAATTTTGGTATTGTTATCCGAGTGGAGTCTGATGTTATCTCCTCAGCATGGTGTGAGTGAGACCACATGTTTCCATGAGGTCGAAAGGTAGTGATCCTCTTACCATTTAAGACTTTGATGTACTTTGACGTTCCTGTACCAATGCTAGATGATCCTTGTAGCATTTGTCCCTTCTTCTTTCATCCTTGGAGTTTTGATCTTATCTTTCATTTATTGTATATGTACTTTGCACTTGGATTATTATTACATACCTTGCAACTTGTGCAATGGATGTTGGTTATCATGTATACCTTATGGTATTAGTTATATTTGTGTATTTATTCATTAGATGATGTACTTATTATTCTTTATGTATAATGATTATTGTACTTAGTTTAATTATTAACTTTCATTGTTCAACATCAAGGAGCCCTTGGGAATTGTAATATGTAAATGAGTTACATATATGAGTATGTATTAGCTTATGTTATATTGCTTCCGCTTTGTTATTCTTTATTGTATGTAAACTTTTAAGAAAAACAATTATTCTGTAAATTTAGTAACATGTTTTAGGTTAAATTCTCCTAGGTTCCTTAGCGGGGTGTTACACTTGGTATCAGAGCACAAGTTTCTATACTAGGAACTCTGGGAATTTTGTATGCCCATTAGATGTCTAGTAGTTAAAAATTGAAACAAAAATTTAGACATATGACATTCTTGTATTTAATACTATTGTTTTATGATTATATATCATGTCCTTATTATTTCTGACTTGTTTTGAGATATCATTCTTCTTGTTTCAATGTTGTAGGAAAGATGGTTATTGAGACTAGATCTACTGCTAGAGGTTGTAGTGAAGGTTGTAGTAGAGGACGTAGAAGGAGCATACTTCATAGCCCTCCTATGAGTCATATTCATAGTTCTCTTATGAGTCATAGAGTTGA
Organism: Chamaecyparis obtusa; assembly: GCA_027943335.1. NCBI lineage: Eukaryota > Viridiplantae > Streptophyta > Pinopsida > Cupressales > Cupressaceae > Chamaecyparis > Chamaecyparis obtusa. Next base: position 2,419,593 of record BSBK01000994.1, read on the forward strand.
GGAGAATAGGGAAGAGGATAGTAGTGTGCATCATGGTGATTTAGGAGAGCCTAATGCTAGGCAGATACTTTAGATTATTCTAGAATGTCTACCTATTCATAATAGGGTTGAGCAATAAGTGTCACACCACTTTGATAATGAGGAGAGACAAAGATCTAGGAGTCCCAAAAGGAGGGAAACTATCATTGTTCATGGGGCCACAAAGGCTAATCAGATGAGAGAACTTATGAGATCACAACCTCTTCCTTTTAATGATCTTGGTACTAGTTTTGAGGCAGAGACATGTCTCATTGCACTGGATTGATATTTTTCTATGCAACAATTCAATACCAATGTCAGTGTGGGGTGTACTATCATGCACCTCAAATGTTTTGCAAGTTCCTGGTGGAGGATTGAGGAGCATAAACTTGAGCTTACCATGGAGACTGTCACTTGGGAGCTATTTATTGAGAACCTTCAAGAATTATTTTTATATGATCAGTGGCAACAACAATATACAAATGGGTTCCACAATCTGCTGCAATTATCTATGACTATCCAGGATTATGAGCATCATTTCTTCGAGTTCAAGCCTTATGCAGGTTTTGGTGACAAGCCACCACTGATGGTGTAAGATTTCATTAGGGGGATTAAAGGTCACATAATTGGGGGAGTTAAGGTTTTTGAACCTAAGACCCTCAAGGACTTAGTTATTAAGGCTACCATGGTAGAGACAAATATAGCTTTGGGTCATGGTGGACAAATGAGAGTTTAGACTGGTGGTCCTACATCTTTGCAGTATAGAGGTAATCAGTCCCAAGGGGTTGGGAACTTTAAGAAACCTCCTCCCTATTTCTAGAGTTAGTAGCAGAAGGGGTCTTCCCCTCCAGCACAGAGCGATGGTTCTATTTCTAAGAACTTTCATAATGGTCAACACTTCAGACGTAATCTAACTACTCAGCTTTCATAAAGTACACATTGAGTTGCTAGCAGAGATAGCTATCAACAGTCTAATGCACCCTCCATTTGGAGAGTTCATGGTAGAGGTAATGGTTTTTTCACATGTGGACAAGATGGTCACATTGCAATAAATTTCCCTTAGTATGCATCATAGTTTTTAGGACAGAGGTCTGCACCTTCTGAGCCTATAGTAGGAGATGTTGGTAGGTCTCATAGAGTATTTGTAGCAGTGGATCATCATCAGGAAGAGCACCAAGGCATGGTGGTAGAGATTTTGGGTGCTATTAGAGGTATTTCTCTTTCTATCTTATTTGATTCAGGAGCTACACAATCTTTTATATCTCCTTTTTTAGTAGAGAAATATGGGCTAGTGACAGTAAAGCTAGACATAGATTGGCAAGTAGAGTTAGCCTTTGAGGCAAGGGTACCAACAGACTCTCTAGTGCACAAATGTGAGTTGAACTTGGGTAAATTCATTACCTCAGTTGATCTTCTTGTGATTCCTTTGGGATCATATGATATCATCCTTGGAATCGATTTGGTTAGGTTCTCATGGAGCCAACATTGATTGTAGATAAATGATTATCAAATGCAAGGATGATGTTGGCAAGGATATTGATATTATGGGAGTTCAGTGTCCTATATCTCTTCGTATAATTTGTGTTATGCAACTCAAGAGGATCATGTGAAAGGGTTGTCAAGTATTTATTATGACTATGAATGAGATTGATGAAGTTGAGACTAAGGAGAAGACCCTTGATTTTCCTATTCTTTAGGAATTTGCTAATGCCTTTCCTAGTGTGATTCCAGATATTCTACCAAAGTGTGACATATATTTTAGTATCAATCTTGTGCCAAGAGCAGAACCTATATCTAGATCTCCTTACTAGATGACAACATAGTATTTGAGTGAGCTTAAGCTCCAGTTAGAAGATCTTTTGGCAAAGGGTAGCATTCGGCAAAGTGTTTTCCCATGGGGAGCACTTGTACTCTTTGTTAAGAAAAAAGATGGATCTTTACACTTGTGTATCAATTATAAATAGTTGAACAAAGTAATGATAAAGAACATGTATCATTTTCCAAGGATCGATGATCTATTTGACCAGATAAAGGGGACCAAGGCATTCTCAAAGATTGATCTCAAATCAAGATATCATCAGTTACATATCCAGGATGAAAATATTCACAATATTGCATTCCATACTCGCTATAGACATTATGAGTTCACAATAGTTCCTTTTGGTTTTATGAGTGCTCTATTAGTTTTCATGTACCTGGTGGATGAAGTCTGTCATTCTTACCTTAACCATTTTCTTCTTGTCTTCTTGGATGACATATTGATATATTTTAAATCCACAAAAGAGCATCAGGGACATCTACGACTAGTTTTGCAATGTCTTCAAGACAATCAGTTGTATGCCAATGCGAAAAAGTGTGACTTCTTTCAATCAGAAGTTTAGTAATTGGGATATATGATTACAGGTGAGGGTATTTCAGTAGATTCTTCAAAGATTTAGGCTGTGGTATATTTTTGAACCCCCACCAATGTGTTCGAGGTTTGTAGCTTCATGGGCTTGGCTATATATTATCACAGGGTTGTTCATAACTTCTCTAGAGTTGCATATCATAATACTTCTCTTTAGAGGAATGAGAAGAAGTATGTTTGGATAGAGTAGTGTGAAGAGGCTTTTCAAAACCTCAAGGAGTGTTTGATGAGTGCACCTATTCTATTAGTACCCAACCCATTGGGTGATTTCATGGTGTGTGTTGATGCTTCTTTGGAAGGTATTACACGAGTCCTTATGCAGGAATGACATGTGATTTCTTATGAATCTTGAAAACTCAAGGATCATGAATTGAATTATTCTATGCATGATTTTGAGTTAGAAACAATAGTTCATGCATTAGTATGATGGAGACATTTTTTATTGGGACATCGATTTGAGCTTCATAGTGATCACCGCACTTTGCAATATATCTTTACCCAGCCTAATTTGAATGTTGGGCAGAGGCAATGGATGAGGTTTCTTTGTGAGTATGACTTTGAGGTAAAGTACATCTAGGATAAGGAGAATATGGTAGTTGACACCTTCAGTCATAGGAGGCATGAGATATTAGCATTGACAATCTGATAACCATCACAACATCGATAGTCAATCTACTTCTCCAAAAGGCCTACACCAAATTTCATACCTTGACCTAACATTGTACTCACTTATTTTTGTATCACACCAAACAATCATATCCTCTTTTTGAGAAAATGCAATCTTCCTTTTACTTTGAGGGTAACCCTTTCCGCTTAAGAAGGATTCTAATTTTTTATCATTTTCATCCAAAAGTTAATTGTTTATATTATCCGTCAAAATCACATTGTCAATAAAAAATACCCTAAGCCTTGTCTCAACTCCTACAATAAAATCTTAGTCATCAAAATTATTTTCTATCATAATATCTCCATTCTAGGAGTCTCTCCAAAACTTCTCCTTCCTCTTGTTTCCCAACTTTCCAAGTGAGATGATTGGCAATGATACCCCTACGTTGCCAAATAAAACTCCATAAAATTGAGCCTCCTTCTGAGTTATCCATTGTCAAGATTCTAGAAATATCATCTAAGTCTACATATTTATTCCTCATGATTCTACAACATGGCTTATTGGGAGACTTGAACATTTTCTAGGTTAATTTAACATCCAAGGCTAAATTATACAACTCCATTTTCCTTATCCCAACCCTTCCTTCCAATTTTGAGAGACATGTTGAATCCTTTTTTTATTAATGGGATCTTCCTTTCCTCCTTAGCTCTTACCTATAAAGTGATTTTCAAATAGCTTTCCAAAGAGATTACATATATAGGGACCTCCAATAAAATAGTTTTTACCATGAGGATTCTATTGTCTTGCAAAATTCATTTTTTTCCAAGATGCTACTTTATATTGGCATCTACTAATCACTCCTTCCCATAGGCTTGATCTACGAGGACCCACAAAGAGAGGAGCTCCCAAGTATTTGGAAGGAAGAGTTGAGACCTAAAACCTAGTACCTTTACAATCCTTGTTTGAGAAATTTTGTTGGTGTTGAAGAAAAAAAATTGAATTATCTTTATCCTAATTCTATTGAATGCTCCTCTAGAGTGTCTTTTATAACCTCTACTTATTTAATCAATGCTTCTAAAAATAGGATGGTATCATCAAAAAACTAGAAGTGAGAATCATGGTCTATCTCATCATTAATCATTATACCTTTCCATAATCTCAATTCCATTCTTTAATTTGATATACCTGCTCAACACTTTAGCCATGATGACAAATAAAAAGGGTGAAATTAGGTCTCCTTGACAAAGGTCATTTGAATCTTTAAGAAAACCAAAAAGAGATTCATTCACCATAATAAAAAATATCAGAGTATAACTATAGCTTCTAATCACATCAGTCCATTCCTCATTGAATCCAAATCTCTCTAACTGTTCTAGTAGAAAATCCCAACAAAATTTTTCATATTCTTTACTGACATCCAATTTGATGACCATAACTTTCACGTGCTCTGATTTGATCAAATGGATCATTTTCAAAGTAAGTATGATACTATCTTTTATGTCCCATCCTAATGTGAACCCATTCTATTCTTTAGAGATTAAATTTTCAAGAAACCCTATCAACCTATTCACCGTAGCCATGGAAATAAGTTTGTACATGGAGTTACATGATGAAATAGGTCTGGAATATCCCATGGTTTCACACACCTTCTTCTTAGGAATGAGAAAAATAATTATATTGTTCAAACATTAGACAAACATATTCCCTCTCCTAATGTCTTCTATCAATCGAAGAACATCCTCCTCGATGAAATACCAACACCATTGGTAGAACTTAGTTGGCATGTAGTCGGGGCCAGGTGCTATATTAGCATGACGTTGAAAAGATGTTGCCTTAATTTCTTCCATTTTGAAAGGTTCTAATATTGTGTTATCTTCGATAGAGACTATGGAAGGAGTTGAATTTAAAATATCCACCCATTATATCTATCTAGGTTATTGGCATTACCTAGAATTTATTTAAAATATCTTACTACCCTATTCCTAATTTTGTCTTTTTTCTATGCACCAAGAACCATCTTCCTCTCTAATTCTCTCAATACGATTTATAATCTTCTAACATCAATAAAATCATGGACGAATGAGACGGGAGCATCTAGGGTGTAGGAGAAGTCTTGCATCACCCAAAAAGAAATGTTATGTTTTTCTTTAACTTTATAGGATCCCACTATGATAGCTAACACTATATAAGATGTATAGAAGCTAAAAATAGTGTAAAACAATCACACACTATTTTTGGGGAATTTTTCCCATTTGAGGTTGTATTTCAAGTTTTTTTTGTTTTTTTTATCGTGTGGACACAAAGATTGGTCCAAAGGAGTGTAATTGAAAAGTTAAGAGATTGATGAAAGAAACACCTCAATATCTTGAGCAGTTTGAAAGATATTAATGCTTTTGTCCCAAAAAAATTCTCCAATGAGGCTTAAAACTCAAAAGTGAAGACCTTAGGGCCTTGTAGAGATTTGAAATGCAGACACATAGATCTTTAGATGTAGGTTTCATTGTAGATCTCTTCACAAAGTTTCCAATGATATTATATAATCAAATCGAGTGCCTAAGTCAAAAGCTATGGCTTCCAAAAGTTGTGCCATCAAGACTCAAGTTTTGATACAAAATTGAAGAGAGAGAAAAGTCACTTAGGGAAGAAATTGAACTAATGAACAATTGGGAACCAAAAGAGAAAAGTTTCACTTTCTATAATATTCTAAAGAGGTTATTGGTGCTACATATCTAAGAAGGTCCATGTGGTTGTAGCAATTTATTTTCTAGCATGTTGTAATTTAATTTTATTTCATTGAAGATAAAAAAAAACAAATATTTTTGTTCTTGCATTTTTCTTTTTATTTCCTTGTTTGTGTTGTATGTGTTTGGTTGAATAGGGGGAGTGTTCTTCATCAAGTGGTATCGAAATATAATTTCTTGAGTGTGTAAATAATAGATAGTCGAATGTGAGGTAGTTTGCACTAGGATTATGGTTGTGGATCTAAGAAATAAGTAAGGAAAACACCTCCATGAAGGAACTATGGTGGAAGAATCATTGGTGTGATAGAAGAGAGTTTTAGATCCCTCTAGAGAAAAGTGAAAGCACTACAAGAGGAGATGATATTAGGGAAAGACATGAAAGTGAGGATGAATCTGAAGAAGAAGGATTGTCTGAAGAAGAGCAAGTAGCAACTAGAGATCCTGATGAAGCTAGATTTTTTAGGGTCATTTCCAAGATTGGAAAGAGACCAAAATTTGAAGTTTCCACATTTTCTGAAAATCTTAATCCATAAGAGTTTATTGATTGTATCAATGATATGGAATATTACTTTGAGTACGAGGACATAGAAGATCTTGAGTGGGTTAGATTCACAAAGGCCAAGCTGAAAGGTCATGCTAAAATTTGGTGGAAAGAAGTTCAGTTGCAGAAAAATAGGAGAGAGAAAGAGAAGATAACAAGATGAGATTAGGTGATGGACAAATTGAAGAGACAGTTCATCCCTATTAACTACGAGCTTTATTTTCTAAAGAAAATGCAAGGGTTGAAGCAAGCATAAAAATCTATCCAGGTTTATTTAGAAGGGTTCTATCAAATCTTTATTAGAATAGGTCATTCTGAAGCCAACAAGGAGAAGGTTGGTCGTTACATAAATGGGTTGAGACTGAGTATTCAAGAAGAGTTAATAATGGTAATAATGTATACCATTGAAGACTCATATCGATTTTCTTTAAAGGTAGAAGAAGAACTAAATAAGAAGTTTGAGAGCAAGAAAAATGGAAGAGGTTGTGGTAGAAAGCCTAGTGAATGGTATTATGGAGGCCAAAATGAAGATCGGGGGAAGAATGATAACTCTAGTAGCAGTTAAAATTAGAGGGAAAATAATTCCTATCATCCTTGTGATCAAAATAATGGAGATCAAAGAGTAAGAAGAATAGGGTGGGGATCGGGAAGAGATTCTTTTGGAATGTGTTTCTAGTGTGGAGAAGGACATAAATCTTATGAGTGTCCCCAACATCAAGGGAGGACAAATAGGAGACCAAAGGGAAATGCATGAGATGCACATGTAGATAAGGATTCTAAGTCTTCACAATCTAAAGATGTTTAAAGATGAGAGATCCTTGTTACTAAAAGAGCCTTTCTAAATGATGAGAAGGAACTTGAGCAAAGGAAGAATTTGTTTTGCATAAGATGTAAGTCTAATGGTAAAGTATGCAATTTTATTATAGATAGTGGTAGTTTTGATAACCTTGTTTAAGAGGAAATGGTTAATAAATTAAAGTTAGAGAGAAGAAATTACCTAGATCCCTATTGGATTTCTTGGTTGCAGAAGGACCACATGACTTTGGTTAATAAACAATGTTTGGTAAAGTTTAAAATTGGAAACTATCATGATGAGGTATTATACGATATTATGCTTATGGGTGTTTGTCATTTGTTGTTAGAGAGACCATGACAATTTGATCATCATGTAGTACATGATGGGTATGCAAATACCTATTCTTTGACAAAGGATGGAGTTTGACACAAGCTAAATCCATTGAAGGAAATAGAGGAAAAGGTATCTAATAATGAAAGAGTATGTTTAGTTTATGGAAGGAAGATTCTAGAAGGCATGAAGCATAAGCATATGTGTTTTTCTTTAATTCCAAAAGTCGATAAAGAGGAAATAGAAGATGCACCTTTGGAAGTTATAGGTTTGTTGGATGAGATTTAAGATATTTAATGTGATAATGTAACAAATGGATTACTACCATTAAGAAATATTAGTCATCAAATGGACTTGATTCCTAGAGCCAATTTTTTGAATAAGGTAGCCCATATAATGACTCCAAAAGAGAGTGAAGAGTTGAACAAACAAGTGCAGATTTTGTTGTAAAAGGGGTTGATTCGAGATAGTTTGAGTCCTTTTGCAATACTAGCACTAAATAAAAATGGAGAATAAAATATGTGTATAGATTCTTGGGCTATCAATAAGATTACTATCAAGTATAGGTTTCCCTTTCCAATGATGGGTGACATTATGGATCATTTGAGTGGAGTTGAGTACTTCACAAAGATACATATGAAGATTGGATATCATAAAATTTAGATCAGGGAAGGAGATGAATTTAAAGACAAAGGAGAGCTTGTATGAGTGGTTAGTCATGCCCTTTGGGCTAACTAGTGTACCAAGCACATTCATGCGACTTGTGAATGAGGTATTGAAAGAATTTTTGAGTAAGTTTATTATTATTTTCTTGGATGATATTTTGATCTTCAGTAAGACATTATAAGAGAATATAATGCATATTAGTAGGGTCTTTGAGAAGTTAAGGGATAGAAATTTGTTGATTAACCTGAAGAAGTGCATTTTTGTGAAGAAGTTAGTTTACCTAAGATTTGTTGTCTTTGTATATGGTCTTAAAATGGACCCAAAGGAAGTGAAGGCTATCCTTGAATGATCTACTCCAATGTGTGCTACTGAGGTAAGACCATTTCATGGTTTGGCTAGCTTTTATAGAAATTTTATAAAAAATTTAAATAGTATCTATGGATCCTTAACTGAAACAATGAGAGGGGATATAAAAGATAAGTGGACTATAGGAGTAGCAAAGAGTTTTGATTTACTAAAAATAAAATTTATAGAACATTTTTTTTTGCACTTACAAATTTTAATAATATATTTCAAGTAGATTGTGATGCTAGTGGCAATGCGATTGGAGCTATTTTGAGTCAAGAAGGTGAACCCATTGCTTATTTTAGCGAGAAGTTGAATGATGCCAAAAGAAAATATTATATTTATGATCAAGAGTTTTATACTATAGTTCAGGTATTAAGGAAGTGGAGATGCTATCTTTTGCCTAAAGAGTTTTTTTTTTTACTGATCATCAAGCTTTATAGTATTTGAATAACCAAGGAAATTTGAATCAAAGGCATTTAAAATGGGTTGAGTTTTTGTAGAGCTACACTTTTGTTTTGAAGCACAGGAGTGGAAAGTCTAATAGGGTTGTAGATTCCCTAAGTAGGAGACAAAATTTGTTGACAGAGATGCATATTGAAATTGTTAGGTTCCAGGAACTTAAGAGTTTGTATCGGTGAGGCCCGTAGAGCTTGCACACAACATGTTACTCTAGACTAGACCAGGTGGTTGGATTTTATAATCCAATATAGTATGTTATTAAAAGGTAATCAATTGTACATCCCAAAGAGCTCCATGAGGGAGAACCTAATCAAAGAAAAGTACAGTGGAGGATTGGATGGACACTTTGGTCGAGAAAAAATCATTGCTCTAGTTATTGAGCATTATTACTGGCTATAATTTCAACAATATATTAAGAAGTTTGTGCAAAGTTGTAGAATATGTCAGATGGAAAAATGGACTAAGTAGAATACAGGGTTATATCAGCCATTACTTGTACCATAGAGGCCATGGGAGGATATTAGTATGGACTTTGTTCTTGGTTTATTGAGGACTCAAAGAGGACATGATTCCATTTTTGTAGTGGTAGATAGGTTCTTGAAGATGACACATTTCATTCCTTGTAGAAAGACTAATGATGACGTTCATGTGGAAAAAAGATTCTTCACAAAAGTGGTGAGACTACATGGCCTACAAAAAAGTATAGTCTCAAATTGAGACACTAAGTTTGTTGGGTACTTTTAGAGGACATTGTGGAAAAAGGTAAAAATAGATTTGAAATTCAATTCAATACACCATCCACAAACTGATGTACATACATAAGCAATGATTAGGAGTTTGGGAAACCTATTGAGATGTTTAATAGGATATAAATTGAAGGGGTGGGATCTGATTCTACCACAAGTAGAACTTACATACAATAATTATGTCAATCAGAGCAATGGTAAATCACATTCCAAATTGTATATGGAATTAGTCCTATAAATAGTTTAGATTGTTTTAGGGATCAATTCCAGAGGTGTACATTATGGATCTATCTTGCAGATTATTGTAATAAGAAGACCCATGTGGTTGTAGCAAGTTATTTTACAAAATGTGGTAATGGCATTTCTTTTCATTGAAGATAATATAAAGAAAATGTTTCAGTTGTTGCAATTTTATATTTATCTCTTTGTTGTGTTGTGTGTGTTTGGTTGAATAAGGGGACTACCCTTCATCAAAGAATTTTAAGTTTGTGTCTCTATCCTGATGCAGGAGCATCCTAGGATTCTTGGCAATCTTGTATCAACCAAAAATATGTTTGTCTTTGAAGATAGATTGTTAGTTTTGATCTTGGTTTGGTGGAGTTCTTGCTCGGTTTGAGAGACTGGTTGCTTGGTTTATGTGGTTACCGAGGTGCTCGGTCTTTGAAGAATGCTTGGTGACTAAAGGCTTTGATTCACTAGCACTCGGTGATAACTATGTCCCTCGGTCATGCCTGGCATGGTTGGTCGACTGGTGCTCAGTTATTTCTTATGTTGCTCGATGTTCTTGCTTACTGACTGGATTGTTTGGATAGATCGGCTTGGCCAACTGGTGCATTTAATTTGGGTCGTGCTCCTCATATTATGGATTGATCGTTGGACATGTGGGGACCTAGATCTGGCATGTTGCATTCTTATTTGTGGATATGATGAGTGTTTGGGGCCATCTTTGAGAGTTTATTATTTTGTAAGGCTATGTGAGAGCTGACTGATGTTTTAGCATTTAATATTTATTTGTAAAGATTTATTATTTCATCAGCCAACTTGTGGCTGGGAATTAGTATTTATAGGATGCTTGGGTAGTTGTTTAGAGGAGGAGATTGGGGGATCAGATTGTTGGAAGGGAGGTTAGTAGCATGCGAGCTTAGGAATAGGAAGATTGCTTGGAAGTTGGAGTACAAGTTTAGATCTTTCCTAGGTGCCTACTAGTGTGTTGTGTGTTACAGACCTGTGCTAGCTGAATCTGGATGTTGGGAAAGGGTTTGGATCCTGTGAGATCTTGTAGACTGTTACTTGCTTTGTAATTGGTCGTAATTGGGAAGGCCTTACAGCCCGGCACATTGTATGTAATCGATGTTTTCATGAATAAAGACTTATGTTTCATTGCAGATCTATTGTTTTTATTGTGTATTTATGTTGCATATTGGTTTGGTTGCAAGGTTGGTCAGTCCTTAATTGGATCCACTGAGCTTGACTGCATTAAGTGGTATCAGAGTGAAGTTTGTTCCTATTTGAGCAAAGTTTGTTCCTGTTGGAGCCAAGTGGATCTTGTGTATCTAGATCTTGATTTGAAGATGCCTCCGAGGAGAAACCGTGAGATCTCTGAAGAAGAAGAAGCTACTAGTGAATTATGTCTTGATGATTTTAGGGCTTTACAAAAACAAGTGCAAGACCTACAAGAGGAATTAAGAAAGAAGAAGCCTACCTTGAAAGAGGATAGTGATGATGAATCTAAGGAAGATCATTTTGAAGAAGTTGTCGAAGAAGATAGAGATTCTGAGGAGAATCAAATTCTAAAAGCTATGTCTAAGATTAGGAAGAGACCTAAGATTGAAGTTTTTGCATTTTCTGGATGCCTTAGGCCAGAAGAATTGATTGATTGGATCAATGAGATTGATGAATACTTTGAGTGTGAAGAAATAGAAGATCCTGATAGGGGTAGATTTGCAAAGACTAAGTTGAAGGGTCATGCAAATATCTGGTGGAGAGAAGTTCAATTGGAAAGAGGTAGAAGAGGAAAAGAGAAGATCACTAAGTGGAACTGAATGGTTGACAAGTTGAAGAAGCAATTCATTCTGGTGGATTATGAATTAGACATGTTTAAGAAGATGGAAGCTTTGAAGCAAACTAACAAATCAGTATAGGAGTATACCAAGGAGTTTTATAGAATCCTGATTAGGACTAGTCATTCCGAAGCTGATAAAGAGAAGGTTGCTAGGTATGTTTATGGTTTGAGACCTAGTATTCAAGAAGAGTTGCTTACTGTGTGAATGACAACAATTGGTGATGCTTATCAGATGGCATTAAAGATTGAAGAGAAGCTGAATAGGAAGTATGAAGGAAAATAGAATAGTAGGAACCGAGGTGGTAAAACTGGTGAGACAGTTGCTGAGAGTAATGTGACAGAGAATCCTAAGACTGATGTGGGATCTAGCAGTGGTCAAGTTACTAAGAATGTTGGACAAAGAGGAAGGTGGAAGAATGAGTTCACCGACACTTGTTATAACTGTGGTGAAGTAGGTCATAGAAGTTGGCAGTGTCCTAAGAAAAGAGTTGCATTAGCTACTGAAGAAGACATTGAGAATTTTCCGGAGAAAGGTGAATGTCTTATCACTAGGAGATTAGTTGCATGTGTCCATGAACTAGTGCAAAGAAGGAATTTTTTTAGAACCAGATGTAAGTGCAAGGATAAGGTATGTAATGTCATAGTTGATGGTGGCAGTTCTGAAAACTTTGTTTCAAATGATATGGTTAGTAAATTGAATTTGGAAAGAAGGAAGCATCCTAATCCTTATCAGATTAGTTGGATACAAGATGTTTCTATGGTTAGAGTTGAAGAACAATGCTTGGTTAAGTTTTAGATTGGATCTTACCATGATGAGATATTGTGTGATGTATTGCCTATGGATGCTTGTCATCTGTTGCTCGATAGACCCTGGCAGTTTGACAAGAATGTTTTGTTTGATGGTTGTTCTAACACCTATGTGGTTAGGCATGAAGGAGCTCGGCATAAGCTGCTACCTTTACAGGAGACAGGGATTAAAGGATGTGGAGTTATCAGGTGTTGTCCTTATGACAAAACTCAGGAGCAGAAGGTTGATGAACCTATTCCTATTAAGTCTAGTTTGAAGGAGAAGGAGAATGATATCTCTAAAGAGTTTCTTGAGATTAAGAGACATATGGTTTTGCAGGCAGAGATGGTTCAACAAATGGTGACATTTGTGACACAAAGAGATGCAGATGATACTGAGTTGGTTAAGGAGTCTGGAGAGGATGAACCTTACCAAGGCACTGAGGTGATCGGTAGTGGTTAGAGTTAGTTTCTATCAGTTGTCAACCAGAGGAGTAAACAAAGTGGAAGGTAGAAAGACTGTCTACATGAGACCGTGAATGAAGTGAAGACTACTTGGGATAAAGGAGAAGAAGAGATGTGGGTGAAGAACAAATTCGGCATACCTGTTCTGATTCCCTTGAGGCGTTCATGATTTCCTTATGAGAAAATCTTTCTTACCTGGGGTGTCTGATGCAGGAGCATCCTAGGATTCTTGGCAATCCTGTATCAACCAAAAATATGTTTGTCTTTGAAGATAGATTGTTAGTTTTGATCTTGGTTTGGTGGAGTTCTTTCTCGGTTTGAGAGACTGGTTGCTCAGTTTATGTGGTTACTGGGGTGCTCGGTCTCTAAAGAATGCTCGGTGACTGAAGGCATCGATTCACTGGCGTTTAGCAATAACTATGTCCCTCAGTCATGCTTGGCATGGTCGGTCGACTGGTGCTCGATTATTTCTTCTGTTGCTCAATGTTCTTGCTTACCGACTGGATTGTTTGGATAGATTAGCTTGGCTGACTGGTGTATTTAATTTGGGTCACGCTCCTAATGTTATGGATTGACCATTGGACGTTTGGGGACATAGATTTGTCATGTTGCATTCTTCTTTGTGGATCTGATGACCATTTGGGTTCATCTTTGAGATTTTATTATTTTGTAAGGCTATGTGAGAGTCGACTGATGTTTTAGCATTTAATATTTGTTTGTAAAGATTTATTGTTTCATCAGCCAAATTTTGGCTAGGAATTAGTATTTATAGGATGCTTGGGTAGTTGTTTAGAGGAGGATATTGGGGGATCAGATTGTTGGAAGGGAGGTTAGTTGCCCACGAGCTTAGGAACATGAAGATTGCTTGGAAGTTGGAGTACAAGTTTAGATCTTTCCTGGGTCCCTACCAGTGTGTTGTGTGTTACAGACCTGTGCTAGCTGAATCTGGATGTTGGGAAAGGTTTAGATCCTACGAGATCTTGTAGACTATTACTTGCTTTGTAATTAGTCATAACTGGGAAGGCCTTACAGCCTGGCACATTGCATGTAATTGGTGTTTTCATGAATAAAGACTTCTGTTTCATTGCAGATCTGTTGTTTTTATTGTGTATTTCCACTGCAAGGTTGGTCAGTCCTTAATTAGATCCACCGAGCTTGACAGCATTATATCCCTAATCCAAACTTCCCTAACTTTGTATTTCCAATACAAGTCCTCCCTCATCAACAACTCAACCAGCTTATCTCTCAACTGCCTTTCATTCAAGAAGTCATGTCTAAAAAAGTTTAATTCTTTTTATATCAAACTCAAAGTTAAAAAAATATACATTTATAATATAAATGGCTCTGCAGATCCATGAGAAAAATCAAAGACACCTGCGATGGAAAACTAGGTTTTGGAATGCGTAGACAGAAGATAGTCTAAAGAAGGATTTCAATATTGTTCTAGAAGTAGGGCTTCCTTCTCTTGGAATCCCAATATATATACAGAAAATATAGATTTTCATTTGCCATGAATTTTGAAATAGGGAGAAGAAGTTGGGGCAACCACTGCTTTCGTAACCTTCATCAGGGGAATTATCCTATGATATATTCCAATAGAGGAAGGATTTAGGTTGCAAAAGGATGTTTTCTCAGTGGATAGACTGAATGATCAATTTTTCTTCTTTGAACACACAAAATATGCTAAAAATATTTATGGCCAAAACCATCAATCCCCTGCTCGAAGTCAAGACACAAAAAACCCTAATGAATGGATTAAGGAAAAATTAAAAAATGGGGTCGAAAACCCTTTCAACCCAAGAAGATTCAGCACTCATGCATCTAGACTGAAAATTCCTTTAATGTCCTGGATAATAAAAATATTGATAGCATTACTTCCCCTCAACCTGCTCATACCAGTAGTAATAAGGTAAAGAAGGTTATACCACCATTAGAATCAATGATAAACATGAGATCTGGTCAAATTGAAGAAGTGATGGTTCTATTCAAGAGATTTGGTATTTTTGCAAGATGAATGGTTTTGGTACTCCTATGAAGGAAATAGTAGAATGGTTTGTAATTGAATACAAGGATAAGGTAAGTATTACGATTCTATCAGATGTCTTCTTCTTTGTTAAATGTAATTCTATTGAGATTAAGAATAGTTTTCTTAAGGATGAGAACCCTAGTTTTAAAGAATGCAATTTTACATTCTTAGATTGGAAACCAAAATTCAACCCCACTAATCTAGTAAATTTTAAAGTAGATAGAGCTATCCTTTTACCAAACATTCTGGTAGAATTAATAAACCTAGAGTTCTTCAAGGAAATAGGGAATCACTTAGGCCAGTATGTAGAAATGTTGAATATGGACTTTCCTTAGTTTGATAGTATAATAATTGTAAACATGGATATTAATATCAAATCCTTAAACCCAATCTTTATTCAAGGTCTAGAAGAAACTTATGAATTCTGATCGGAACTCCTAGAATTAGAGTTAAAAAGTGAGTTGGAGGAGAAAGTGAAATAGGTAAGAAGGGATAGGACACATAGTTATCAAGGGAATTAAAAACCATCAGAAGTAATTCCAAACACTCATGTTTTGGATATAGAGGAAGGGGAGATTGTAGAGGATAAGGAATTTGGTAGGAAAGTAATCCTAGAAGGGAAAGAACATGGTACTAATAATAATAAGCCTTTAGAAGATATCTCGGTTACATTTGTGTGTGTGAATTTTGTACCTAGCTGTAGACACAACACTTCAGTAAACTATTAGAGGTTAGCAAAAACTAAGATATGACAAATAACTGAAACTATGCTAACCAGGCAATTTACTGCCTTCTAGTAGGTGCGAGTATGATGTTCTCAGATTGGAATCGAGATCAGTGACAATGCAACACCTAAACAAAAGATTTAAAATGATGAAAGACTTATGAATGCAAAGTAATCTATATTTTTGTTTTGTATTTTAGATGCAATAGGATGAAAAACTGTATGAATCTAACCTAGAATGTATGAAATTGATATGTAAAAGTATCTAACAATGATATGCTAAATGATATAAAAACTATGCAAAAACTATGAAAATTATGAATGATCTCACAAATTCGCCTGTCACAAGTGCTTGATTCTTCAGATGTCAATTCACTAGAGTAATTGTGCAAATTTGAGAGATGATTTTAAAAGAGCTGAAGCCTTGATTTTATAGAAATCCAGGGCTTTGAGGATGCAAGAGAAAAGCCATAAATCACTCTTGATAAACTCAAGTTGATTTTTGAGTGAACAAGAAATTAAGAATATTTAATTCATAAAATCATGCAAAAGCAATTTTTATCTCAAAATAGAGCTTTAGTTTTTTCTTTTTTTTTCAACTCATCATCAAATGTTGAGTTTCAATTTTAAAATTGGTTGTTAATTTCTAGTTGCCTGCTTTTTTATATTGTGCATGATTTAATATGAATTAATTTAAAAATAAAGTGATTTATTCTCAACTTAATTGATTTTTTTGAATTAAAGCAATTGATTTATGGGTTAATCAATTATTAAATCAAACTTTATTCTAATTAAATCATTAAATTTGACAACTTTGATTTTAAATCAATTAAATAAATATCCAATTGATTGTTTGTAGGAATTTTGATTTATTGTTAAAATAAAAATAATATTAATTAGGAATAAATGCAATTAAATCTAATTAAATAATTAAGTGGCAGAATTAAATTAATTAATTAAATATTCATCATATTCAATTAATCAACTTTAGGATAAATAATAACATTTATCACCAAATAATTATTAAATTAAAGATAATTAAGATAAATAAGAATATTGTTAGGAATATTCCTCGATGCAAAATTTAGGATAAAATCAATTAAGATTCAATAATGTGCAGATGTGCCTTAGGTTAGGACTTTGATGTCGATTTCATTCGAATTGAAGATGTAGGAGGTTAATGAACCTATAGCCCATTTTTGGGGTATTACATTTTTCCCCTCTTTGAATCACTATGCAAAGTGTAGTGGTTCAAAGAATAGTCTGTGTCTGATAAAGATGTTTGAGATTGATTTGAAAGATGAATCGATTTCGAGACAGAAACTGATTGAAAGATTTAAAGATGCCGCCATAGTCTGTGTATGATATATGTATGAAATTGATTTGATTTGAAAGATTAACCAATTTCGAGACAAAAATTGATTGAAAGATTTAAAGATGTTGACCCAGGTCCATGATGACCAGGAATCAAGATGATGCTAGCTATATCAGCAATGAACCGATGATTACAAAAAAGTGCCAAAAATGCCTGATTCTAAACCTTATGATTGTGAAGAAGTGAGTGACCGATTCCAGACCTAAATGTCCTTGTATGAATCATATTGGTATCACATCCTAAACCCATCAGTTACGAAGAACCAAGGAAATAACATGAATGAACCGATGGTTATGAAAAGCTAATATAGTTTACAAGATAGATTTAGGATACCAGATTGATATGGATCTTGATGAATCTGATATGCCCCAAGAAATGAAAGATTTGCCCCAAGCGACGAGGACTTTTGATGAATCAGCAACTAGACGTGGTTGTTGTCTTGATTACTGAGGAAAGATTTGATTTTTAGATTTTGATTTACAGACTTGAATGATGTGCAATACCATGCCCCCTTCAGGATTAAAATTGAAATCTGAAAAGAAAAGTCAGCATTGAATGGTTTAGAATCATGTTAATTGATTTGAGAAGTGGTTATTCACGTTCGAGAATACATTATGCATCACCTAGAGGTCCTATGGACCAAGTTTGACTAGGTTAAACCATGAGTTGACCATAGTTGACCAAGTTGAAATTTTGATAGTTTGATGTAAGATAATCAGTTAAGTTGAATTCTAGATTTATGTGATGATTAAAGGTTGATTATGCAAGTAGTCAGACAATATAAATGATCTTAGATTTTGATTTTGATCCCGAAAAAAGATTCTACTTGTTGTTTCGTTGGATGGACCTTCGTGTAAGATTCAGCTCTTGTAGTCATGTTTAGCATTTTTTTTTTTGAAGAATCATTTAAGTGTGCAAGCAATTTGTGAGATTATGCAAAGTGCAAAGTGAAAAATGCAAAGATGCAGAATGAAATGCAAACCTAAGACCTAGGACCTAGTCACTGATCATGTGTTGATTTGTTCTCATCATTGAACTTTTTAGGTAACTGGATAAATCAATACAATGCCCACTAGTTATGAAACCATAGACATATGAATATCGATTTGTATGCACAGGAATCAATACAACGTCCACTAGTCAATCAACCATAGATATATGAATATTGATTTTATTTTTGGAATGTCAGATTAGATATAAGCACCAAGGCACAAACGCCAGGATGACCGGAATATCATGTCCATTTTGATATAGCAATTTGTATAAGCATCAGAATATAAACATCGTGATGACCTAAATATGTCTTGCATTTAAACACATCAAAAAGTCAAGAGATCATTCTAAATCCAATGTGAATTACCCGTAGTGACCCTTTATCATTCACATCCTTAGGTAAGATCGTGTTTCATAGTAGGAGAAAGAATTCACTCAAAAAGACAATAGTGAGATCAAACTTTCTTAAATTTTTTGGGTATCAATGGTCAAGGTACGCATGGCCACCCAATTCGAGATAGAGGCTCTTACAAATGAACACCATTTCAATCCAGAATTTCCAAAGTTGTTAGATTTTCACATACAAGCAGAAGACAAAGAAAAGATTATGCCCCTAGTCATCACTCTCTAAATCTTATAAAGGATATCATCGAAGAGCTCGAAGAGACACAATATGCAAAAATCTCAATGTGAATCAGTAAGCATACAAGGAGATAAAAGCATAAAAAGCAAAGATTGTTTTTAGTTTGTTTTTTATTGCGTTGTTGTAGATGCAAAATCTTTTCTGGAGAGGAGACTGACTGACTAACTCGGATGAAGCTTCAAAGGACTCTGACTGGATATGATACGTCTAAGATACATTGGAGGCCATAGGATATTACTTTGATTGCCCCCAAGTTTGAACATTGATAGGATACAGACACTTGAGCTGATTAGTGTACAAATCGACTTATTGAAAATTGGAAATGCAGAAACAAATCGAGAGATATGTACAAACTAAAGCAAGACTGAAAGTTGGGAAAGACCAAGATTGTGCTGATAGATGGAGCATTTTGAACAAGTGGCACCTGTTTGCTAGGTTTTCACCATCTTGGCAGAGATTCTATTTTTGCTACCAAGGCGCCTATTTCCAGATTTTCACCAAGGCACTTTTTCTTTTTCTCATTTTTTTGTATATTTCATTTTTTCCAAATTTTTTATACTTTTGATATTTTCTTATTTTTTTGTGAATCATCAAGGCACCTATTGCTAGGTTTTCACCAAAATGTTCATTTTTTAGGACTTTTTCAGATTTTTATGATTTTTCTCAAGACATTTTACCATAGACTGAATGCCTTAGGCGTAGAATTTCTTCAAATAGAAAATGTTGACTGGTTCTCAGAGCTGTTCTCCTTTAGTCGTTGAGAGTTGATAGGCACTAGAGCCAAAAGTAGCAGTGATAACAAAGGGACCCAGCCAGTTGGGTTCAAACTTCCCCTTGCATTCTCGATTTGATTGATTTTTAGGATTTTCTCTCAAGACTAGATCACCAACCTGAAATTCTCTATGTCTAACTTTCTTGTTGTAACCCCTAGACATTCTCTTCTAATATACTCTAAGATGATCATACATTTCTTATCTACGCTCATCTAGTAGTTCAAGTTCTTGCAACCTAGACACTCTGTATTCATCATCAGTTACTAGAACATGCATTCTAATTCTTAGTGATGAGATTTCAACCTTAATAGGTGGTACCACTTCAATATGTACAAAGGATGCCCCCGGACAGAATGGGCATTGAACTCTCAAGCAAGATCACATCGTGTAGTCCCAATGTCTAGCAAGGTGGAGAACAAGAGGGATTAGCAAGCTAGTGGAAGAGATGGAAGACAAGAGAATGAATGAGAATGAAGGGAAGAAATCCGCAAGGGAAAACTCCTCAAGAATACCCAAGCTAGGGAAAAATTGTCATGTAAAGTACATTTGGACAAGAAATAAAAGGCCAACATAAGATAAGTCACAAAATCGTAATGCCAAAGAAGGAAAGGATGCAGTCCAAAGGAGTAGACATGTCAAGAGGTTTCAAAGCATCGTGTTCTACTCTTTTTTTATTAGATCAAGACCAAAGGAGAAAAGGATAGCGAAAGGATAGAATGAATGGAGGAAAATAAATATGAAGGCTAAATAGGAAGGGAATGAAAGCAAGATCATCATAAAATAGCTCACAAAATAGCCAAATATTCGTGTATAAGGTCAACATTGCCAAGATCAAAGATGGAAGATGGAATGGATGAAATATGTAGAAGAACTACGCATGATACCTGATTGTCAAGTTTTCATCATGGTACTTATCCAAGGCGCCACAAGGGAGTTGTTTTCACCATAGGATGAATTTATTTCTCTTTACTTTTGCTACCAAGGTGCCTGTTTCCAGGTTTTCACCAAGGCACATTTTTAATTTTTTTATTTTTATTTTTTTATGGAAGAAGGTGAGATCTTTAGATATTGCTCCTTAAAAGGATAAATCATGATATGCCAAGGATTCAAAATGATATGCTCAAAGATGTTGATAGGGAAAGAGAGATGGAAGAGAAAAATGGAGGATAAGGTTTTATGTAAAGCGAGTGAGGTTGGAAGATAGGAGGAATAGGCAAATGAGGAAAAATGATATAAAGTAGAAGGATAATGAATATAAGGATTGTGAAAGGGTAGATGGAAAGGAAGGCAAGATCAACATCAACACACACCCTAAAGGGTGGGGAGAGGATGAAGGAAATGTGAATGAAGGAATACGTGAAGGAATGTGGTGAATGGATAGCAGAGGTTGTGGTTTAGGCGCATAGAATGGAAGAATGTTTTTTAAAGAAGATGAAGTGGAAGTCTTTGAAAGCTTGAATGTCAACTTCACTTGTTTCTCAACATTAGACTCTTTCAAGAGAGACTTTAGAATCCATATAGCCATAGGCTTTTTATTTCTCTTTGATAATTTAGAGAGAATATCTTCAATGATGGATTTTGGAACCCATACTTGTCTTGTAGTTTTTTTCTTAGATATCTCTTTTGACTTTATTCCTCCATGTCGATTAGAAGAGACATGGTGATCTTTTTTTTTAATGGATTCTTGTATTGCTTCTTTTTCTTGTATTGAACATTCAAGTTACTTCCAAAAGACTTGGGACTTGTGGAAGAAGGAGGATATGACTGGTTTAGATGGGTGGGTGGATGAAAAGGATTCAAGGGTGTGCATCTATGTTGACCTTGAGGAAAGATGGGAGATGGAGGGATGTAAGGACCTAAGATGGATGGCGAATTAGGAGATTTAGGAGGGGAAAGTGAAGGACATAAGGACCCAAGATGGAAGACAGATGCGAAGCCCTTAGTATTGGTGGAGGAGGTCCAAGGATGGACATGGAAGATACAAAAGGATAATCAATAAGTTCATCAGCATCTATATGACAACCAAGGATATCAACATCTTTAGAGTGAGCATTAGAATTTTCAATAGAATCATGGACATCTTGAATATGAGCACCTTCTTTGATAGGATTGTTCAAAGCTTGCAAAGAATTAGGAAGAGTAGAAAGTGGAAGCGAACATGGAGTGGTAGAACAAGAAGATGGAAGACTTTGATCTTGACAAGGATATTTGGATAGCATAAGCCCATAATTTTTCTCTTGCTTTTCAATAGGCTTAACATTGGAAGTAACAACACCATTTGTACCAACCTTAATGAAAGTATCATCTTTGCAAAGCACAAGTGTAGTAAGGTTATTTTGATTTTCAATAAGCTCAACAGTGTAAGTAGTAATGTGATCTTGCTTAGGAGAAGACTTAAGACGTGATTTATGCATGCAGAGGAACATCTCAAGGCTCTCTAGTTCGCATGTCATATCGGTCGAGGTCATTCATAAGAGGTAAGGCATATATATATCTCATTTTTTCATTCAGAATTCAATGAATAGGTCTGCGGTTCGGTTGAAGTCAAATCGTTCCTCATCTGGTTCGAATCTCGTTTGAGTGTAGGGGGTCATATTGTCTGGGCTTCTTGGGTCGGCAAGTAGGTGGTACCCTGGATCCGCTTTAACTTAAACTGGGTCAACAAAGTGCACTAAATCTACCATCAGAATCAACAAATAACGACACGTCAGACAGAGTCACCCTACCCCTACCCCTATATTATAAAGGGCCCCAACCCCCCTACTATTATAAGGCTAGCAAGCCTAGGACGGGCCCTAAGATAGAGTAGGGGATGGCATCAATTCAAGTCCTTGTCCTAGCGGATCCCTATCCTCCATGCGTAGATACTAATCGAGATGGAGATCTGGCTCCAAAATGGTTGTGGGAGGGGCTGCTTGGGCATAGTTCGCTAGTTGATGATCCAGTTGCTGATGATTGTGATCCAGACCCATTTCTCAAAACTATATGATCCAGTTGTTAGATGATCCAGTCAATGAACCGCAATGATGGGGCCTTACAATCTATAGGGGGTAGGTGCATTCCTTTCATTTTGAGATCAAATAGCAGCAGTTGATCCGGTTGCCCTTACAATCTATAAGGGGTCGAAGGAGAAGTTGAATAAGAAGTCGAGTCGGTTGGACCTGGCTAATGCTATTTTGCTCCCAAACTCCTAGAAACCAACCCTTGCCCCTCTATATAAAAAGGGCAACTATAGGGTAGCCATAGTAGTTGTGGTAGGGAAAAGTGGTGATGGAAGGATTCCCTATTGTGTATCTACTCCCCCCACAACTAATCTACCTCCATGCAGGGGGGGCCGGGTGGGAATCATAGGGTGGAATGCATGAGAAAGGGCGTGTAGGATCAAAAGAACCCTGAAGCGGATAAGAGACATCGGGAAAAGGAGTGGATGACATGGAGGGTTCTTGATCTTGATCCTTCTTTATGTTCTTTTCTTTATCATTTTTAGAATCCTCTTGACATGGAGCCACTTCTAAGGACAAGGTATCATGCTGCAATTGTATGGAAGACTTTGGAAGAGATGGTGAAGGACTAGATAAAGTAAGAATTATAGCATATAAAGGCTTAAGCTCTTTGGGTTTACCATTATTGAAAGTATTTTTAGCCAAGTGAAGGTTAGCTTGAGTTTCTTTAAGAGGTAGCCCTTGAGGATAACTATAGGAAACCGCACAAAAAGTATTAGGACCTTTGGTGGATGAAGGACTTGTGAAAGATTTGAAAGACTTGAAAGCTTTAGGAAATGTATGGGCATTGGAGGAAGTAGGGGATGGAAGGGAACCACCGCTAGACAAAGGTTCAACATTAACATGATCTTTCTTGAGAGTATAATCTTTATTTTCAGCATAAGAATTCTTAGAGGAGAGATCCTTATAGTATTGACATTTATAATCAGCACGGTAAGCTTTCTCTTCCTCAAGTGAAGTAGATGTATCATCTAGGTATTGTGCACAGAAATCATCAAAGGCTCTTTCAAAATTAGAATCATATGGATCACCATCACGATCTATCCAATGTGATGTCCCATTTCTAGTAAGCACGAGCACACGACAAGGAGGACTCTTGGGAACAGAGGTGTCATAGGTATCATTATATTGTCCATCATCATAGTCATCATAGTCTCCAAAGATGGATGTGTCACTCTCTGTGGAAGAGGTATCATAAGGGTTGTCACGTTGCTCACATTTTGTCTGGGGGCATGGTGACATGTACAAGTCTTTATCAAATGGAAAAGGGCATAGAGCTTCCATAGAGAACTCTTTAGGTTCCTTTTCTTTCTCAAGTTTTTTAAGCTTGACTTGCATAGCATGCATCTGTTTCATCATAGCGGTGATTATAGTTTCTTCCTCATGTGTACTAATTCTTTGAGACATGTTAGGAGTTTTAGGACTCCTTGGAATAGATTGATGTAGAGTTTATTGATTGACTCCTTGAATTGATGGAGGAGGAGGGATCAAGCATGGAAGTGACAGAAGAGATGAATAAAAGAAAATAGACTAGATAATAAGAGGAAAAGAATCAAGAAGACATGAAGAGTTTTGGAAGAAGAGAAAGGATGAAATGGGAGACTAAGAAGACATGAGAGATGTGGAAGAAAGAAGACCAAGAGTCATTTTGTGCAATTTGATACCCTTTAAGTTCATTTGGATGTTGAGCAACATGTCATAGCACCTGATATTTGACCCAGACCGACCAAGGATGACTAGAAATGACAAGAATCAGTTCGCTATTTTGACAGAATTTGGGAGTAGGCTGTAAATACTGGATTTCTGACAAATTTGACCAAACTTTGACAACTTTGACTTTGGCTTTGATACGAGTTTTGAAATTTTAGGATGACTTTTGACACCAGAAAGGATTTTTGCTTCAGATTTGCAATTTTTCAGTATCAGTTTGTTTGCAAATTTTTCTGTCCAATTTTTGAAGATCTGTGTAAAAGTTTGTCTCAAGTAACCACATAGATATCAAGCACACAGAATAGCAAGCAAGGGAAGCAAGCAATCATCTGAAAATAATGAACAAGGACAAAATCAACCTTGCACATGAACAAGCAATAGTGACTTATTGTGCTAATCCCTAGAAATACTACTTGTGTATATTCCAAAAAGTTTTTCAATAATGCACATATTCCTAGAAAATGAAAAATTGGCCTCACTAAGGTTTGTAGTAATGGTCTGACTCTACAACTTTTGTGATCTCAAGAGGGTGAACTCCAATCCAGGCACACCGGGGTTTTGACACAGTCTGAGAAATTAATCAATCAGGAGCTGCTAGGGAGATCTGACAACTGAACAAGAGACCACACCTGTGAAGATTTCCTTCACAAGGACATTTATATAGCAGCAGCTGCTACCATGGCGAAAATGACTATTACCATTTTAGGTTCTGTCCATGTGGTTGACCCAATTAAGGGAATGTCCACTACAGTTAACCCTCTGTAAAGATGACTCATAAAAGATACCACATGGAGACAGGTTCCAGATTCAAGGATCTGAGTTTCTGATACTACCCAAAAAGGGAGTAGAGCATAGTCCTCTAGCCTTTTCACTTTTAACCAAAACAAAGCAGACAGATTAATCCGACATGCTAAGACCAAGATTATCTCACAAATATCTATGATGTCAACCGCTTATGATCTATCAACCTCTCTAGAGAGATAATGTATCAATCAAAAGTTGAAGATGCACAAATCTAGTAGAATGTGAGACGCCCTCAGTGTCCTTTCCTACCTACAAGGGGTTATCTCATTGAGAAGAGCTTCGTTGGAAACCCACTCTCTCAAGAACCAAAAATAGTGTTCATAGGGCCTATTTACTATGTGTAACAGATATGCGAAAAATAAATCTATGATAGTTTTTATAGCCCAAAATGAAGTCTGTGATATGAAAGCAAGAAAAGTCACACAAGCTTAACATAAGAGAGTTTGTTTTATGTCCCAAAATGAAGTGTTATTAGATGTAACAGAATACCTAAGTTTCTCGCAATGCACTTAGTAGATTTTACCTGTTTTAGCAATTTTTGTTGAGCTTTTCCATGCAAGCAAGCCACGAACTCTCCAACAAGCCAACAAGCAAACAAGCAAACAAGATATGCAAGGTATATTCAACTTATGCAAACCCTGGGGTTAGATTTGAAAACCAATTGTTAGGAGCAATAATAACCAGCAAATAATTCAAATGACAACTCATATCATGCATTGAATCATATGAAAAATAAGTGCATACCCATCACAAAAGTTTTATTTTTTTTACACTTGACCTAGTCAACAAGATCTAATTTTTTTTATATGATTTTGGCCATAAAAATAGAAATGTAAAATAAAGAACCCTACTAAAAAATAGAGAGCTTTCCAAAAATGTAAAATTTTTAGAAAAATCTCTTCATTTGTGCCCTAGAGACCCCTTTTACGAAAACAGACATGTTTTTGTAAATTGACTATTTGAGCTATTATATTGCATCCAAATTTAAAACACAAAGAATGGACCCCCTATAGAATTTAAAGAGATTTTCAAAAATGTAAAAATTTCCAAAAAATATGATGATTTGCGCCAAAAATGAATTATTTATGAAAAATAAAGAAAAAATTATTAAAAATTTAAAACATCTCAAAAATTTTTGAATGTTTTATCGAAGCTTCCCTAGTATGAGGTAGGAGGAGGCTTCCAAATTATAACAAACCATAATCTTGAGGAATTAGACAACAAAGAAAGAAAGCCATGAAGTATTAGTATGGAAAATAAGGAATAAATACTCAGATCACCTAGCCCTTCAAAAGAGAGATCGAATAGCACAACTCAGGTGGAGGAGGAGGTTAGGATTATCACCGAACATCTATGTGATTTTGTGGTCAAAGATCTTATGGATCAGTTTATGGATGAAATTTGCTACAAAGAGGAAGTTAAGAGAAAAAGAGAGTTGTTGATAAAGGGTTGTATGGAAGGGGACGAACCACTGGAGAAATTTGAATCAGAGCATTTTCTAATGGAACTAGAAAATTTGGAACAGAAAGAACATGAATCATTGGGAATTGATGTAACATAGCCTAGCAAGAGTGCCCCTAATTGTGCTAAAACCAACAAAAAAAGAGGCAGGAAATCTCTTCTAGAATTGAGAATAAGGGATGGGGGTGCAGAAGGGCATACCAAACTAACTTATATCTTTAACACAGGAAAGGGGAAGTTCCTTCCCAAATTGTAATGAATGTCCTAACATGGAATGTTAGGGGACTAAATTCCCGTAACAAGAAAGGAATCTTAAAATGTTGCATATCAAATACAAAAGAAGAAATATTAATGCTACAAGAAACTAAGTTAGCTAATAGTGACATAGCAGTTTTAAAGAAAAAACTAGGTTTTAGGGAAATTTGGGGATCTCTGGCTAGGGGAGCTTCAAGGGGTCTGGTGTTTATTTGGGATCCAAGAGTTGTGAGTATCACAACAATTGAAGACCATGTAAACTAGAGTTGTGGTCTAGTTAGAAGCTCCCAAAGATAGTTAAGTTTTAGGATCTTTAATGTTTATGGGCCATTTCTAACATGGAGAAGGTGAAAGTGTGGAATTAAATCAAATAAAAATTGTTAGAATATAAAGATGAGGTATCTATCATAGGATGGTACTTTAATACTATCACTAAAACCTCACAAAAGTGGGGAGGGATACATAAGTTTCCAAAAATAGCATAAGACTTTAATGATTGGATAAACATGAATGGACTATTAGAAATAGCAACATCCGCTTTACATGGAATAATTGAAGAAAAAGGTTTAGCTTCATAGCGAAAAAAATTGGATAGATTCCTATTTAATGGAAATTCGATAGAGATACCTTTCACTATGGGTTCAGAGGTAAAGCCTATATCTGGTTCAAATCACTATCCAGTTGAAATTAAGATCTTGATGGACAACAGGCCGGACAATTGCCCTTTTAAATTCAAAAAGATGTGGTTTATGGCTGATGGTTTTTTGGAAATGATTGAACGATGGTGGAGAGAAATAGAGATAGCTGGGTCCAAACTCTTCCAAGTGGTAAATAAACTTATAATTATTAAGCAGAGGCTTAAGATTTGGAATGCTAAACACTTTGGAAATATATTTGAAAATAAGGAAGCATTGGAAGAGAATTTGGAGAATACGATGAGGTAATAGAAAAGGGGATGGATGAAGCATTATATGACTATGAAAAGCAACTGCTAAAAGAGTATGGGGATGTCCTAGATAAAGAAGAGATATTCTGGAGACAAAAATCAAGAGAATCCTGGCTAGAGGCAGGGGACATAAACACAAAATTCTTCCATAATAGTACCAAGCAATGAAGAATAGTCAATAGGATAACATCCATTAAAAACAATGTAGGAGAAAACGTGGAGGACCTTGAGGAGATAACAAAGGAATTTGTTCAGTATTTTGAGAAAATTTTCAACAATAAAGGTTATCAAGTCTGGATGCATACAAAAACATTATAAAAAATATTTCAAGGCTAATCTCCCTTGAACAAAATAAAAAACTACGGGGAAAATTGAGTAAATTAGAAGTAGGATATGTCCTTAGGAAAATGAATCTAGGAAAATCTCTAGGGCTTGATGGGTTTCCAAATGTGTTCTTCTATAAATGTTGAAACTTCATAGGGGAAGAGGTAACATAAGCATTAGAGGGAGTAAGAAACTCGGGTAAACTTCTAAAGGAGGTGAATAATACTTTCATAGCTTTGATCCCAAAGAAGGAGAGTCTGGAAACTTTTAATGATTTTAGACCTATTGCACTTTGTAATACTCTCTATAAATTATTTACTAAGACTATGGAAAATAGAATCCAGAAACTACTCCCCAACCTAATAAGTGAAGAACAAACTAGGTTTGTTCTCGAAAGATCTATCTACGATGGGATAATAATTGCTCAAGAGGCCATACACTCAATTCAAAATAATTGAGAACCCAACATGTTAATCAAATTGTATATTTGGAACAGAAAGAACATGAATCATTGGGAATTGATGTAACATAGCCTAGCAAGAGTGCCCCTGATTGCGCTAAAACCCAAAAAAAGAGAGGCAGGAAATCTCTTCTAGAATTGAGAATAAGGGATGGGGGTGCAGAAGGGCATACCAAACTAACTGATATCTTTAATGCAAGGAAGGGGAAGTTCCTTCCCAAATTGTAATGAATGTCCTAACATGGAATGTTAGGGGACTAAATTCCCCTAACAAGAAAGGAATCTTAAAATGTTGCATATCAAATACGAAAGAAGAAATATTAATGCTACAAGAAACTAAGTTAGATAATAGTGACATAGCAAATTTAAAGAAAAAACTAGGTTTTAGGGAAATTTGGGGATCTCTGGCGAGGGGAGCTTCACGGGGTCTGGTGTTTATTTGGGATCCAAGAGTTGTGAGTATCACAATAATTGAAGACCATGTAAACTAGAGTTGTGGTCAAGTTAGAAGCTCCCAAAGACAGTTAAGTTTTAGGATCTTTAATGTTTACGGGCCCATTTCTAACATGGAGAAGGTGAAAGTGTGGAAGGAAATCAAATAAAAATTGTTAGAATATAAAGATGAGGTATCTATCATAGGATGGTACTTTAATACTATCACTAAAACCTCACAAAAGTGGGGAGGGATACATAAGTTTCCAAAAATAGCATAAGACTTTAATGATTGGATAAACATGAATGGACTATTAGAAATAGCAACATCTGCTTTACATGGAATAATCGAAGAAAAGGGTTTAGCTTCATAGCGAAAAAATTGGATAGATTCCTATTTAATAGAAATTCGATAGAGATACCTTTCACTATGGATTCAGAGGTAAAGCCTATATCTGGTTCAAATCACTATCCAATTGAACTTAGGATCCTGGTGGACAATAGGCCAAACAATTGCCCTTTTAAATTCAAAAAGATGTGGTTTATGGCTGATGGTTTTTTGGAAATGATTGAACGACGGTGGAGAGAAATAGAGATAGCTAGGTCCAAACTCTACCAAGTGGTAAATAAACTTATAATTATTAAGCATAGGCTTAAGATTTGGAATGCTAAACACTTTGGAAATATATTTGAAAATAAGGAAGCATTGGAAGAGAATTTGGAGAATACGAGGAGGTAATAGAAAAAGGGATGGATGAAGCCTTACATGAATATGAAAAGCAACTGCTAAAAGAGTATGGGGATGTCATACATAAAGAAGAGATATTTTGGAGACAAAAATCAAGAGAATCCTGGCTAGAGGCAGGGGACATAAACATAAAATTCTTCCATAATAGTACCAAGCAACGAAGAATAGTCAATAGGATAAAATCTATTAAAAATAATGTAGGAGAAAAAGTGGAGGACCTTCAGGGGATAAAAAAGGAAGTTGTTCATTATTTTGAGGAAATTTTCAACAATAAAGGTTATCAAGTCTGGATGCATACGAAAACATTATAAAAAATATTTCAAGGCTAATCTCCCTTGAACAAAATAAAAAACTACGGGGAAAATTGACCACATTAGAAGTAGGATATGTCCTTAGGAAAATGAATCTAGGAAAATCTCTAGGGCTTGATGGGTTTCCAATGTGTTTCTTCTAGAAATGTTGAAACTTCATAGGGGAAGAGGTAATAGAGGCATTAGAGGGAGTAAGAAACTCAGGTAAACTTCTAAAAGAGGTGAATAATACTTTCATAGCTTTGATCCCAAAGAAGGAGAGTCTGGAAACTTTTAATGATTTTAGACCTATTGCACTTTGTAATACTCTCTATAAATTATTTACTAAGACTATGGAAAATAGAATCCAAAAACTACTCCCCAACCTAATAAGTGAAGAACAAACAAGGTTTGTTCTCAAAAGATCTATCTACGATGGGGTAATAATTGCTCAAGAGGCCATACACTCAATTCAAAATAATTGAGAACCCAACATGTTAATCAAATTGTATATTTGGAACAGAAAGAACATGAATCATTGGGAATTGATGTAACACAACCTAGAAAGAGTGCCCCTAATTGCGCTAAAACCAACAAAAAGAGAGGTAGGAAATCTCTTCTAGAATTGAGAATAAGGGATGGGGGTGCAGAAGGGCGTACCAAACTAGCTAATATCTTTAACGCAGGGAAGGGGAAGTTCCTTCCCAAATTGTAATGAATGTCCTAACATGGAATGTTAGGGGACTAAATTCCCCTAACAAGAAAGGACTCTTAAAATGTTGCATATCAAATATGAAAGAAGAAATATTAATGCTACAAGAAACTAAGTTAGATAATAGTGACAACAAATTTAAAGAAAAAACTAGGTTTTAGGGAAATTTGGGGATCTCTAGCTAGGGGAGCTTCAGGGGGTCTGGTGTTTATTTGGGATCCAAGAGTTGTGAGTATCACAACAATTGAAGACCATGTAAACTAGAGTTGTGGTCTAGTTAGAAGCTCCCAAAGATAGTTAAGTTTTAGGATCTTTAATGTTTATGGGCCCATTTCTAACATGGAGAAGGTGAAAGTGTGGAAGGAAATCAAATAAAAATTGTTAGAATATAAAGATGAGGTATCTATCATAGGATGGTACTTTAATACTATCACTAAAACCTCACAAAAGTGGGGAGGGATACATAAGTTTCCAAAAATAGCATGACTTTAATGATTGGATAAACATGAATGGACTATTAGAAATAGCAACATCCGCTTTACATGGAATAATTGAAGAAAAGGGTTTAGCTTCATACAAAAAAAATTGGATAGATTCCTATTTAATGGAAATTTGATAGAGATACCTTTCACTATGCGTTCAAAGGTAAAGCCTATATCTGGTTCAAATCACTATCCATTTGAACTTAGGATCCTAATGGACAAGAGGCTAGACAATTGCCCTTTTAAATTCAAAAAGATGTGGTTTATGGCTAATGGTTTTTTGGAAATGATTGAACGACGGTGGAGAGAAATAGAGATAGTTGGGTCCAAACTCTACCAAGTGGTAAATAAACTTATAATTATTAAGCAGAGGCTTAAGATTTAGAATGCTAAACACTTTGGAAATATATTTGAAAATAAGGAAGCATTGGAAGAGAATTTGGAGAATACGAGGAGGTAATAGAAAAAGGGATGGATGAAGCCTTATATGAATATGAAAAGCAACTGCTAAAAGAGTATGGGGATGTCCTAGATAAAGAAGAGATATTCTAGAGACAAAAATCAAGAGAATCCTGGCTAGAGGCAGGGGACATAAACACAAAATTCTTCCATAATAGTACCAAGCAATGAAGAATAGTCAATAGGATAACATCCATTAAAAACAATGTAGGAGAAAAAGTGGAGGACCTTTAGGGGATAACAAAGAAAGTTGTTCAGTATTTTGAGGAAATTTTCAACAATAAAGGTTATCGAGTCTGGATGCATACGAAAACATTATAAAAAATATTTCAAGGCTAATCTCCACTGAACAAAATAAAAAACTACTGGGAAATTGACCACATTAGAAGTAGGATATGTCCTTAGGAAAATGAATCTAGGAAAAATCTCTAGGGCTTGATGGGTTTCCAATGTAATTCTTCTAAAAATGTTGAAACATCATAGGGGAAGAGGTAACAGAGGCATTAGAGGGAGTAAGAAACTCAGGTAAAATTCTAAAAGAGGTGAATAATACTTTCATAGCTTTGATCCCAAAGAAGGAGAGTTTGGAAAATTTTAATGATTTTAGACCTATTGCACTTTGTAATACTCTCTATAAATTATTTACTAAGACTATGGAAAATAGAATCCAAAAACTACTCCCCAACCTAATAAGTGAAGAACAAACAAGGTTTGTTCTCGGAAGATCTATCTACGATGGGGTAATAATTGCTCAAGAGGCCATACACTCAATTCAAAATAATTGAGAACCCAACATGTTAATCACATTGTATATTTGGAATAGAAAGAACATGAATCATTAGGAATTGATGTAACATAGCCTAGCAAGAGTGCCCCTAATTGCACTAAAACCAACAAAAAGAGAGGTAGGAAATCTCTTCTAGAATTGAGAATAAGGGATGGGGGTGCAAAAGGGCATACCAAACTAGCTAATATCTTTAACGCAGGGAAGGGGAAGTTCCTTCCCAAATTTTAATGAATGTCCTAACATGGAATGTTAGGGGACTAAATTCCCGTAACAAGAAAGGAATCTTAAAATGTTGCATATCAAATACAAAAGAAGAAATATTAATGCTGCAAGAAACTAAGTTAGATAATAGTGACATAGCAAATTTAAAGAAAAAACTAGGTTTTAGCGAAATTTGGGGATCTCTGGCGAGGGGAGCTTCAGGGGGTCTGGTGTTTATTTGGGATCCAAGAGTTGTGAGTATCACAACAATTGAAGACCATGTAAACTAGAGTTGTGGTCTAGTTAGAAGCTCCCAAAGATAGTTAAGTTTTAGGATCTTTAATGTTTATGGGCCCATTTCTAACATGGAGAAGGTGAAAGTGTGGAAGGAAATCAAATAAAAATTGTTAGAATATAAAATGAGGTATCTATCATAGGATGGTACTTTAATACTATCACTAAAACCTCACAAAAGTGGGGAGGGATACATAAGTTTCCAAAAATAGCATAAGACTTTAATGATTGGATAAACATGAATGGACTATTAGAAATAGCAACATCCGCTTTACATGGAATAATTGAAGAAAAGGGTTTAGCTTCATAGCAAAAAAATTGGATGGATTCCTATTTAATGGAAATTCGATAGAGATACCTTTCACTATGCGTTCAAAGGTAAAGCCTATATCTGGTTCAAATCACTATCCATTTGAACTTAGGATCCTGATGGACAAGAGGCTAGACAATTGCCCTTTTAAATTCAAAAAGATGTGGTTTATGGCTAATGGTTTTTTGGAAATGATTGAACGACGGTGGAGAGAAATAGAGATAGTTGGGTCCAAACTCTACCAAGTGGTAAATAAACTTATAATTATTAAGCAGAGGCTTAAGATTTGGAATGCTAAACACTTTGGAAATATATTTGAAAATAAGGAAGCATTGGAAGAGAATTTGGAGAATACGAGGAGGTAATAGAAAAAGGGATGGATGAAGCCTTATATGAATATGAAAAGCAACTGCTAAAAGAGTATGGGGATGTCCTAGATAAAGAAGAGATATTCTAGAGACAAAAATCAAGAGAATCCTGGCTAGAGGCAGGGGACATAAACACAAAATTCTTCCATAATAGTACCAAGCAATGAAGAATAGTCAATAGGATAACATCCATTAAAAACAATGTAGGAGAAAAAGTGGAGGACCTTGAGGAGATAACAAAGGAAGTTGTTCAGTATTTTGAGAAAATTTTCAACAATAAAGGTTATCAAGTCTGGATGCATACAAAAACATTATAAAAAATATTTCAAGGCTAATCTCCCTTGAAAAAAATAAAAAACTACGGGGAAAATTGAGTAAATTAGAAGTAGGATATGTCCTTAGGAAAATGAATCTAGGAAAATCTCTAGGGCTTGATGGGTTTCCAATGTGTTTCTTCTAGAAATGTTGAAACTTCATAGGGGAAGAGGTAACAGAGGCATTAGAGGGAGTAAGAAACTTAGGTAAACTTCTAAAAGAGGTGAATAATACTTTCATGGCTTTGATCCCAAAGGAGAGTCTAGAAACTTTTAATGATTTTAGACCTATTGCACTTTGTAATACTCTCTATAAATTATTTACTAAGACTATGGAAAATAGAATCCAAAAACTACTCCCCAACCTAATAAGTGAAGAACAAACTGGGTTTGTTCTCGGAAGATCTATCTACGATGTGGTAATAATTGCTCAAGAGGCCATACACTCAATTCAAAATAATTGAGAACCCAACATGTTAATTAAATTGTATATTAAAAAGGCTAATGATAGGGTGGACTGGAGTTTTATGAGAAAGTTCTTAGAAGCCTTCGGATTTGCAAAAAAATGGGTTAACTTGATCTATGAATTCATTTCTACTCCTAAATTATCAATTTTGGTTAATGAGTCACCCAAAGGATTTTTTGGGATAAATAAATGACTTGGACATGGGGATTCGATATCCCCCTTTCTTTTTATCATGATGGAAGAAGTTTTGGGAAGATCATTAAACAATGCTCGGAATGAAGGAGCAATTAATGGTATTAAAATTACAAAGGATTTAGATCCCAGTACTCATCAGTAATTTGTGGTTGATACTATGCTAAATGGACAAAGTACTATAAAGGAAGCCAAAGCAGACAAAATAATCCTAAGTCAATATACTAGGCCATCAGGGAAAGAGAGTAAGAGAAGTTGAAGATCTTTTTTTTAAATACTCATCCCAACGTCGAGAAACAAATATGCCATATTTTGAATTTCAACAAAGGAAGTCTTCCATGCAAATATTTAGGACTTCCTCTAGACACAATGACACACTTGACAAAATTATGGGAACAAACAACTAAGAAGATAAGGAAATAAATGGAGTCGTGGAAAGGAAAATGGATCTTGGCAGCTAGTAGAGCCACTATGATTCAAGCAGTCCTCTCGGCACAACCCATTTATCAACTATCATGTATTGACCTCCCAGGAAATAAGAGGGAGGCACTCAACAAACTTTTATGAACTTAATTTTGGAAAGGAACAAGGGACAAAATAAAAATCTCCCTATTAGCATGGGACAAGGTGTGTAGACCAAAAGATGAGAGGGAGCAAGGATTAAGGACATAAAACTCCAAGGGAGAGCCCTTGGAGCCAAACTAGTTTGGAAAATGTTTAGAAATCCCCACCTTAAATGGGCTAGGATACTAGCAAAGAAACATCTCAATGATTCTGATCCTATGAACATTTTTAGGGAGAAAAAACCTCCTAGTGGGTCAAGGATTTGGAACTTTATGATGGATTGTAGATCGGTAATTCGAGAAAAACTGACGTGGAATCTTGGGAAAGGGGAAGAAGATATTTTCTAGCAAGACTCTAGGGGAGGTTATAAAACTATGGAGACTGAAGCCGACTTGGTCCATTCAAGAAGTATTCTTGAAGCATGGTGGGGAAAGATTTATAGACTATGTGACCTTCGAGGAAGATGGGATGGGAATAAATTTGAAAGATTTTAAAGATATAAACTTTCACTTCTTAGAAAAAAAACTCTTAATAGAATTTTTGCAGAAAGGAAAATGACTTTCAATTTAGAAAATGACAAGTTGATGTGGGATAGAAGTAAAAGTAGTCACTTGAGGGAAGGATATAAACTTCTTAGATCCAAGAATATTAACACAATAAATTCTCTACCTACTACTTTATACTGGAACAAGGCATGTTTGTCCAAAGTGGGACTTTTTACTTGGCTGGTTTGGAACATAAAGGTCTTAACAATTGAAAGATTTAGGAAAATGGGTTACCAGGGACCAAGAAGATGCCTTTTATGTGAAAATGAGGAAGAAGGAATTGATCATTTATTCTTAGAGTGTCCCTTCTCTAGATAGTGTTGGACATGGCTATGCTCATAATTAGGCTAGACATCATCCTTCCCGAGAACAGTCACATAAATGCTTCAAGCATGGCCTTTCCTCAAAAAAGAAAGCATATATGGATCATTATGGATTTATGCCCCCTCTATTGTCTTGTGGGAACTATGAAAGGAGCGCAATAGAAGGATATTTCAAGAATAAAAGATGGATGTAAAGAAACTCCTTAAAAAGATAAAATCCTCAATCATAGAACTTACCAACAATCGGGTCATGAACAAGCAAAAAAAGGAAATGAAGATGTCACACTGGGATGAAAAAATGAGAGGAAAATGGGTAGGTATTAAATTTCCTCC
This sequence comes from Chamaecyparis obtusa, assembly GCA_027943335.1. Classification (NCBI taxonomy): domain Eukaryota; kingdom Viridiplantae; phylum Streptophyta; class Pinopsida; order Cupressales; family Cupressaceae; genus Chamaecyparis; species Chamaecyparis obtusa. The sequence goes on from BSBK01000994.1 coordinate 2,455,881, forward strand.
CTGTGTGGGACAAGAGGGGAACATTACATCCAAGAAGCGGGAAAATTGTGTCTCCCCCCGTCCCCCCCCCCCCCCCCCCCCCCCCCCTCCAAAAAAAAAAAAAAGGGTGGTTTAAACTTATAGGGCATCTTGAGGAAATCCTGGTAGAGAAGGTATCAGATGTAATGTCCACAACTTAGATGGCAAGGAGATACTAAAGGTGGCAAAATCCATAGGAGTAGAAACCAATAATTGGGAAGAATTCATGGCTTTCATGGAAGGTCTTGCATTATGCAAGAGTGTTGGTTGCAAAAAATTAGAGATTGAAGTGGACTCAAAAATTATTATAAATGCCTTAAGAAATGGATCCCTCCTTAATTGGAGGTTAGATTCAATTTTATCAAAAGCAATAATGTTATGCCAATCTTTTGATAAGATCATAGTCAACCATATATATCAAGAAGGAAATTGAAGGGCAGATGAATTAGCAAACATAGGAATAGAGGAAGGCCTAAAATAAAAAAACCTGTAATACGAGGATATAACATTTAGAGAATGGGTAACGCTAGTTTTTTGTGACTATCAGGAAATAAGATATATATGGAAGGGTCAGGTTCCTTTGTTTCACAGGCGAAGTAAGATAGCTATGAACACCGTAAATAAACTGGTAGGTCGTTAAAGGAAGTTGGAAATTATGGATTACATGTCATAGAAGCGATATGAAGTCATTCTGAATTATAAGCATCAGTTGATTGGGGATAGCCCTTAAAATCTTAGGACATGAATTTATCTTTGTGATCTCCTCTATTGTTGTTTTCTTAAGCTATGATTGATAATAGAATATTTGGATATTGTAACAAATATATACATATATATAAATGTATATAGCTATATACATGTACATAAAAATATATGTGTGTATATTACACATATGCAGATATTAATTTGTAAATCTAACTTTGGTATGCACACACACACACACACATGTATATATATGTGTGTGTATATATATATATGTGTGTGTGTGTGTGTGCAACTCATAGGGTGGGATATATTATATATCTATATAAAGATTTTGTCATCAGCCAATTAATAAAATTGATCATCCTGAATTGAGTACTCATCATTGGTTATCTTGATACACCAACTAATGAGAGGAAGTTGAGGGAGATCCATCTTTAGTAATAATTATAATAAAGAGGACAAGAACCCAATAACAAAATTTAGTGGAATGGTTAAAAAAAATCATGTAGATTATAGGTCATTTTAGACACCTTTTTCGAATAATCATATACTCTATGAAGGTGGAAAACAATTAGACTTATAGTTGTATAATAATTAATTTAGGTGTAGTCACACCTTTACTACAACTATTGCAAGGGGATTCATCCTTACAAATGATAATCATTTAATACATTCCTAACAGTTACATCACATCATTTTCTAAAAGTACAACAACCCTTTCAAACTATCTTGAAACTTGTCATTTGATGTGGATATTAATCTTTACAGTGGGTGGCATCTGAACGAAATCTTAGGAAAAACTAGAAGTACTAAGGTGTGTTTATATCATAATTACCCTCAGATGTAAAGTACCTATGAAATTTTATTAAATTAAATTCACACGGATTATGGGTCTTTTAACCTAGTTAGATGGGTTAAGGGTATTCACTCACAACACAAAAGTTTAATAGGAAGATGGATACATTGATTAGGATGAGAGTATGGAAGAGAGAAATGTCCTTCTGGGGAGAGATCACCGAGTTGAAGTTGAGAAAGATAATGAAAGTGAAGCATAGCCTGATACTTCAGGCAAAACTGAAAATCATGAGAGAGGAATTTTTTAAGCTCACAGACCGACCAAAGAATAATATAGGGGTAATTGCAATGTTTCTTGCTTTTATTTTTCATATTGATAGGGATAAATCTGCAATAAGATATCTTTGTTATAACATGTTCAAGAACTATCCATTGGAGGAATTGAACACTGTCCTAGAGAACATAGATGATGATCTATGCATCCCAAAATGTAGTGAGTATGGCATCAAGGACCATGCCATTTAGGTTTTTCCTATCCTGATTATTGAGGATTTCATAAAATTTGAACATAGATGCCCAACAATTAAAAGAAACAGGATGTTTCTTTTAAGCATGATGCATGTTTGGGTATGTGTGGAATGGAAAAGCTTAGAATGGTTTATGAAAGAGGACAAAGTGGACCATAGTGATGAGGAAGAAGATGAAAATGGCAAAGGAAATCATGCAAAGAAATATGAGGTAGCTAAAGGAAAGCATGCAAAGAAAGATGCATGATGCAAAGAACCATTTTAAAACACTAGATCTTAATCTAGAGCTAGTATATTTTACTAGTATAGGTTATCCATATAGAAAAACAAAACTCATACTTTGGAGCTATAAACTGAGAATATTTTGGGTTTATACTCAATAATCTATGGACTCTCGTTGTTAATAGTAATTATAAAAAACTTTATTAGTATATCTACAAGTAGCTTGACAATTTTTCTAGCAGTTTTGGACATCCTTTGCTAAATTTTATGGTTTCTTATGCTAGAAATATGGCTAGAAATGTTGAAGACCGGATATAATTTTATATAGTTATAGATCTTTGTGTTTAATATCGTGTTTTAAATTTCGAGGTCATGGTTCTTTTGAATATGGTTTCTAGTTTAGACATTTTAAGTTTAGTTAACTCCTAATTTATTTCCTCTTACTAAGATATAGTTTCAAAAAAGGTAAATCTACATACATAATTTATCAAGCAAATTTGGAAGGATAAGACTTTATAAGATAGAATTATCTTATTCATAATAATTAGTTTCTATCTTGTGCGCGAATTCCTTAAGGAAATGAAACGTTCTATATTCCGCTAATTGCTAGGACACCTTGCTTGCAGATCTTTATACAACTAACCCTTTCTCCTTCCATGTTAGGTCCTCTCTCTCTCTCTTCCCACAATATGGATACCCCCATAAAGCTTTGAGGCCCAAAGAATCAAGTGGCTTTCGATGTAGCCATTCATGGGGCAAGACTTAAAAAAACTATACTTTCTCCCCATTTCTTGGTAGTTAGAATTGTCTTCAGGATCTTGGGTAGAGAATACATTTCCAACACAGATAGGTATAGAGATAATTTGGATATCTCGACTATGTTCATTGCCTCCGCGATACAAGTGGATCTAGACAAATAGGCCATAGGGTGGCTTTGTAGGCATATCTTCAAATGGAAGTATCTAAGAAATTTAGATTTAGTGATTAATAATATTAGGGGTGATCTAACCATTCCTAAACCAAGATTTTATGACTCCCCACTAATCAGTGGTAGACTAGTCCCCTCCCTTCCTATCTTAATTACAAAGGATTTGGATACCTATAGGAATAGATGTCCTTCCATTAGATGTAATCTTAACTTTTTGTTTCATTTCCTACATATTAGAAGGCCACAAGAGGATGATTGGTTTGACATTTTCATTCAAGCTGATGGGGTTGATAATTGGAGTTGGGAAGTGGAAGAGAATTATGACTCAAATAACTTGAGACAACGAAAGATTTTGAGGAGGCTAATACATGAAATCAATATTTCGTTGTGCTAATTTTCGTATTTTCTATTATGTATCTAGTAGAAGATTTCCTTTTGTATTTTTCGGAGATGTGCCAATTTTAGTAGATTTGGATGAATCTGATTATGATATCTCTGTAATGTTTTTTAGCTTTAAAGTATTTTTAAATTTCTCATGAGTTTCTAGATTCTGGTATATCTTTGAATACACGGGGGATATATCATAAGTATCTATAAACAAACACTTTATCCAACATGCTTCTTCAATAGATAAGGATAGGTGTCAAGCTTTTTAAGTTCTGAAAATAAATAATTGATATGGGTTTTTTTAGCCTTGTTTAACTATGATTGTTAAGTGTCTAAAATAAATATTTGGTTATAGATCAGATTAGTTGATGGCATGTGCCCACTTATATATATATATATATATATATATATATATATATATATATATATATATATATATATATATATATATATATATATATATATATATATATATATATATATATATATATATATATATGTATATATATATATATATGTAGATATATACATATATACAGATATATACATATATACAGATATATACATATATATACATATATACATATATACATATACATATATATATATATATATATACATATATATATATATGTATATATATATATGTATATATATATATATATATATACATATATATATATATGTATATATATATATACATATATATATATATACATATATATATATATATATATATATACATATATATATATATATATATATATATATATATATATATATATATATATATATATATATATATATATATATATATATATATATATAAAGAATAAAAAAATGATTGTTTGTGATTGGTTGGTTATGTTGTGATGTGTTCACCAACATGTAAATAATATCCTTTACATATAGAAGAATTGGGGAAGGTAAGACTCTCTTCTTAACCCCAAATTTCCAAAGGAAAGATCCAAATTAATTAACCACAAGAAAATGGTCAATGCATAAATGAATCAATCAATTAGTAATAAGAAGAGGAAAACCTTGCATTCCATTTTGGAAGAGAGTATTAAAATATTTATTGAAATGAATTGAAGACAAATACTAACCTCAAAGTATAGCAGATCTAAAAATTTTTGTTTACTGGTGTCTGTACTGATTTTTTGGAAATTCTGCAAGTGGAACTGGAACAGAAACACAGAGACGGAGACAACCCAAATTTTATTTTATTTTTTTGAACCAGGTTGACTTTGACCCAAATACGGGGCACAATTGTGCCCCTTTATGTTGACCTTGACCTGGAAGGCTCCGATGAAAATTCTATTTGGGGATCCCAAAAGTTTACCGAAAAGGGTATCCAAATATGTTCTATAATCCACTATTCCACACCTACACCTACAAGAAAAATGGTTTTGTTATTTGGATGAGGGGTTTGCCTTGGTCAAACCCCAATTTTGAAATTAACCTTGAAATAGAATTGAAATTACAGTAACAAACAAAGTAAATAGAACAATTCACCTTGCTTATGTTGAAGCCCTTGTGGAGGATTCAAATCCTTGAATCCACAAGTATGGATGCTCAAAATGGATGTAGAATTGTAGGATGTAGGATGTCTCAAATAAATTGCCTTTAGATATTCAACACCAATCTTGAATGGATCTTGGAATAGGAAGAAGCTTGAATGGATATGGATGGAGAAATCTTCAATAAGAGGTCTCCATAGAGCTTGAATCCTTCAATGGCTACTAATGGATCTCCTTGATGAATTGAATCTTGAATGCTTGAATGCTCACTTTGATAAATTATGCATAGATGATCCTCCCTTTTCTTTCCTTCTCTTTTCCTTCCTTTTTTTCCTTCTCTTTTCCTCCTCTTCTCTTTTCCCCCTTAAAATGAGAGGAGAAGGCTTCCTTATATACTAGTCTAGGACACCAACTTCTAGAGAGGTCGACATATGAGAAATAAATTTTCATTAAAGGCTCATACCCTTAGAAGTGGACATATATTAAATGTCTTTTAAGAGTCGCCATTTCAAAGCCCGAAGTAGCCGACCTGAAAGCGGGAAAGAATTCTTTCCAAACCCCGACATCTAGAAATCTTTGGAATTTGAAATTTAGACCCTGGGTCAAGGTTGAGGTCGACCTTGACCCTGAGGTCAAGAACCTCAAAATCTCAAAGCAAGATACCAAAAATAGGTAGGAAAGAAGTGGAAAACAGGGCAGGACAAGGGAAAAACCAGATCCAAGTCAAAGACCCATTCAAGCCATTTGACATGACCCCAAACCACTTACTCGGAGGGCTAAACTAGTCCTAAATGGGAGTGCTTCCATTTTTTGACAATACATTTAGCCACCACTTTAGCAAGAGTATGAACTCGATGCAAACTCTTGGTAAAGGAGGTCACAAAGAAAAAGAAAAATCTTATTGAAATCAAAGGGACAAAGCAATCCTCAAGCCCAGGGGACTCAAGTCTTTGTCAACCCCAAGATTACAATAAGAGAGACATCACTATAAAATAGAGAGAAGAGGGTGTGATTACCTTGCCCAATGAGAACCTATGTCCTATTGTGAATCACACAAGGAAACAGTGCAACTGGAAAGATGGAGTTGAACTGCCCAGTGAATGTGGCTACTCACTAGTCAACCCATTAAGGATTCACCCTCAAGAATATTCTATTCCAAAAGAGCAAAGCCAAAACAAGAGAGATCCAGTCTTAAGGACACCTTCCAACCTTAAGGTATCAAAACTTTGTAAATTGAAACTAGAGGGATCAAGAGATCCTATAAGGTAAAAATCCATGCTTTAAGGATTAGTCTCTAATCCATAAAGGGAGAAAAACAAGTTTTAAGTCTGAAAATATTTTGGAAGTGTGTGTGTGCAAAAAGTGAGTAGAGCGTATGCCCACACGTTAAATTCATTGCTGACACTTTAATAGGAGAAATGGCTTGAATGTAAACATAAACAGCTCCATTGATTACATTTCCACTACGAGATGCCCCCAAGTGAAGACAAATCAAGGGAAATACCACATAAACATACAGAGAACACAAAAGGGATCTACCTATCGTGGGGTCAGTATGATCATAAGATTATATATATATATATATATATATATATATATATATATATATATATATATATATATATATATATATATATATATATATATATATATATATATATATGATATTATTGTAAATGAATTGACATCGTTCCCCAAAGAAAGTAGAACTACAATCACAATGGAGGAAAGAAAACACAAGAGCTACGAAGAAGATTCTTTTCGGACCACAACATGGAGACTAAAAAGAATTAGTGCTACCAAGTCGCAAATCCAAGCAGACTACACAAGGAAAACATTTACGAACAATAGCACAGGTACAACATAACATGAAAACAACATATAGAAGAATAGGGATACATATAGAGGAATAGTACAATAGGTTCGATTCCTTTATCACCTTGTACCAACAAAGTACCAAGGGTCCGTATAAAAGAATCTAACAAACATTTAGCAAACACATTACGAGAGAGACAAAATATAACAAACAAACACGCAAAAAGCTACCATGGAGGACAAGCCAATCAAGCGCATCGCCTACTCTCCCCATCTTGGTCTATATCATTTAGGGAAGGTGGGAAACTTGCAAGAGGGACTATATCTAACACAATTGAATAATAGCCCAGTTCCAAATAAGGATCCTCTTGAGAATCGTGATGTTCGATACTAGGTGTAATTATCAATTGCATTGAAAGCATATTAGGTAAATCAGTGTCAATGTTAGTAGTCCTCATATTCATCATCAACATCATTAGAATCATCAAGAGTATCTTTTTCATCAAAATTAATCGAAATAGAATCTAAGATATGAATAGTGTTGGAAACTGCAATTGAAGCAATTGTTGTATTGTCATTGATGTCAAACCTTAACTGGTAAGACAGTTGCTATCTAAGAAGTATTATATCTATTTGATTGTTGAAAGGAATGAAAGAAGAGATCATTGAACCAGTTGTCATATACTGTGACAACGCAAGTGCTATCACATATCTAAGAACTTAGTGATGCACACAAAGACCAAACATATTGCCATCAAGTATCATTACTTGAGGGAATTGGTCCAAGATACAAAGGTCAAAATGGAATATGTGAATACAAAGGAACAACTAGAAAACATATTCACCAAAGCTTTACCTAAGGAGCTCATGAATATTTGAGAGGCAAATTAGGGGTTCTTCCCCTCAACTGAGGCTCCTAGTCAGCTAGGAGCATTGCATCAAATGTGTTGGAAAGAGTATCTAACAAATTGATGCAGAAAAGGTCCCACTTTAGGAGAAGCCTAGAGTTGTGAAAAGTACAACAAAGCTGATAATCAATCATAAGCAAAGATAACAGACGGAGAAATATTGTTACTGAACTGACAAGATGACATCTACATCTAAAAGATGCATGTTCTAGTTGATGCTTTGGCATTATTGTCAAAGAGGGAGATGAGTAAGATGAAAACACATGGTGAGATTTCATGGAAGATAAAGTAAGAGGGAGAGATTCAGAGGAAAGGAACATAGAAAAGATTCAGTGGAAGTTACTGTGTGGGACGGTCCAAGCAAGTGAGGCTAAGTGATTGAGAATCAGAATGAAGCTAAGGATATTACAAATGTTTCTGATGCAAAGACAAGTTTTGGATTGGTTGGTGAATCATGTGTTATTCATATGGTGTTGTCATCAATGCCAAAGAGGGATATTGTTGGAAACTGCAATTGAAACAATTGTTGTATTGTCATTGATGTCAAACCCTTAACTAGTAAGACTGTTGCTATCTAAGAAAGTACTATATCTATTTGTTTGTTGAGAAGGATTAGGGCAAGGGTGATAACAATAGAACCTAGAGAAAGGTTGAGTTATTTGATACTTCAATGAGTACTTGATTATGTGGCACAATGATAAGATAATGTATTGTTTATCTAAGTGAGAAGCAACACTAAACAAGTAGGCTTAACCGAGCAGAAGTGAAGAAATCTAGTTTAAGCCGAGTGATGTTAGTGTCGACTGAGCCAGTATATGTTGAGTAAATTCAGTGTTGACCAAACATCAGTTTATTGTTGAGGAAGACAACATTAGCCAAGGGAAATAGTTTCAAGTGATGACCGAGGAGTTGAACATAGTATTGACCGAGCGTTAGTAATTTACATTTGAGGAAGAATTCAGATCCCTAGCCAACATAGTTGAATTTTTAGATTATGTAAATCATGTTGACTTTATTTATTGAATGTATGGAGCATTTAATGCATAGTAAACCATTTTATTGTGAGTCCATAAAGAGAATAGAGATGTTTCTAGAAGGATGGAAGAAGAACATAATGTTGGAAGGATTCGATGAATCTGACCTAACCCTAAGATCTACAGAGGAGATTAAGCGGCAAAAGATGGATCTACCTATCGAAGAGGTATTATGGAAACCTAAGTGTGAGGTTGAAGCAATATGCTGGAGTTGTTGTTGTTACTGAATGAATAAGCAGAAAAGGCTGAAGGAGAAGGAGTTGTGATTGCTTGAAGGGGTTTTTGAGCATATCAGTGAAGGAGATGGAAATGGATCTTAGTTAGTAAGCTAACATATATATGTAATAATTGGATCTGTTATTTTCAAAGTGAGTTGTATGTTTTCAGATCAAACACTGTTGTTACTTTCTAACCATTGTATCAGTTTAAATCCTTTAATCAAGGTTGATATAACATTCATTGTATAAATCCTTTAATCAAGGTTGCATTCTAATGGAATGTACTTAAGTCCTCTAACAAGGTGCACTCCTAACAGGGTGGTTGAAATCCTTTAATAGGGTCACACCTAGCAGTGTGTTTGTAAACCTTTGACAGGGTTGGCTTTTCACATAGCTCACTTCAGAAGAGTGAAAATATCAGTAGCATGTTACAAAGTGGTTTTTCCCAAATTGGGTTTCCACTATAAATCATGGTGTTAATACTTGTGTGAATGTTCTGGTTTGAACGTTTTTGTGTTTTGCAAGTTAAATACTATTGGATAGTGGACTACACTGTTATATGTTTCTGATATACATTCTGTAATGACCGAGCAGTTGTTGGTTGTTAGATCTAAGTTGTTGAAGTGTTTAAAAGTTTAATTTATACATCTGGACCTGTGAACAACTGATTCACCCCCCCTCTTAGTTGTTCTAAATCATATTAACAAATAGAATCATCATAATCATTCATCTTAACATCATTATTAACATTAACTTCTTCCAACACATCAGGCATAGGCTGGTCAAAAGAAGGTATAAAACTTTGAAGAAAAGAGGCACGGGCCTTAGCTTGAGCCCGACACTTCTTACAACATTCATTGGCAGATCAGTTACATTTTGTCTTGTTTGAAATATGTTGGAGAACTAGGAGGAACAACAAACCGATTCCTTCACAGATTCTATAAGAGGATTAGTGGGATTCTTAGTAGGCTGAAAAGCAACACTAGGAGCTTGATTAATAGAACTAGAAGCAATGGATAAAGGAGGTATGGAAGGCGTAGGAAAAATACCATGGTTAAGATCCATCTGAGGCATGCTTAACTCAACAATCTTGCGATGTTTACAGGCTTGATATGAGCAAAAAAAAGGTTATTAGGCCAAGAAGAACATGAATTAGGTAATGAAGGCCAAAAGAAGTCAAGGGTAGCACAATCCCTAGGCCTAGAAGGTTGATATAAATTATGATTAATTGTTTTCACTTCTTCATCATGAATGAATTTAATACACTTATGGATAGGAGAAGCAATGACATGCATGGAATTCAACCAAGGCAAACCAAGCTTAACTTGAAACTGATTAGAAGTAGGGACAACAATGAAGGTAGTGTCCACAACTTTATCACAAAGTTCAACAGGTAAGTTAATAGAACCAAATGATGGATAGAGAAAACCATTACAAGTTTGGATCCACACATTAGATGTATCATAACAATCACGTTGTAAGTTCTTCATAAAAAGGTTTTCTTCAGTAATGACATTGACTAAGGATGTAGGATCAATAAGACAACCACGTGTAGGTATCTTAGAAATCCTAGCATAAATGTAGAGGGGACCATTAGGAGCTTTAATAGTCTCTGAATCATCAAAGGTGATCAAGAGTTCCCTAGGTCTTTTATTCTTAGGTTGTTTTCGAGGTTTAGGTTGAGGTTTCAGTTTAGGCTTAGGTTGAGGTGAAACTTGAAGTTGAGGTTGAGATTGAGGCTGGGGTGGAGATATAGGTTGAGACAAAACAACATGCTCCACATGGTTAACAATATGATTGGGATCATCCATCTTTGAATCATAAACAATATCCCCAGAAGATGGTTGAACAATGGTATTAGTATCATGTGTAGGCAAAGGATTCGTATAGATTTGGAGGTTTTGATTAGGAGCAGAGGTAGATTTATTCCCACTACCATCAAAATTATCAATAGATAAAGCATTATAATCAATTAAGTCTTGAACCTTATGTTTTAGAATAACACTTATTAGTATCATGGCCATTCTAACAGTGGTATTGACAAAAGGATTTGGGATCAAAGGATTTGGATGCCATCGTAGTAGGTAAAAGAGGTTGAATAGGAGGCAAAGTAATCATATTAGCATTCAACAATTTACTCATAATAGAATGTAAAGATTCAGAAAGAGGAGTAAATGTATGATTCAGATGACAAGCAGTGGATGTAGAAGTGGCATTGTTGGATGCAACATCAACTTGTTCGACAACTGTATTTACTTGCTTATTTATCTTGACATAGTTAGGTTTTTGAAACTTGTTGGGATTAGGAGCAACATCACTCTTATCAATTGGAAAAGGATCCATTGGAGTGTTTCTCTCAAATTGACTCACTTGTAATTGATAATGATGAAGCGCTACAGAAAGTTGTTGAAAATAGGTAAATTTAGTAAGCAGAATCTTATCTCTAATATCCTTTTGTAAATTTGAAATAAACATATGTTGAATATCAATATCAGGAATAGGATAATAAATTTGAGCATACAAATGCTTAAATCTACCAATAAATTCAGTCAATTTTTCTTTAGTATTTTATTTACAATGCATCAAATCAGTTAAGGACACTTGCATACCAATGTTATTTTGGAATTGTTGAATAAAGACATTAGCAAGTTTTGGAAAAGAATCAATAGAATAAGAAGGCAAGGAACAATACCATTGCAAGGCCTTATCACGAAAATTTATAGAAAACAACTTGGCTAAAATCCTATGGTCATGAGCATAGTCACTGCAAAGGATTTGAAATGTTTTAACATGAGTGAAATGGTCTCCCTTACCATTTTAATTCTCAAGACAAGGCATATCAGCTTGTTGAGGGACAAGAGCACAAATAATGTCTAGGGATAAAGGACTACCCATGTCACATGTAGGAATACTAAACTTGGATTGAGTTAAGGACACAATTTGTTATTGTAAAGAGGACACAATTTGAGCTAGACTAATGATTGTGGAATCATTAGAATAAATATGAGGCATAGAAACATTAGAAACACTAGGGAAAGTGTAGGAAGTGGCGAGAATGGAAGACACAACTGGTGGGACACTTGGAACCATAGTTGGAAGAGGGTTGGAATAGATAAAAGGAACATGATGGTAAGAAAGTTGTGAGTTAGGTAGAGATACTGGTGGAACACTCATAGGAAGATATGGAAGAGATGTAGTCACTAAAGGAGGAGTATAAGTAGGAATGCTAGGTAAAGGAATGTAAGAAGGTTACACACTAGTGACAGGAGGAGTGAATCCTAGATCTTGAGCTTCTTGAGCTAAAGGTTTGATATTTAAATGCACAAGATGAGTGATACCATGTAAGAGATTAACACCTTGATCACTATCCCAAAGAACTTTCTCAAGAGCCTCTATAGCTTGAATAGAATCTTGATTATGGTTTTCTTGAATAAGCCAATTTCCTGTTTTATCAAGTTCAGTTGAAAGTTTTGGACTTGTTCAGGAGGAACTCTTAAAGCATCATCCTCATCATAAGATGAGTGAGAAGAGTTATGCTCCATAGTAGGATTGGAATCATGAGTGATCAAATTGTCATCTGGGATCCTAATGAAAGGAGAGGAAGACTCAGGATCAAAGGAACCCATAAGTTTGTGACTTCTTCTAACCATAATATTATAAGTAGGACTAGAGGTCGTAAAGCTCATACACCAATGCAATGCAAATGAACTAAATTAGGAAAACACAAGGCATGAACAAATAAATGTTTTTGTATTTTTGCTTTATATGATTTTTTTTGTTTTATTTTTGAAATGTAAATGTAAGCACATAAAAGAAGGATAATCTAATATACATGCAAGATCTAACATGAAATGTAAATCTAACACCACAAAAGAACGAGTTGTCATAAGTGGGTTCACCAAAATGTAAAGAATAAAAAAAAATGATTGATTGTGATTGGTTGGTTATGTTGTGATGTGTTCACCAACATGTAAATAATATCCTTTACATATATAAGAATTGGGGAAGGTAAGATTCTCTTCTTAACCCCAAATTCCCAAAGGAAAGATCCAAATTGATTAACCACATGAAAATGGTCATTGCATAAATGAATCAATCGATTAATAATAAGAAGAAAGAGGAAAACCTTACATTCCATTTTGGAAGAGAGTATTAAAATCTTAATTGAAATGAAATGAAGACAAATACTAACCTCAAAGTATAGAAGATTTGGAAATTGATGTTTTCTGGTGTCTGTACTGAGTTTCTAGAAATTCTGCAAGCAGATCTAGAACAAAAACACAGAGACAGAGAAAACCCATAAATCTTTTTCTTTTCTAAACCAGGTCGACCTTGACCCAAATACGAGGGTGCAATCATGCCCCTTTGTGTTGACCTTGACCTAGAAGGCTCCGATGGAAATTTTGTTCGTGAATCCCAAAAGTTTGCCGAAAAGGGTATCTAAATCTATTCTGTAATCCGTTGTTCTGCACCTTCACCTACAAGAAAAATAGTTTTGTTGTTTGGATGAGGGGTTTGCCTTAGTCAAACCTTGGTTTTGGAATTAATCTTGAAATAGAATTGAAATTGTAGTAATAAATAAAGTAAATAGAACAATTCACCTTGCTTATGTTGAAACCCTTGTGGAGGATTCAAATCCTTGAATCCACAAGTATGGATGCTCAAAATGGATGTAGAATTATAGGATGTAGGATGTCTCAAATCAATTGCCTTTATATCTTCAACGCCAATCTTGAATGGATCTTTGAATAGGAAGAAGCTTGAATGGATTTGGATGGAGAAATCTTCAACAAGAGGGCTCCATAGAGTTTGAATCCTTCAATGGCTACTAATAGATCTCCTTGATGAATTGAATCTTGAATGTTTGAATGCTCACTTTGATAAATTATGCATAGATGATCCTCCCTTTTCCTTCCTTCTCTTTTCCTTCCTTTTTTTCCTTATCTTTTCCTCCTCTTCACTTTTCCCCCTTAAAATGAGAGGAGAAGGCTTCCTTATATACTAGTCTAGGACACTAACTTCTAGAGAGGCCGACATATGAGAAATAGATTCTCATTAGGCTCATACCCTTAGAAGTGGACCTATATTAAATGTCTTTTAAGAGTCACCATTTCGAAGCCCAAGGCAGCCCACCTGGAAGTGGGAAAGAATTCTTTCCAAACCCCGACATCCAGAAATCTTTGGAATTTGAAATTTAGACCCTGGTTCAGGGTTGAGGTCGACCTTGACCCTGTGGCCAAGAACCTCAAAATCTCAGAGCAAGATACCAGAAATAGGTAGGAAAGAAGTGGAAAATAGGACAAGATAGGGGGAAAACTAGATCCAAGTCAAAGACCCATTTAAGGCATTTGACATGACCCCAAACCACTTACTCAGAGGGCTAAACTAGTCCTAAATGGAAGTGCTTCCATTTTCCGATGATACAATATTAAATAGAGATAATCTAGAATTATTGTGGATTAGCTGCCCACGATTTAGATTTCTACTTCTCTTTGTGTTTTAATTGTTCTCTGTTATGATGAAAATTAGTCTATTATATTCCAAATAGAGAAAGAAGTGTGTGTTTTAGATTGAAAAAGTCTCCGACTATAGTGAATAAGGAGATCCTACTCTAGAATGGATTGAGGGTTGACTTATAAAAGAAAAAGGTTATAAGTATTTTGAGTTGTTGACACTCTCTATCGAAATGATAATTTTTTTCTCAATCTTAAATGGATTAAACAGATATGGTTCTGAAAGGATATATGCATTCACCATTTGAGTTTTAAAGTAAGGTAATTTGAGATAATGCTTTGGGACATGGAAGTATTTACAAATAAATTTGCCTTATAAAAAGATTATGATCTTTCACCTTTTAGTTAGCTATTGTAGTCTTGATAATATCTTAAAAGTCTCCACAGTAAGAGATTACAAGGCTCCAATAGCTTACGAAAGGGTGTATAAACAATTAATTAAATCCTAATTATATTGACCAATTTAAAAAATCTCAAGAATTTTGGCAACAAATATGGTATAAAAATATTTAATCTCTCTTTCATAATTGGGTGGTCTTAAAACTCTAGTTTGTTGGGTTTAACTGAATGGCAATGGGTTCTTATAAATATGGAACTCCTAAAGGTTGTGGAGTTGTATCGTTCGTATATTCTATGTTTAATTCCAAGCTTCAAAGATGTAGATGAAGTTATTTTAACTTGATCTATCTGTCATATTCTAAAAAAGTACATAGGCAGTATTAGCCCACACTCTCTTTAGCTATTGAAGCCTTGATAATCTCTAAATCTTAAGCTATGAGATTATAAGCCCCCAATATCTAAAGAGATCAACTGGGTTTGTACTCTACAAATGATTTTGAATGCAATAACTTATCTTCATGATATATCCTTTTAGGATAATGTATGAGCTCCTTTTAGGTACTAGGATTCGATTCTATTCAGATAATTGCTAATTCTTTGATTTCTAGATAACATGGAAATCATTAATCTGGTAGGACAAATACTTCAAAATATCTTGGATTCCACTCAGAATATTCAATTGATATATGTTTTCATTTACTTATAGGGTGTGTGTGTGTGCGTGTATCCAGTTCACAATGAGAATCTTTACTTTGTTCTCATAATGATAAAGTTGAAGTATTTGTAATTTATGGATGTCCATTGTCATTAAAATCATACAAGGATTTGTATATCATTTAATGTTTGATATCCTATAATTAAAATAGTATGGTTCTTCAAGTACTTACTTGACTTATGAGAAACATAATATCATGAACTCTAACAACAATCTTTGCCAAAATAGTTGAGCACTTGTAGGGTTCACGAAAACAATTGTCTTAAAGGAAGTAGGAATGCAAGGCGAAATGGAAAAGTGAGATATTTATTTGTTTATGCAAAGAGATTGTATTTAATTTGTTAAAGATTGCCTTTCTGGCTATGTAAATGAGGGAATGACCTCATAATTGTTATGTAAATTCTTATTTTTCGGACTTATGTCCCAGGCTAGACTGGAGGTTTTCTTTTTCATTCTTTCCTACCAATGCCTACACCAAATAGAGAACAATGTACAACATCTTTATTATAAATAAAATTATTCTCTGGCCTCTGCCTCTTACTTATATAAAAAAGAGAGTCCTATCTAAACATATCCTTTTTAATGACTTTTACATTCAGTTCACTCAACATGGCCTCAATTGAAAAAAATTCCCAAAAAATGTTTTTGAAGGATTCTTTATTTTAATTTTTTAATTTAAAAAAAATAAAATTTAACCTTTGCATGAAACAAAAACTTTCTATGTCTTTAAAAAAGTTAGTTTTTTTTTCACTTATTTTCCAAGTTGCCAACAATTGATACATCTCTCCACTATAGATTCACATTTAAAATATCCTTTGTTTGGTTTATCATTTAAGCCTAATTCTAATAAAACTGGGTTATCAGATTTTCTTAGTCCATATTGATAATTGTGATTGGTTTCTAGATTAAATTGTGTAATGATTAGAAATAGAGATGGGTAAAATAGAAGAGTAAAGGGAAAAATTTCTACCATCCAAAGCTTCCCTAGTAAAAATTGGTCCAGTCTTTCGGCAATGTTGGTAAATCCAATCCTCCTATTAGTCCACGCGAATTGTCCATTTTTTGGAACAAAATCAATAAGTTCATAAGAGTCCACAAATTTACTGAAGTCTGACATAACTTTTTTCCTCTTCATATTGCCTCCACTCTTCTCCCCTAGGCTCAATATAGCATTGAAATCCCCTCCTAGGATAATCTTTTTACTCTCCTAAATGTTCATTTTTTCTTTCACGACCACCCATAACACAACTTTCTTCTTAGTATGTGTAGGCCCATACACATTAATGTTATGGAGGACCACACTGGAAGATCGATTGTTGACTTTACACATCATCCAATGGCTATTTGACTCCACCTCTAAGAATTTAACTACATTAGGATTCCAAATAATACCCATACCTTATTATTGACTACAAGCATCCTAGAAACAACTTGCCCATCTCCTACTATACTTTAAGAAGAGGTTATGAGCCTCCTTAGTAATTTTGATTTCCTATAAGAAAATAATATATGCAACCTCTTTTTCTAAATTACACTTGACTAAGTTCCCTTTGTTAGGAGCCAATAGGCCTTAAACGTTCCATGTTAGAATCTTCATTGACCTCCAAGGAGACTCTAGTTCCCTTGGTAAATTTGAGAAAGTCTATAACACTACTAAGGCCTTTCTCCAAGGCCTCGTCTTCCCTCTTTTGATGGTTTGATTTTCTACCCTTTCTCTTCTTGGTTTTCCCTAAAAGTTTTTCTGAAGATTGGCTTAGACATCGGGTATCCACAAATATCCAATTCATCTTCATCTGGGAAATATCCCTCTAACGACCAACAATTTCCTTTATCATTAGGAAAAATTTCCTCAACATCACCTTTGTTGACTCGTACCACCTTATCCTTCACGATCTCCTCTCTTACAATCTATGGGACTCTCAAAGTATTATGTGATGACACCCTATTCATAGAGCTATCCCCAAGATCTTCAACAAAAATCTCTACATTCTCATCTGGCCTCCCCTTCAAACATGGATCCATTTTCTACATATTCATGCTACCAGTCTCCAAAATCTTTTTTTTTTGTCCACCACGATTAGTGAGAGACTTTGACCATTCTCCCTCTCTATTTTGAATAAGCATTTCTCCTATGTTATTTTCTTGTAACCATCTCTATAAAACTGATTTTCCTTTATCAAGAGAAGAATTTACAATTCCTTTCTATGGAACCCATTTTTGTTCCTTCCTAACTCCCCATTTGCAATAAGCTTTCCAATAATCACTACAATGACATTTCAGACAATTTTTTTCTTCTTCCACTTCAATTCGTTGTAATCAATGTCTTTTGAGTGCACACAATCTGAACTCTTTGGGAATTTGTTTGATGGCAACAATCTTTATTGTGGTGTTTATATAAAAATCTTTGTTTGCTAGATTGAGATCAATATCTATCACAATGCCTAGCAATCTTCCTATTTTCTTCATATTCTCTTCTAGCTAATATTTAATAGGCAAATTGTATTATCTAATCCATATTGCAAAATCTTAAGGATTTAATTCAACATATTTGAAATTGGGGTTCAACTTTTGTATATATAATGGGTCATGTTTCATCGTCTTGCAAAACCTTCTCCTTCTCCTCTTTGGAGGCAAAAATAACAATGAAAAAAAAATTAAGCATAAATTTAGTGATGTATTTTATTCTCCACGATTCTTTAATCCATTTTTAAATTTCTTCTCTATTCTTTTTAATCCCAATAGATTTGGAGATAACTCCAAATCATTCATCAAATCTATGTCTATAGAGACCTCCTTTGAAAGGTCAATAGTTTGTATTACATCGTGATCTTCTTCATTGCAAAAACTATCCTCTTCTAGATTGTTAGTTTCATCTACTACAATCTCCCTTCTTTCTTCCTTGCCTTGCAACTTCTCTTCCCCCATGGCTTAATGTATGGTTTTCTATTATTTTATATATTTGTATAAATATTTGTTCACTTATTTGAATAATTTTTCATAATATGTACATTTCATAAGTAAATCTAACAA
Organism: Chamaecyparis obtusa; assembly: GCA_027943335.1. Classification (NCBI taxonomy): domain Eukaryota; kingdom Viridiplantae; phylum Streptophyta; class Pinopsida; order Cupressales; family Cupressaceae; genus Chamaecyparis; species Chamaecyparis obtusa. The sequence goes on from BSBK01000994.1 coordinate 2,474,555, forward strand.
GATTTAATAATTTAAAAGATAGAATATTTGTATGATACAATATACACTTCATCTATCAAATAAGTTTAATATAATTTAACAATTAATTGTAAATTGATATCCCTCATCATACTTTCGATAATTTTTTTAAAATATAAGTATACTAGCTTATAATTTATTTGTAATTTTTTAAAAAATTCTATAAATATGACATAATAAACTGTAAAAATTTAATATAAACTATAGCATTTTGTTTTATAATATAAATATATGTTATTTTATAATATTTGTCGTTAAATATAAGTTTATTTAAAATCTTATAAAAAAATATTTTAAAATGATACAATATAGATGTTTCTAAAATTTTAAATATCTTGATATGAATTTTAATTTTTATTATTATTAATAATTATTAGTTAGATCATCATTTATTATTATATAATATATATATTTCCATTAATATAAAATCTTTTTAAAAATAGAATATATGAATTTTAGAATGAGATTTTTTTCTATTAAAGATAGTTAAGATCAGAATAGAATTTAGATTTTCACAATCATGATCAACCAAAAATTAAGATCATAATGAAATGTATCAGCAGTATAATCACACCTAGAGAGCTATATCATATGTACCTCACATGTATATTGCTTTATCATTACATATTTACCAAAATACATAGTATCAACGGATCAACAAAAAATATTGCAAGGACTGTCTAACATATGTCAATCCTAGGAGCCCACAATGTTGTTACTAACATCAACCTGATCAGACTCAAAAGCGCCCAACAAAGGAACAATATCAAGTTCAGTCACATGGTCCCATTTTGGAGCATCGGGCTGTTAAGGTTGCATGTTCTGTTCCTCAATTTTATCTTTAGTAATTTGGTTATGCTTTAATACCCGCTCCAGTGCCTCTAGTTCATCTTTTTTTAGCATACCCTTGTAAGCATGAAAGAAGTGTGCATATCTCACATTTTATTTATTTATCAGCAACACCCCTTGTCGGGCCAGGATTATGAATCTATCTTTTGGAATTTCTATCACAGCAGAGACCTGTTTCATAAGAAAGAAAGTTGTGAGTTTATCATTAAACTCAGTAAGCGAGCACCTTTTACTTTGAAAGACATCTTCATTCCTTTTGGACTACAAGAACCAGAGCACTTCATAGAATAAGGTAGACCAAAACTCATTGAGACAGTCATCAAAATATTCAACAAACCGTGCAAGCACCTCAAACCAATACAAGCCAAGAGAGGTATTCTAAGTAATAGGCTAACCAAGATGTACCAGATACAGGAAGCAAAAGAGCACTCAAAGAAAATATGACCATCATACTCTCTAGGCTAACCAAGATGTACCAGATATGGGAAGCAAAAGAGCACTCAAAGAAAATATGACCATCAGACTCTCTAACATTACACACAAAATAACAAATCGGGCCAATCCCTAATGAAGAGAGGACATCCCCTACAATAACTTTCTTAAGCATGATTTGCCATTTAAGACAATATTTTATAGGCTCACAACGACTCTTCCACAACCTATCAAGCACAAAGGACCACCTAGATCCTGACCATTGGCAACCCCAAGAAGCATTAATCCGAGCAATAATATGAGCCTTACCTCTAAGTATATGATACATTTGATTCACTTTGACCTTTGAGAATGGAGTACCATTCTTCCATTTTAACTGTTTAACAAACTGTTGAACATAAAGAATCTTTCCCGGGAAGAAGAGACCAACTGCCTTACTAATGAGAGATAATGTCTTCTTCTAAGATGTAGGAATGCCAAACTTGCCACTTTAACTCCTCCCAAGAACAAAGTTGCTTATCAACCAAGATATCAATAATATGGTTAATGCCCATTGTTGACCAGGCTTTAGCAGAACAACGCTGAGTGAGATCTAGAGGTTTGTTATTTAAAACAATCCCCCACCAAATAGATCTGTCCACCATAATGAATGCAGGAGAGTGGCCCACTGCCTCCTTGTGTATCAAAAGGTTTTTCACATTGGTCCAAGCTTTCCAAATATAAATAAATATAGTAGAACCTAATGTTCTAAGTTCAAAATCCCCCAAAAGTTTATCATAAAACCCAATCCTCCTCCAATGCTTGCCTTTCTTGGGTTTATATAATTCAATGTTATTTCTGATCAATACTTTCCAGTGTTCACTGCCATGGAGAGATTTGAAGATCCACTTAGAGGCAAGGGCCATACCATGAGCCTTCAAGTTCCTCAACCCCAACCCCCCCAACTTTTTAGGCACACACCACTAGTCCCAAGATACATTATGTCTCTTCTTCTTGCCCTGCCCATCAAACCAAAGAAAGTCTCTAAGAATTTTCTCCAACTTAATAACTTGGTAGTCTGAGAATAGCCATGTGGATGTAAAATAAATTGCATGAGAAGACAACAACTTCTAAACCACCTGGACCCTTCTTGCAAGTGAGAGCAAATGAGTTTGCCACTTTTGATGTTTTCTTTCAATCTTGGCATAAAGCCACTCTCCCACATATCTTTTGTGGAAGGATCGAGAGCAAAAGGGATGCCCAGGTACCTGTTTATACAATGAGGACCAACCCAACCCCACCCTTTATCCTTCAGCCACTCGAGAGGAGCATCATACCATCCAATAACCATAGATTTATGGGGAGCCACCTTAGCCCCTAAAAATTTACAAAAAATAGACAATTTATCGACTACTAAATCAAAATTTTGCTCATTTAGTTCAATAAATAGTGTCGTATCATCTGCAAATTGCGCATTGAGAAGACTATCATTATTGGGTAGTCGGATACCCCTCATTGCCCTACCAAGCCTAGGATCTCTTAAAATGTAAAACAAAACATTTGTTGCAATGACCAAAAGCGTAGGGGCAATGGGACACCCTTGCCTTATAGACCTCTACAAAGAGATGGGCTCATAAATGTCACCATTGATGTCAATAACCATGGAAGCATCTTTAAAAAAAATCTCAATCCATCTACAAAAGAAAGGAGGAAAACCAACTGCATGTAGCATCCCCATGACAAATGGCCACTCAACTCTATCATATGCCTTCTCAAAATCTAGTAGAATCATTGCACAATGTTGTCCATCATCCCGAGTCCAGTGCATAGCCTCCTGAGAATGAGGTTCTCTAGGGTATATCTCCCTTGAATGAAACCCGTCTGAGTGACTCAGACAATTCTCCCCAAAATACCTACTTGCCTATTAGTTAGTAGTTTAACAATAATCTTATAAGATAGATTTAGCAATGTTATAGATCTCCAATTTTTAAAATGAGATTTTTGTATATATTACTAATTTATAATTGTTTTCTAATTTTATATTCTTTTTATCACAAATAATTTTTTAAAAATTATTATTAATTTAATTTTTTTAATTTTAAAAAAATTAATATAAATTAGTGTAAGCTTGCTATAACCTACTCCATGCATTAATTTTAGTGTATTCCGAGGAAAACAACACTTGTTTTTTTAATAATAATAGTAATTTAATAATGTTGTATAAACTTTCATAATCTTCGACACTTCTATTTGAAGTGGTATACTTTGTTATGTAATTTGCATTTTTCCAATATAAAAAAAATTAGTAACTTTCTAATTAGACTACTTATTATGTTGTAAAGAAGTAAATATTAATATTATATCATGTTGTAAGATATCAGATTAGAAGTCAAAGTATAAAAGAAGGAGAGGGCACTGCAGTAGCAAATATGTTTTGAGAGCTGCAGGAGCCATTTTGCTCAGGTTTGTTTCTGCGTCTGTTCGATCATGGACGAAGTACGTTAATTGCCCAGCTGCACAGGAGCAGCTTCAACAACCGTCGCTCGCATATTTCTCTGGGCCTAGTGCGACGAGAGCTTTCGGAGATCTATAATTTTTGTCTGGGGTTTGAAAATGCCGGGCATTACAGAAGTTTTGTCACTCCCTGCGCCTCCGACGGATGGCATTTCTGGCCCATTGCCGCCCGCCCAGCTCTCCTCCGATAACAACAGCAATACCATAGAAAGTAAAGAAACAATTCAAAATCTAAGCAATTTAAGTATTTCAGGATCTGAATCTGTATCTGTTGCTACGCATACTAAAACCATCGGAATAATCCACCCGCCTCCAGACATTCGCAACATTGTCGATAAGACTGCGCAGTTTGTTGCCCGCAATGGTCCGGAGTTTGAGAAGAGAATTCTTGCTAACGAGAAAAACAATGCGAAGTTCAATTTTTTAAACCCTAGCGATCCTTACCATGCATATTATCAGCACCGCGTTTCAGAATTCAGGTCACAGGTTCAAGCTCCGGGGCAATTACAACCCACACCCGCTAGTGGTTTGGCCGATGGGATTACACCTGCAGCGGCTGCTGCTGAGGGTGCTCAGCCATCAAAGCCAGTAGAATTACCGGCCAAACCCGTGGCAAAACCCTTATTGCCTCCCGAGGCAGAGCAGTACACGGTAAGGCTTCCCGAGGGCATCACGGGCGAAGAGCTGGACATTATTAAGCTTACTGCACAGTTTGTGGCAAGGAACGGTAAGACCTTTTTACATGGACTGACGAGCCGCGAAGTTAACAACCCTCAGTTTCACTTCCTGAAGCCTACGCACAGCATGTTTACTTTTTTCACTGCTCTTACGGATTCGTATTCGAAGGTTTTGATGCCTGCCAAGGGTTTGGTGGAAAAGCTGAAGAAGGATGGCGCGGATAAGACTACGGTTTTGGAGCGGTGCTTGCATCGGCTTGAGTGGGAGAGGTCGCAGGAACAGGCAAGGCAGAAGGCAGAGGATGAAATTGAGCAGGAGAGGATGCAAATGGCCATGATTGATTGGCATGATTTTGTGGTGGTGGAGACAATTGAGTTTGCGGATGATGAGGATGAGGAATTGCCACAGCCGATGACTCTGGAAGAAGTTATAAGGAGGAGCAAGGCGTTGGCCGCGATGGACGATGAGGAAGAGATTACAGAGTCTGGAAGGGAAGTGGAAATGGAAATGGATGACGAGGAGGTGCATTTAGTGGAAGAGAGCTTGAAGGTGTCCAAAGGCGCCGAAGAAAATGGCACCAAAGTGCAAGAAGAAGCCCAGACACAAGCACCAGCTCCCCCGCCTCAGGATGAAATGGACCCACCTATGAGAATTGTTAAAAACTGGAAGAGGCCTGAGGAGAGGATATCAGCTGAAAAGGATCCAACTAAGTTTGTTGTTTCTCCAATTACCGGAGAACTGGTTCCCATCAATGAGATGGCTGAGCACATGCGGATTTCATTGATAGACCCCAAGTATAAAGAACAAAAGGAAAGAATGATGGCCAAGCTCCGGGAGACGACTCTTGCACCTGATGATGAGATTTCAAGAAATATAGTTGGACTTGCTCGGACACGGCCTGATATTTTCGGTACTACAGAGGAGGAAGTTTCTAATGCAGTCAAGGCCGAGATAGAAAAGAAGAAAGAGGAACCAAAGCAAGTCATTTGGGATGGGCATACTGGAAGCATTGGCCGCACAGCAAACCAAGCCATGACTCAGAATGCTGGAGATGAACAGATGGATTTAAGTAATAATGATGGAAGGAACCTTCCTGGTCCTGCTCCCCCTCCTAAAATGGGCGTGCCGCCTATTAGGCCCCTACCTCCCCCTCCTGGGCTGGCATTGAATATTCCTCGACCTCCAAGCACAGTCCAATATTCTGCCCCAGCCACATCTGCTTCTGCGATGCCACCTCCCCCTAGGCCTTCTGTTCTACCTCCTCCTCCTCTCCGACCACCTCCACCTCCCGCCGGTATGCCTCCTCCTCCACCTCAGCTCATAAACAGGCCACCTCCCCCACTTCCCCCCCCGGGGTTGATGCCAACATCAATGGTTACACCACCTCCACCAGGTTCTCAATTTCCGCCTATGCCGCCTCCTAGACCATTTGCACCTCCATCACCAGTCCCCCCACCATCAATGCCCATGATGCCACCACCACCTCCACCTCAGGGAATGCCTCCCCCACCACCACCTGAAGAGGCTCCACCTCCACTGCCTGAAGAGCCGGAGCCCAAGAGGCAAAAGATTGACGAACTTCTTCTCATTCCGGAAGATCAGTTCTTGGCACAACATCCAGTATGCTTTAACTTTTCTTTATACTTATCATGCTTTAGAATTAACTTTTCTTTCATTATTGCATTTGATATGATTGTAGATTAAACTGATATTATGACATTAGTGGTGAATTCACTTGTTTCTCCTCATCTTTATCAACATTCTTTTAACCCACACTCCTTCAAATGCTCTGTAGAAACAGTAATAACCTTTGTTATCAATCCTTTTTTGGCTGGACGGGTAATGGACCCGGGGATGTGGATTCCATCCAAGGATGTGGATGAACTAACACTGTTAACAAGGTCTATGTTCTGCATGTTCTCAGTGCTATTAGCACCTTTTTGTCATACCTAAAATTCTGTCTTTCCTGGCACCAATTTATTCGATGCCTTTTCTTTTTCTGCAGAAGGCAGTCTGCCCTGAACAGTACCACTGCCCTCAATCATATTTGGTGGTGGTCATGATCTTCGAATAAAAGCAAATAATTTATAATATTTTCCCTTGTTGGAGAGGTTTTCTGTTCCTTGGAGCTTGCTTAAGTCCTGCTGTTTCCCATTGAATGCCATGGGCATGCAAAAAATGGGTTGGAGAATGATTTCACCAGTGAAATCAGTTAGTTCCCTGCCCTTTTATTGAAAAACACACTTATTCCTTGTGCTCTACAAAAAACCAGAAGTATATTTGTAGAGACAACTAACCATAGAGTATGTTGCTGTTTAACATTTGTAAGGGAGCTAGTCTAAATATCAATCAATATGATTTTTATTATATCTACTCCTACTTATTCTTTAAGCATAGATTTCCAGGCAAGTCTAAAATTGTGACAATCAAAGCAGAAATGTGTCACTGTCACATTTTTTGCATTGCTAAACCAGATGGTTTGGCACTTGCATCCCAGAATTTTTCAAGTTCTTTGCTAAACCTACCTTTTTCTTCATCATCATCCATCTAAAGCACTTTCTTAGGTTCTAAACAGGAGCCCCTTTTGAGAATAGAAAATTGATGGCCTTGATTTGGCATTGCCAACATAAGATTGAGTTCTTTGCTATCACTTACCTCTTGATTGTTTTTGAAGAACTTATGCCACTTGCTCACCGTTAGTCATGAGATATAAAATGAATTCACATTATTGAAATTTGATTGCCAATCTAGATTCCTAAATTTTATTCAATCTAGATTGCCAATCCGCTCTCCTAAACACTGCAGTATAGAGGGCGTTTGTGCCCATAACAGGAAATGAGAGTCCTTTGCATCTGTCAAGCCCAACCAATAGTCTTCTTTCAAATCCAATGATGGTCTGGCCTTGGCAGATCCCATATCTCAAAAGAGACATATTTTTTAAATACCTTGAAGCTTGTGTCTTACTTCGATTAGATTCCTAAAGTTGGTGATTCTTGTTGAAAAATAGAGTGAAACTATTGCTGGAATAGCATGACTTTTACATAGATCTTAATGAACATTAGTTGAGCCAAATATGTGAAGGGGAATGGAAATCACATTAAATCAGAAAACCATAGATAAATCATTTTAGGAAAAAAAACTCCACCAGAACAAAGAGCACCAAGTATGTATAAATCTTCACAAACAAGAGTACAATATTCAACACATTTCTCTTTTTATTTGAACACTTATGAACCTGGAACTTCTCATACAAATCACTACACCAAGGTTGTAATACCCCTTCTTGGAATATTCCCGATTTTTACCATAAACCAACAATTCCAACTAAATATTTGGAATGCAATACATTTACAAATATAAGTTTATGACCAAATTACCAATTGTAATGCCCTTATATGATAATCCTGGTCTAGGTTCTATAAACATTGCTAATTACTAAAGGTTGACATTAAATCGTTAAACATCAATGATGTTAAAACATTAAATAATAGGAATTGGTGATAGCATATAAAGCTAAATAAGCTGTCCATATAAAGCTAAATAAGCTATGCCCATATTCAAATTAATATCTCCTAATGACATTAATGTTTAGTCCAAGGCATATTCCTATAGTCAACCATACTAGGAACTTATTGGAAATGCTTGCAAGCTGCATTCTCAAATGTGGTCGTGTTGATGTGAGCTTTATGCCACTACAATATGCAGAATCGAATAGTTAGTATTTTGAATGAAACACCAAATCTCCAACTCTTTCTTGAATAAGGAAGCTCATATGCTAAACAATGTATATGGATTGTGTGACCAAACCCCAAGGTTCCTTCTTATTGTGGACTTAACTTAGTTATAATGATGTGATATGCTGGTATCACGAAGGGGCTTATGTTGTATATTCAATGGACACCAACTACTTCAACTACCTCCAACCAAACAAATTGCAAAGGATAAGGGTTTAGAAAGCTATTCTACTCCTAGAATGCAAGAGATGATAAATGTCTTTGTGACTCTACTAGACTTAGTTTAGCCATCAACATCAATCAAGCTAGTGCGATTTCCTAAGGTAGATGTAAGATGTTCAAACTATTAGCATTCCATTGACACCATTCATCAATGCATATCAAGGTGCAAGCCATAGTCGAAGTAAAGCTCATAATTGCACCATTTGTTCACGCAATGAAAATTTACAATTGACAAGTAGCTAGTGGTTTGGTCTAAACGAGTTCAACAAAGATGCATCCAAAATATCTTCCATTCAACTACACACTATTTCTAATCAACTTGAAATAAAATCCTACTCTAAGTGAGGAAATGTAGAAACCACACAATACTCCAAAGTAAGACAAGTAATCCACCATGAAGACCAACAATGAATTAACAATTACTTTGATAGCATTATGACAACAATTTCTCCAAGTCTTTCCCTACTTTACTCTAAAACTAATGAGTTACAAAAGAGAAGGCCTTGTTGGCCTTTTATAGTTGTTCAATTACAATGAATGGCCAAAATTGATTCAAGATCAAGGGCCAAGATTTCTCCAACAATACCCCAATCCAACTAATACAAGTATTAAATGCTTATCCAATTACAATAAAGCACCACCTTGGGGGACAATGGGAAAATTGCATTGCTTTTGAGAGCCAATGAGAAAATAGATTAGGTAGAGACATGATGTGGACTCCACATGTACACTTGGCATGATTTGATTGAATGTGTTTGGACACGTGCAACTGGAGCCTTGCGATTGGCCAAAGATGAATGGGGGCCACCTCAACATGCTTATCTTGTCCCTCCTCAATTTAGGGACTCTTCTTGTGGAAGCTTGATATTACACTTGCTTGTACTTGAAGTTTTGATGTCATCTTAATGTCTTGACCTTGAAACCTTCTCATTGAACTAGCTTGTACTGGTAACTTGCCTTCATCTTCAACCTCGAACATCATCTTGCTTGCCTCTTGATGAACCACTTGCAACTTGCTGGTGCATGAAGTCTTCGTATTGTACTTTGCCATAGTTCATGTTCTTGAGCATCTCGATCCTTTACTTCAACCTTGTAAAACAAGGAAAAGAACATATGTTAAAGTAAAGTCTTTTGTAAGAAAAACCATTATCAGCATTTTCTATTCCAATCAGAATTAAAGGAAATCCAAAACATTTAGCACATAATTCACAAACTTCCTAACTTTATTAACAACCATTAAATACTTAGCTTGTATCCTTAATCCTTATTTTTGTTTATAAATTTGAGTTGAATGCTTTTAATGTTCAAGTCTTGGTGTTTTCTTGATCTGATTTGGCTCTGATTTTGCCTAACAAGTGAGCGATCAAGGTGAAAGATTAGGCATGGAGCCCCACGGGAGGTTGGAATCTGACCTCCCCTTGGGCTTTAGAGCCCCAAGAGAGGTCGGATTCCGACCATCTCTTTGGCTCAAGCCCTAGGTAAGGTGCTCACTCCCCAACTTAAACATTTTCAGTTCAATCTCTTTCACGTTCTCAAAGCTGCTTTTGCACTTCGATTCATTCTTCTCTATACTTCATCTTTCACATTTTGATCATCCCAACTTACCATCAACATGCTACTTGCAATTTTGACTTCATTTCTTGGTCTCATCTTTATCCAAAACTCTGATTTTCAGTGATTCACACGAATCCTTCATCTTGTCAGTGTCATCATTCACAACTTGTCAAATGGCAAAGTGACGCAGGGCAGGCAAGGAGGATCCAATTAAGGACAGTCCAAGCAAGCAGCGAAATACCACAATGTGGAATTACACAACAAAACAATGTTCTTCAACTGAATTTTCATTAACATGCCCGACTGTAAGGCCTTCCGGGTTAGGGCCAATTACAATCAAGAAGTAATTCTGCAAGATCAACTAGATCCCATACAACTCCAAATAGTCCAATTTTGAAACAAATCAGCAACTGATGGAAACCCTAAGGCAGATCTGAACTTGTGCTCGCAAGCCACCAAGCAATCTCCTTGTCTCCAAGCATGCAAACCACTAGCTTTGCTACCACAATCTATCAGAAATCAATCTGATCTGCTAGATCTCGCAGGATCCAATTTTATCCTTGTCTATCTCCACTGACTGACCCCTAAACAACTACCCAAACACTCCTTAAATACTAATCTTCAGCCACAAGTTGGCTGGAAGAAACAATTATCTCCTAAGCCAGGTCGGCTTCTACTACAAACAAATATTAAATGCAACAACAATCGGCTCTCAAATAGCCTTACAATTATTTAAATCTCCATGTCGGCCTTTAGATCTAGATAGGAGAATACAACAAAAGCTACCAATAATAAATGCACCAAGTTGGCCAAGCAAACCCTCAAGAACTCCAATCGGTAAGACCAACTACCGAGCACCAGAGAAACAACCAAGCACTAGTGGAATAACTGACCATGCCAAGCATCGCCGATCACCAATGTCGACCGAGCACCACAGGCATCGCCGAGTACCACTTTCATCGAGCGTAAGAGGTTTCACCGAGTTCCTTCAACGACCGAGCTTCCTTCAATAACCGAGACCGTCGGTTAAAGATGCAACCGAGTACCACAGAACCAAAACAACACCACACCATGCAGATTTGCCGAGTACCCAAGAATACCCCTGCATCAGACACCCCAGGTTCGAAAAGATGTTCTCATAGGCTGGAAGAACATCTTCTGGGATTAAACACATAAACCTCAAACTGGTTCTTCACATACAAGTCCTCCAACTCTTCAGCTTGCATACTCTTCCACTTTTTGTCTTTTCAAATCTTTCCTCGATAACACACAGGCTTGTCCTCCACACTGATCATCACTCCTCTCAGGATCTACCAACTCAACTCGGCTACCAATACTCAGACTTCTCCTACCGAGTGTTGTATCCAGCAAAGGCATCAGGGAAAACTTCCTGTCATCCTTCTCAACAGTAAACACATTCTTGACACAATCATACATAGCTCTGCAATCATATTGTCAAGGTCTACGGAGTAATATATGACAACTATTCATATCTACAATATCACACAACACTTGATCCTTATACTGGCCAATCTAAAAATCAACAAGGCACTGTTCCCTTACTTCCAGAGCATGAACATCTTGCAACCAGCCAATCCTATAAGGATAAGGATGCTTCACCCTTTTCAAACCAAGTTTCTGAACCAGGTCCTCAGCAACAAGGTTATTAGTACTACCACTATCAACAATGACATCACAAAGTTTACCTCCGGACTTGCACCGAGGTCTGAACAAATTACTCCTCTGACAAGGTTCCACCTTTGCACCGAGCAATGTTCTCCGAACCAGCAAGTTATTAGATTCAGGTTCATTCTGATTGTCCTCATTCACCACAGCAGTCCGTCGGTCACCAAGCTTCTTCTGTGTACACTCAAAAGAACGATGTCCTTCTTCACCATAGTTATAACAAGTACCTTTACAGATAACTCTACCTGTCTTCTTTTTGAATTCCACAGGTTTCAGTTCATCTTCAGTAGTCGGTTTATCTTTTACCGAGTGATCAATCTTTTCCTTCCCTCGGGGATTACTATGATGTTTCCTCTTCAACTTATCTTCTGCCTTCAGTGCATATTGATAAGCATCTTCAACAAAATCAATCTTCAGCATACCAAGCTCATCCTGGATATTGAATCTCAAACCATTCACATACCGAGCTACCTTTTCCTTACCAAGTTCTCTGTGTCTAGACCGAATAGTAAGCTTGTAGAACTCCTCGGTATAGTCTTCAACAGTTAGGTCCTTCTGCTTCAGATTCTGCAACTTCTTAAACAAGTCAAGCTCATAGTCAACAGGTATGAACTTAGCTTTCAACATAGTTACCATCAACCTCCATCGATTGATCTTCATTTCACCTTCATCTTCTCTATCTCTTTGTAATTCTTTCCACCAAAGAGCAGCATGTCCTTTCAACTTTGTCTGTGCCAACCTCACTCGAAGAGGATCTTCAATTTCTTCAAGCTCAAAGAAGTCTTCAAGTTCACCAATCCAGTCAATCAAATCCTCGGGTCTCAAAGTACCAGAGAAATTAGAAACTTCCATTCGGTAACTATTACTTAACCGAGCTCCAGATCTATGTAACTGAACAATTTTGTCATCACCAGATCTGTCCCTCCGGTCATCACCACTAGATCTAGCAGCTTCAAAGTCTTCAACAGCTTCCTCATAACCATCATCTGTACCAAGATTCCTTGGCACACTAGCAACAACTGACATGATCTCGGCAATCATGTCATTCTTCATCAATTCCATCTCAGATCTGAAATCTGATTTCACCTTCTCTGTAATCTTCGATTCCACAACATCGCAAAGATCTGCAATTGCTCTAGGGTCCAATCTTCTCGGAGGCATCCTTCAAGATTTTCGAAAACCAAAGCAATAAATCACCAACAAGGTCCTGGTGCAACAGTCTCAACCAGAGATCGGCTTGCACACTCAAGATCTTCTCGCTCTGATACCACCTGACGCAGGGCAGGCAAGGAGGATCCAATTAAGGATAGTCCAAGCAAGCAGCGAAATGCCACAATGTGGAATTACACAACAAAACAATGTTCTTCAACTGAATTTTCATTAACATGCCCGGCTGTAAGGCCTTCCGGGTTAGGGCCAATTACAATCAAGAAGTAATTTTGCAAGATCAACTAGATCCCATACAGCTCCAGCTAGTCCAGTTCTGAAACAAATCAGCAACTGATGGAAACCCTAAGGCAGATCTGAACTTGTGCTCGCAAGCCACCAAACAATCTCCTTGTCTCCAAGCATGGGAACCACTAGCTCTGCTATCACAATCTATTAGAAATCAATCTGATCTGCTAGATCTCGCAGGATCCAATTTTATCCTTGTCTATCTCCACTGACTGACCCCTAAACAACTACCCAAACACTCCTTAAAAACTAATCTTTAGCCACAAGTCGGTTGAAAGAAACAATTATCTCCTAAGCCAGGTCGGCTTCTACTACAAACAAATATTAAATGCAACAACAGTCGGTTCTCAAATAGCCTTACAATTATTTAATTCTCCATGTTGGCCTCTAGATCTACATAGGAGAATACAACAAAAGCTACCAATAATAAATGCACCAAGTCGGCCAAGCAAACCTTCAAGAACTCCAGTCGGTAAGACCAACTACTGAGCACCAGAGAAACAACCGAGCACTAGTGGAATAATTGACCATGCCAAGCATCGCTGATCACTAATGTCGACCGAGCACCACAGGCATCGCCAAGTACCACTTTCACCGAGCGTAAGAGGTTTCACTGAGTTCCTTCAGCAACCGAGCTTCCTTTAATAACTGAGACCATCGGTTAAAGCTGCAACCGAGTACCACAGAACCAAAACAACACCACACCATGCAGATTTGCCGAGTACCCAAGAATGCCCCTGCATCACAAAGTGCACAAGCAAACATGTTTTCATTAAAACTCATGATCACAGAGCCCAAGAGTAGGTTGGAATCCGACCTCCTCTTGGGCTCTGGAGCCCCAAGAGAGGTTGGATTCTGACCATCTCTTGGGCTCAACCAAGAGACAAAAATTGCTTAAGTTGTTAATTCTTTGTTCAAACTTCGTCATTATCTCTCCATTTTAACTTGCAATTCAATATTTCAATGCATGACGGGAGGCATGGAGACCCACAACAGGTTGGATTCCGACCTGCTCTTGGGCTCTTGAGCCCCAAGAGAGGTCAGATTCCAACTGACAGTTGAGCTCACTCTAAGGGTCAAAATTTTTCTAAGTGTCAACTGGCTGCTTGGAAGGTGGAATTTTCATATAAAATATAATATTTAAGTATCACTTATACTTTAAGTTATATTTTATATAAATACTGTCAGGATGTTTGAGAGTGGTTTCAGGTCTCTAGGAGTTGTAATGGAGATTCTAAATTTTGGGAGATCCTGAAAATTTTCAGGAACTAGCATGCTTCCATCAGTGTTCTTTTCCATGGCTTTTCTTGACTTTCCGAGATAAATTTGACACTGGAACAAGGATTTTAATTCATTTCATCACAAATCTCTTGACTTCAATTCCACATCCTTGACTAGCTTGGCCCAACCCTCACTCATATCCCTGACTGACTTTACTCACTAACGAGTCAAAGTTGCTCAAACTCATCCCTTAGACTTGGAGACTTGAAAACTGTCATTGACCTAAGACTACCTAGGACAACTACTCTATTGCCAAGCGAAAAGAGGGTGTCTCCATTTGTAATGGGGCGATGGTGTGAAAACCTCACAACAGCTTGTTCTTGTATTGTGAGAGCATAGAAGGATTTCTAGTCCATTCCATTTCTCAATCCACCCTTGCTTTGGAGACTGACCGTGCTCCTTGATCAAGCCTTGGAGCATGGATTGAAAGGGATTTCTGGTCCATTTAGCCTCACAACCCACACATAGCAAAACACCAGTCCATCCATCTTGGGGTGGTGTACTCGATAAGACACACAGAGACTGTCCTTCTCAACCAAGCCCAAGAGCATGAAATGGATTTCTGGTCCATTTGGCCAGCTGGCCCACGGACATGGCAGGACCTCCAGTCCATCCATCTCGGTGTGGTGTACTTGATGAAGAATGACTGGTCCTTCAGCTCTTGCAAACTTTGAAGGCTGGCCGTTCTTCCTATTTGCAAGACATTTCTAATAAATTCAAAATAGGTTGCCAAATGAATTGCTAATAAATACCTCTAATGGAGATGCTATAGAATTACTTACCAATAGCTGCAATAACTTGATTTCGGCAACATATAAATATATGACTATTTATTTATAATTTAAGATTATTCTTTAAATTAGATTTCTAAATATTACTCTTTATTTGCTATCGATATTTATCTCATATAGGTGTTTTATGTCTCAATTTTGATTTGATTTTTGAATTTTCTAATTGCTCAATGACGCCTTCACAATCGAATCGATCTCCCTTTTATATTTCCCACATTGGGATCAATAGTTACAACTTTTATTAGCAACACACCTCTTCCAAGGGTTGCATCTCCTCTTAATCCAAGCACTGCCTTGTTTAATCATCCTTGTTTAGGAATTGCTGCCCAAGTCTTTCATTAATATTCATCAACCATATTGATGAATAACTGGCCCTTTTATTTCCTTTGCTCAGTTTAAAAGCAATGACTAGAGTTTTACAGTGCTGCACTTTGTTTTGTGAGTTTGTCTCTGAGGCAGGGGCATGGCAAAGGTACCAATTGCAGCCCAAGGTAATACAAGAAACCATAAATGTTTTCCGAAACAATGGACTCAAACCATGAACCAAGTAGTCTACATGCAAAATATACCTCATGATGTGTCCAAGAACCAAGTAGTCTACATGCAAAATACACCTCATGATGTGTCCAAGAATTACAAGCTTTTCTAGAAGCTTCATACAACTTCGCTAATGGACAAAAACAATTCATGAGAAGACAAAATAACAACTCCCAAAGTCCAAAAAATGCTACTAACTTCTTACACATCATCATATATGTTTTTAACACCACATACAATACCATTAATAGTTAGATTCCCTTTCATTTTGTGCTAAGTGTCTGATGATGCTGTCGTAGGCCAAATCAAGCTCCCCCATAAATGCCACCTTGCAAAGAATATTTCAAGTGGCTAAAAACTAATATTTTATTATAAAAATAATATCCCTCCTCATGTGGGAGTCTCAAGTTCTCATTCCTTGATTCTTGAAGACACATTAAATTATAACCAAATATTAAAAATATTAATTAAAGCTTCATATTCCTGAGATTGCAAAGTTAATATCACCAATCCTGACATTCGTCCACTTAATATTCACATTGCAATGGCATAATAGGTAACAAAATAAATAAATCAAGTGCTAGGAGAGTCAAGGCCCATTGTCTCCCCATAGTGAGAACTTCTTTTTGCTTATGAGTTTAGTAAATGAATCTGCAACATTCTTCTATAACAAAACCTTACCATTCTCTACCATCTCCCGAACAAAATGATACTGCAGATCAACACGTTTAGTATGAGCATGGTACATGAGATTTTTTGCCAAACAGATACCACTTTGATTGTTACATTAGATTTGAACCATCTTACAAATGAAACTGATACCTGAATAAATCTTTTGTAAACTTTGGTTTTGGACAAGACAACCATGGGTTGCCTCTTACTCATTCCACTGCAATACCAAACAAAGTAAACATAGTCATTGGTGGATCTTGAATTATCTAAGTCATTTGCTTTATTTGCATCCACAAAGTCTTGTTTGTTTAATGTCTAAAGCACACAACTAGTACCATGATAGTACAAATATAATTAAAAGTTTCTCATAAATATCTGAACAATCATAAAAATTGTCCAATGCTCCTTACTAAAACCTACTTAGAACTTCCGCTTTGGGCAATATCAGGTCTAATGCAAACCTTAGCATACATTAGACTACAAACAACACGAGCAAAAGGCAAGTTCGGCATATCTTTGACATCATCACGCAACTTAGGACATATAGCAGATGAAAGCTCAGTGCCAAGAGAAAGAAAAATAATCACAAGTTTGTGATTATGCATAACAAATCGCTGTAAAATGGTATCAACATACTTACTTTGACATAACCAAAGTTTTTTGTAAGCATTGTCTTTGATCTCCATTTTAAAACTGAATTTTGCAGCCCCTAAATGTATCATATCAAATATCTTGAATTTTGAGCCTCTAATTATCACCTTGTTACCAATAAATAACCAACCATCCACAATAATTAGAACATGGTTATCAACAATTTTAACATATACACGGTGATCTTCTCTGCTTCTAACAAAACCCATTTTACAATGCAAAGGCTTCAAACTTGTAGTGTCACATGTGCGGGATGGTTTTTTAGACTATACATTGACGATTTTAATTTGCAAACCAAATGTTCCTTCCCTGTAACTTAGTTTTTTTAGGCTGTCACATATAAATCTCCTCTTCAAAATCCCCATGCAAGAAAGTAGTTCTAACACACATTTGTTCTATTTCAAAATCACATGTTGAAGCAATGGATATTAGAGATTTAATAGAAGATAACTTAGCAATAGGGTATAAAATTTTACCAAAATCTACCCCCTCTCCAGGAGGAGCCCTTGGTCACCAGTTTGGCCTTGTACCTCCTTTACTAACCATTTGATCTAATTTTATTCTTGTAGATCCACTTACAACCAATGGGTTTCCTACCATTAGGAAAACTCTAGGAAGGGAAGGATATGCATTTAGCATCCCATTACTAAGTTCAGTGTTGTCACAAGAGATAATATGGTGTTAATGGCTTATATGGACCTTTCCTACTTATATGTAGTCTCCTTTATCTTTACTCTACGACTGCTCAATAGCTATCTGTGACTCTTTTTCTCTTTTCTTCTCAAACATGTATGAGAGTGCTTTATAGAGCTAAGACACTAACTTCCGCATTTCATCTCTCTTCTGCCATTTAAACTCCCTTTTTTAACAAGGGTTGATGGTGACATTGGGATAGCCATGGCCACCTTTGAACTCCCTTGCTTGAAAGACTAGAGCAATGCTCATCTATGTAACCACTTCTACTCACCACGCCAAGGTCCACATGACCTGATAGTAGAGAATAATTGAAATCACAGTTTGTAAACTCTACGAGTACTCTCTATTTTTTTTGCTGGGTGAGTTTTTACAAGTTTTACTCTGGAGTTTTTATAGATGCCGGAAAAAGATGGGTAAAAATGTCAACATGGGTAAGATGCTTGTTAAAATGGGTTCTTTACATGTTGTTTTTGCTATAAAACCATGCATCTTCTTTTTTGAGATGTCAATTTTCAATTTAATACATTTTGTAATTGAATTTAAAAAGAATGTTTCTTTAAGAGATTTTAATTCTTAGTACTTTCTAAGTTGCTGAGTTTTTGCCGAGTTGAAAATTTTGGGCTTGCTAAGCACTCTCCTTAATGATCCCATGCCAATTGGAAGTCATGTGAACATCTATAGCTGCAAATTGAATGCCTTTAGTAAAACTGCGGCTTACTGTTGTTTGCCTGCAGCAATCTATTAGTATATGCATCAAGCTATAATATACCTGTAGCAGCTAACTAGACTCCTGTAGCAACTTTGCCATCACATGTAGCATTGCAACAGTCAACCTATACCTTGCAGCCTCCAACAACAATGCCTGATTGGGAAACTACCAGATTGAACTTCTCCATCAAGTTTTTAGGATCAATCTGGCAAATAATCTATCAATGACAGAGGACATCTGAAAATAGGTTTAAGTTTTGGTCTAGACATGCCAATAGTTTGGTGAGCATTTTGTGGAAATGCAGTAGAACTCTTATAAACCTGTCAGAGTCCCTGCTGTAAAATTTGTGCGACCTCATAATGTGCAAATATCTCAACACTGCACATATCCATCTAATGCATTCAGATTAAGATGACACGGCTACTTATTTTGTGGTATGAATTAAAGCCAAGGATGGAAAACTCTCACTCGACAAAAACTCGCCAAGCCCTAAAAAAGAATACTCGGGAAAAAATCGGCCAGTTTTTGGAAAAACTAGGCAAAAAACTCGGGACCTTAAAAATAGCATAAAATTTAATTAAAAATGCATTTTTTTTGCAAAATTCTATGAGAAGATGCATCCAATGAGTTAATTAATGAGAAAACAAGAGAAACAAGCTAAGTTTAGATATATATAAATGCAAAGTGGGTACAAAATCGCATTCTCATGTGGAATGCTGATGACTGGAAGCAAAATAGTAAAGTTAAACAGTTTCTAGTTGTAGAAAACTAGAAGGAAATACATCATTACAAATTACAATTACATCTTCCTCTTCTCAACTCTATGAGCAAATAAGGGAGAGGAACTAGAAGTAGAGGGCCTAGTCCTAGAAGTAGAAAGCCTGCACTGAGCGTGATTGTGCCTCCTCGCTTGGTATCCCTCCTGATGTGTGTGACTCGCTCTTCATCCTAGATGTATCTTCTGGTACTGGCACTGCTAATGACTCTTCATCTGAATCCTCATCATCCTCCTCAATGCCATCCAATGTGAAACCAAATCCACCCCCCTCCCCCTCTATAGCTTGCCTCTCCAAATCAGCGATGTCATCTTCTGTAAACAATGGAGGCTGCTCCTATGCCGTCCAATCAGAGTAAGGATCTATATCGTCCAAATCAATTGGACCAGTTGGTGCTTCCTTTGCCCTCTTCAAGTGCAACTTAAGATTGTATTGCACATAGACAAGGTCATTGAGACGTTTTTGGGCTAACTTGTTTCTCTTCTTTGTGTGGATGGACTCAAATAAGCTCCAATTGCGCTCACAATGGGATGAGCTACAAGGCTGGCATAAGATTCTGAGAGCGAATTTCTTTAGATGTGGGGTATTTCCACCCCAACTTTGCCACCAAGCTTCTGCAAATTAAAATATTGAGAAGTTAGAAAGAAAAGAGACAAGCGAAACATAATTTATCAAATGGCAAAATTGCAAATGTTCTACTTTTACCTGGGGTTTGAGTGCCACTTGCTCTCTTTGCCAACTTTGAAGAGAATAATTTACCCTTTGATTCCACATAGATTTATTGTTCGGTCACAACAAGGTCTCTCTTAGCAACATCAGGTAGCATCCTTTGCATGCATATAGAGAGGCCCTCCATGACCTCGCCATTAGGATCTGAAAATGAATCATCATGTCTAAAACAAAAACACAGTGAAACCAAGTCTTAGTACACAACCTACAAAAACAAAGTGAAATCAAGTCTTAGTAAAATCTGAATAAGAATCACCGTACCTGAAACGAGGGTTGAGGAAGTATCTTGCTGCATGAATGGGTTGGTGGAGCTGATTGTTCCACCTCCTATCAACAATCTCCCAAATGAGGTCATATTTGAGTCTATCCCCCTTGTAGTGATTTTTGATAGACTCTTTGGTCCTATCCATGGCCTCATATAGACATTCCATTGGGGTTTGATCCCCATCAACCATGTGCAAAACTCTCACCAAGGGCTCAGATACCTGCAATTGAAATTTTAAAAATACAAATTAATAATGAGAGACTTGAATGAAGATAAATTAAAAATTAAAGTTTTGATTCTTGAAGTTACCTTCACAATCTCATGAGCCTTGTCCCAAAAATGTTGATCAAAGACAATGCGCGCAACAAATTCTCCTTTAGGCTTCTTTGAATAAGCTGATTCAATCCATGGTGGACTCACAAACATTTGTTTCAAAGGATTCAAGCCATCAATAATATTTTGCAATGTCAAGAAAACCGTTGCAAATCTTGTGGCTGCGGGTCTCACCAAATCTTTCCCTTTAGTGAATTGTCTCATCAAATTTAGAACCCAAGGGTGATTGTAGATATACTTTGTTACCCGCCTTGCATCTTCCACAATTGGAGTCACCCAATCAAGTTTTCCTATGTCCTCCAAAAGAAGGTCAAGGACATGTGCTGCGCAAGGTGTCTAAAAAAGAGTGGGGTGCTTGTCTTGGAGGATTCTACTTGGCATATTAGTAAAAATTCAATAATTAGTTTCCAATTTCCATATTTTACCTAAAAACTAAATTAAATATCACTTATTAATATTTAAATTTTAATGATAATCATGTGCAACATAAATATTAAAATTTAAAATTACCTGCTGCCACATATGTTGCTGCATTATTTGTGATGATTTGCACCACATTCTCTACTCCCACCTCCATGACAACATTCTCCAACATTAATGCCAAAGTTTGTGCATTTTTCACTTTGTTGGAGGCATCAACCGATTTCCAAAATAGCACATCTTCCTTGCAAGAAACCAAAAAATTAATAATGGTTCGGTTTTTTCCATCTATCCACCCATCAGAAAGAATAGTGCAGCCATATTTACTCCACTCTTTTTTTGCTCCTCCACCACTAGTCTTGCCCTATCAACAACATTTACAAGCAACTTACAAAATCAAAGTCAAATCAAGTCTTAGTACTCAATTTTGATTTAATAAACAAGAAATAACAATTAAAATTCCAAAATGAAACCAAGTGGATTCTGATTATTTACTTACCTCCCACTCAAATCCTTGCGAGAAGGGGTCTTGTACCCTTTTCTCAAAACTGTCATTGCGGTCACCAAATTGAGCCAATAGGGGCTCTCAATCACACTTAGTGCGAGATTGTTGAAATACCAAAAATCAGCACATGCAATATCAGTTTTCTCATGTGCCTCCTTGTTCCATCCAGTGGCCTCTAATGATGGTTGTGCACCAGGTGTATTCCTGTGCACAAAAAAATTGTCTATCCTTGATGTTGATGGTGGCACTCTACTAGAGGAAGTAGAAGTGGTAAAAGAAGCACTCTGTTTGCGGATGCGTGGGCCACGAAGAGAGCCCACTATGCTCTCAAGTGCTTCTTCTTCCTGAATGTCAATAGGAGCACCTTGAGTTTCAGCTATGGCTGCCCTTGTTGGATTAATTGTGTGTTGTCGTTGATGTCACACTAATGTCATTATTTATCAAGCTCAGTCGGTCAGCAAAGCAGTTCACAGTATTTACCGAGCTCAGTTGGTCAGCAAAGTAGTTCCCAGTATTTACCAAGCTCAGTCGGTCAGCAGGCGGTTTTCAGTGTCTATCGAGATATCTCGGGTGTCAAAGAAAAGTATGGCAGAAAACAGTGTTAACCGAGCTTCCACGGTTAACGAAGGAAAGTTAGTGTTTACCGAGTTCACTCGGTCTCCAAAGGATGTTGCAGAATTCGCAGTGCTTACCGAATTCTCTCGGTCACCAAAGGAAATCTTTTCGGATTAATGTTTACCGAGCAAGGTTGGCCCAGTAAAGGATTTTGTTAATTTGAGAAATAAAGTTTGATTATTCCAGCCAACTGTTGTGATGATTAGTAATTTTATTAGTGCCGACTTGACAATCTGAATGGACAATCCGAATGGTATATATAGAAGGTCAAGTTGTGAATTAAAAGTGTGGAAGTAAAAAAAAAAGAAGAAGGAAAGTGTGAGCGAATTTTGAAGGATGATTAGATATCCTTGAGGAGCAGTAGAGATATATTTTGATCAAGAAGGATCTAGTGAAGCAGAACAGAGATATGTAATCAGCAATTAAGTTGCATCATTATTCAGGTCATTTCATTGTTACTTTCTTACCATTGTAGCAATGATTTCAAAATCTCCTAACCGAGTTGGTTTAACAGCCATTTTATAAATCCTCTAACAAGGTGACAGTTCTATTGAATTGTTTCAAGACCTCTTACAAGGCCACTCCTAACAGGGTGATTAAATCCTCTAACAAGGTCACACCTAATAGTGTGTTTTGTAACCTTTTACCGGGTTGGCTCCTAACAGGGCATCACTTTAGAAGAGTGAAAAATAGTAACTAGTTACATTGGTGGTTTTTCCCATATTGGGTTTCCACGTTAAATCTGGTGTCTCTTGTGTTCATGTTATTTTCTTTATTCATGTATGTTAATCACTGATGAATGCTTAAGAACAGTTATAATTAATACTCATTGCAATAATCGAGTTTCAGCATTTCTCTGTATGTTTGCCGAACAACAGCAGCAAATGATTTAATAAAACATCTAAGGGATCTGTGGAAAGAAAATTTATGGTTAACTGATTCACCCCCCCCCCCCTCTCAGTTACTTCATCTATATTTCCAACAGCCCTCACAGCTAATCTTTCCCTCTCCCTTTGCAATTTTTTCTCTTCCTTGGCTGCAAGTAGGGCATTAACAAATCTTTTTATCTCTTCTGTATTTTTTTCACATGGATTTGTATCATGCTTCCTAATGCCTACAAGATAATATTTGAGGCGGTTTATGCCTCCAGAAACTACTTTCTCACAGTTTATGCAAATCACTTTCCTAGACTCATTGGGTACTTCATAGGCATACCTCCATGTTTTATCTCGAACATTTTTAGGTTGGGTGCCTATAAATCCGGAAGGGCATGATGTTAGTGGCCACACTTCTTCTGAATTTGCCATGCCGATTTAATGGTTAACTTCTGTCCCTACATAGAGAAATTCAAAACATAAAATAAATATTTTAGAAAATAAATTAAACAAAGTTAGAAACTATCTAAATTAGTTTCAATCTTTTTAGACATCATTCAAAGTTAGAAAAAAACTAAATAAACTGGTAGGGTTTGATATTTAAAAAAAACTAGATATTCTTCAAAAAAAAATTGATAGATTCATCATTTTCTTAAAAACTTGTCCAAAACAGTGTTGAATCTTGTTCTAATGATTTTTGAATAATTTCTAACTACTTAGAAATGATTTTGTATTCATTTAGATTGAACAAAAACAAAATAGAATGTTTGAAAAAAAAATCAAAACAATCTTAGCAACCCTACCTGGAAATGTGTTTTTTCTTCAAAAAATAGTTGAATCCGCCTTCAATCCACTCGAATCCGCCTTAGAATCCACTCAAATCCGCCTTGAACCCACTTTACTCCTCCCCTAGTCGCTCAAGAAGCAGCAAAAAATGAAACGCAATATGAAATGTTCTTTTTTTTTGTGATGCGGCTCTATATGTAGACGCGGGCGAGTTTTTAAGTGAAACTCGCTGAAAAATCGGGGAGTTTTTACCTAAAACTCGGCGAGTTTCAGCTCGCGAGTTTTTGGCCGAGTAACTCGCCGAGCTGGAAAACTCGGCGAGTATGCCATCCTTGAATTAAACAATATAAATAATGCAATTTTTCTGATTTGTGTAGTCATTTTTTCTATTCCAATTTATATGGTAATGTTTTTAACTTCCAACTTGAATGCCAATTTTATCTACAGTTACCAAGGGCATTAACATAGCTTAGGGCCTTAAGCATATGGTCTTCTATATCTTCTTTTTCGTATTAAGTGGAACTAATCCAGATATGGTGGTTAAGTGCGCTTGAGTTGTAGTAGTGGGATAGGCGACCTCTCGGGAAGTCCCAGTGCTTCACCTCTGTGAGCATCACATAGATGCAATGAGTGTTAAGTGTTCCATTCATGCTCATGAGAGGGGTTTTGTGAACCACTACTCATGAAACATGGGTCAATGAGTTTGACTCAAAAAACTACACAGTTGAATCTTGATAACAATATCACAAAGTTCAACTATAGTTAGAGAATATGATTTATTCGGTTTGATATTGTGCCATTGTGATAAGAGGTTAGAAACTATGTTCACAAGGTTTGAGTTCGAATTAGTGTTGAACAACAATCAAATTTGGATGAAATTCCATAAAAAGTTCGTCATTAAACTCGTCTTATATAAATTTGATTTTTTTTAAATATAAAAAATTCATGAAAATAAATTATGTTCCATTTGAATACATTATGAAAATTTTAAAATGAATATTTTAAAATTTAAACCAATATTATTAATATCTAAGTAATAAATATATTATATTTTATATACTAAATACTAAATATATTATTTATAATATTAGCTTATATATATTTAATAAAAACAAATTAAATAATAAATCTACTTATTTAAAATATAAAATTTTATTTAAATAATAAAATGAAAACAAAAATTAAAAATCAAATCTAAATATTTAATATTAAAGGGGAGCCAACTCTAAACTGATCTGTCAGCATAGAATTTGTGTACGATTTCTTTAACCTGCAACCTTATGTCCTTGTCGCTAATTTTATTTCTGAAGGTTTCAGCTGCTGGAGGAGGTTTTGCTCGCCATGCTCATTGCCCCTTTTTGACATTGAAAAGTGTTCGAACAGCTTCATCCTGGTCGGCTGTGGATGAATACATTCATTCCGTTTGACATTGGAGCAGTTAAAAACCCACCTCGCAGATAGACATATTCACACCACTCAAATTGGAAAACTCTGAGAAATGTGTTTCTAAATATATGTTATTAAAAAGAAACTATGCCCTCCACCTATATGAATTTAGGGCGAGTTTTAACAAATTTTTAGTCCTGTTTTGAAGTTCGCCGAATTTCAAACTCCATGGCTGAAATTTGGCGAACCCTGTGACTAAGGTTAGAAACATTGTACTTAGTGCCATTTGAGCTTTAATTATGCTGTGTTTATTGTGAATTGATTAATATGGGCATGTGTTCTAATCCACTATTAGGTATGGATACTAAAAGTTTATGGCTTGTATTATAACCCTTGACTTACCATATTGATCCTTAATTTTATAATTAAATCACAGTTGAAGGCTGTCTAGGATAATATAGTGGGAAAGAGTTATCAACATTACACCCACAGCAACCAGCTACAATTAAACAATTTACCTAAGTCAAAGATATACACATGCATTCTAAGCCACAGATATTCATGCATTTAGGTACTGACGGTTCAACATCTATAGTGGTCTGTGTCCTACAAATGTCTTGGTTACATGCGGGACATATAGTAGTGTTTCAGAGAAAACATTAAGAAATGAATTCTTTAAATAAAAAAATAATATTTGGCAAACATTTTTGTTTCATAAAATGAGCACCAGAAGATACCCTATTTCATAAAATAATATTTGGCAAACATTTTTGTTTCATAAAATAATATTTTATGCGTGAAAGTGGCTAATACGCCAGGGAAGTTTTCCAGTTGACAAATATAGTTTCTGAAAAGTTGATAAATGGTTAGCCAATTGACGGATTATCTTCAAAAATCTTCTTTTGTTTGTAGGAAGCCATTTGGCAAATCATATTACTTATTTGTTCACAATATTCTGGTATTAAATATAAAAATTGTGGAAATGAGGACTGATTATGTAGAACAGGGGATTTATGAAATTGTTCACGAAATCCCATTTTTTCTTTAGAAGGTCTGTATGCCCCTTTTTCCTTGGTAATTCTTCATGTATTTTTCTTATATGCATATTTTAACTGGTGCAGGGATCTGTGCGCATTTCTATCTCTGTCCCTAATATTGAAGAAGGAAATCTGAATGGTCAGATGCTTGAAGTCACAATACAGTCTCTCTCAGAATCTATTGCCAATCTCAAGGATAAGATTGCAGCAGATATTTCCTTGCCTGCAAACAAACAAAAACTCAGTGGTAGGGCTGGTTTTCTCAAAGACAACTTATCACTTGCATATTATAATATTGGGCCTGGAGAAATATTGACATTGGCCCTGAGGGATCGTGGTGGTAGAAAAAAATAGGTATGCAATCCAGCTTCGAGATTTGGAATTTGGAGTAATGTTGATGACGGCGTTTTTCTCTCGAAAGTATAAAATTGTATTGGTAGTTATTTTCTCTGTGATCCAAACGTGCAGACTAATTTAAAATACTGGTAACAATAATTTCTTGAAAGTCTTTGACAAATTGGCTGTAATTATATTCATTTTCATCTTGTTATTCGCATCTTTATAAGAATTTATAGGTTTTTGTGATTTTAACTACAGATTATGCAAAAGAAAAATGTGTATGGTTAAAGTTCTTTCATTTAGTTCTGCCAATATTTGTTGCCTTGAATTAAAGTAATCATGTTAAGTGTGCCAGATTTTTTGATCTGCTTAAGTTACTATTGGTTCCTTATGCTAAACCCCAGCAACTACCTATGCCAGCTTAGCCTTGAATTAGACTTATTTATGGTAAGTGTGCCAGATATTTTGATCTTCTTATTTGTTTACTATGGATCTTTCACGCTAAACCTCCGGAATTTGCCTATGACACAAACCAAATGGAACAAAGAATGGTCTATCAGGACCAGCAGTATTAATGGGATGCAATTGTGGATATTGACTTCAACATTTTAGATATTTGATTGGCAATAATCACACAGCTTAAACTCTATTCCTAGATTATAATCCATAGGGACTCGCTTGGCAGGAGGACAAATAGATTGATTATTATCTTCTAATTGCATCTATACAAGGCTTTGTGACTCTCAATTCTCATTTGGTATTTTTGGTTTACAGATATTTTTCATGTCCATAGTAGCTAATACTTTTGCAATATTTCATTCTAATATGTGCATCTCATGTAGTTAAACCTGAAATGTTGGACATAAAAGAGGGTTGTAGTTGAGGACAGATATATTCATCAAAGATACAAAATTAGAGTACCTGCGAAAATCTCAAAGCTTTAATCTATTGTTGCTTGTTAAATACCATTCTACATGGTATCATTTTTCCCATACCTTGTACAAATTAGTGATATTTACTTGTTCTCTTTTATTTATATATACTTGGACGTCCATTGAGACCTAAAGCCCAAATAGTTTGTACTAGAAATCATCATGGCGAAGGCATAGAGATTCAGTGAGACCAAGAACCTGAATCATTAGACATAAGGCCTTACATTGATGGTCTGAAATGTATATAGATTGGACACTTATTGGCATCAATTTATTGCACGTTTGTTACTTTGTTGTGGGTGAATAATGAGCTTTGAGGGTGATATACTGAATCCTTGTAAATTTTTCAGTATATGTCATTAGTCATATTTTAATTTCTATTATTTTAATGACCAACATTCTCTTCTGTGACATAAAGCTAGAATGAGATTTTATATCTGCAATATTCTATTAGGTAGATCATAGAAGCAGATATTGTTAAAATGTCACGATATATCTGATATATCTTTTCTTGTTAGGGTTTTGGACATTTTCTTCGAAGTATCATGACATTTTTTTTCAAAAAATGCACCAATATAAATTATCGGTGATATGTCGCTGGCAATATCACAATAAATTTATTTATTTTCTATACAAGCATCAGACCTGCAAATTTTGATGATTCTACCTAGAACTTTTATAAACGGTTTATACACCTTCAGTGGTGTAAGTAGCTGTTAAGATTCAAACTGCCATTATTGAATAACAGTTAGATCTGTTGCCAAGGGACAATGGAAATCACTGTTGTTATTTTAAAAATCTAAGTTGCCGGTTTGGATTCAGGTTTCGGGTTCAGATTTGGGTTCGAGATTTAGGTTCAAAACTCATTCAATTTTTTTTTTGGGTTGGGTTTAGATTCATTTTGGGTTCATCCGTACAAGAATATATGTTTTTTTTTAAAAAAAAAATGTATATATATGCAGCAGCAAATAAGTTCATACATCACTATGCTAATATTAAAGCAGCATAGCAAAATACACCACCATATATATTAACTTCTTAGTCCAAATGACATAACAAAATGCCAAAATACACCAACGTATTAATGTTTCAGTTCAAAAACAATAACGTCAACATTAATAATCAGCCATCACTGATCAAATATCATCAAAAACCTTCAAACAAATTATCATCATTCTATTGTTGCAAATTGTTGATATTATGGCCTTTACGGCAAATATCTACTACCTTGGATAATAATAAATATATAGAATATATTTATTATAAATCGATATATAAATAATAATAATAAATATAGAGATATTTGTTATTTATTGTTTATTAGAAGATCAATCTAATATATAATTGAGTGGAATAAATAATGTTTATTTAAAGGGCCCAAGTCGGCCTCTTGAGGAGAATTTAAATAAACAAGGCACAAGTCGGCCCCCTTAAGTTGCCTTTCCATTCACATATATATTGGAGATCGAATCTTGAGGAAGGGCATATCAAAAACATAACATGTGCTCTCCTTCCTTCAAGAATCGGTTCTCCCTCAACATTCAAGAGCAGCAAATGGATTACATAAGTGCTGGAGGGAATGCATAAATGCTGGAGCAAATTGGCAATGTTAATATGGACAGCGATTTTGTTAGGGCAGAATGAAGCCCTAAAAGGAGCAGACCTAGGGCGAACAGCAGCAGCCTTAGGGAAGGCGAACTAGGGCAGACATAATGGAATATATATGATTATATTGAGGAATGACAGCACATCATTAAGGTGCGAATTCATCAGTATTATTTATGCAAACTGTGCTGGAATCAAACTGCATTGGAGTGCAGATCTGATGTTGCTTTCAATCTGATTTATATGCTAAATCAGATCCAAGGAACAAGATCATCAATTGGACAGACTTTGAAGGCATCTTAAGTTCTCCATATCCGGGTAACACCTCACCTTGCTTGTGTATGTTATATTTTATCCTGTGCTTAGTGTTTGGAAGACCTCTATAGTTTGATCATTCCTAGGTGAATCTAGAAAATACTAACACAAATAAGAAGCACAAATAGTGCCACTAGCATCGCTACTAGCAATGTCTTAAGAGTATACAAAACTAGCATCATCAACTCTTGGCTTCCCTCTTAAGAGTTAACAAATATATTCAAGAGCAAAAACAAAAGGACAAAGCTGTTGGGAATGCACATTCTCATCCTCTGCAAAAGTCTAGAAATAAAACAAAAACAACATCTATGGCTTCAGTTTCCACTTCCAATGAACAACCCGCAAAGGGCCATCCATTCTTGTGTGTTCCTCAAGAACCGGTGACAAATAAGAGAGTAGAGGGGCACTTGGAAATGTCATTTCAGAATGAAGCTAGAGAGTAGAGACATTGTCGAGGAAGACATAGTGAGATGCATCTATGCAAATGGATTGTCATTTATTGTTGTTCGCTCACAATATTGGCAAAAAATGGTGAGATCAATTAATAAGGTTCCAAAGGAGGGCGCCAAAGACGTTCAAGGGCTCGGGTTATGAGAAGGTGCGCATCACTTTATTGGATAGAGAGGTGATCTATGTAGAGGCTTCCCATCAAGGATTCATGGATCGAAATAGGTGTGTCCTTAGTATCCGATGGATGGAAAGATGCAAGAAATCACCCTTTGGTCAATGTTATTGCAGTGTCCACAAGAGGTGCAATGTTTTTGAGTTGTGGATTGTGAAGGGGAGGTGAAGGATGGTCCATTCATTGCAAACATTCTCATCCAAGCCATTGAGCAAGTTGGCCCTCAAAATGTTGTCTAGGTAATAACCAACAATGCCAAGAATTGTAGGGCTGCCAGGTTATTGGTTGAGGAGCGCTTCAAACACATTTTTTGGACTCCTTGTGTTGTCTACTCACTAAATCTAATGCTGCAAAAAATTGGCAATAAAACTAAGTGGATCAAAAAAATGTATGAAGATGCATAGGAGATTCAAATGTTCGTCACAAACCACCATATGACGCAAGCCATATTTAGACAATTCTCGAGATTGAATCTCTTAAAGGTAGGTTAAATTATTTAAAATTTAAATATGTTTTAGAAATTCAGACTTTAGTTTAGTAAACTTTCTATGTTTTTATTAAAATTAAATTGTATCTTGATTTTAATTTAGTATTGTTTTGATCTTAAAATGGGTTGTTGAGACCCATTTTGCCTCCAACACTATTGTTTTGAGACGCCTAGTGAAGGTAAAGAGGCATTGTCTAGAATGGTAATTGGTGCTAATTGGAGCATATGGAGGTAATCTAGTAGTACCAGGACAAATGACATTAAGGCAATGATACTAGATTACTCTTGGTGGGATTGTGCTAAGTACCTCCAGAGGTTCACTAAACCTATATTGAGCATGATCCGATACACTGACATGGATAGGCCTTGCTTGGGTGAGGTATATGATGGCATAGACTTCATGATCGAGGATATTAAAAGGATCATAAATGAGAAAGAGCAAGATCCTAAAGAAAAATTCTTCAAGAAACTACAGATAATCATGGTAGAGAGGTGGAACAAAATGACTACCCCTTTGCATCTCCTTGCCTTTGTATTGAGCCCTAAGTACTATATTCAATCGGTCCTTAAGGAGAGTACCACTAGAGTTGCTCCATACAGAGATCTTGAAGTTGCTCACAGGTACAAGGCAGTCCTTCGTAGACTATCTCGATCACATACAACCTATAGTGAGGTCTAAATTCACGAGCTTCACAAGCACCGATGATTGTGGTCTTGAGGCTCTTGAAGACAAGAACAATGCTGATGCTCGTAAATGGTGGTACTTCCATGGACAAATGTACCAGCACCTACAACCCATTGCCATCAAAATCTTATCACAAGTTCTTAACTCTTAAGATTCTAATTTGTAATTTCTAAATTTTTATTCAAAACTCTTAACTCTCTAATTTGTGCTTCCCTCATCATCAACTCTTGGCTTCCTTGTACAAAACAATGCCTTTTTGAGGAATAAAGCACAAATGTGCTTTCACTCTACTATAAGAGCTATTATATTCCTCTTTGCAATGGCTGCAAATCCAAATATAACCTCCTCCACCTGGGCATTTGCTGAACCATTTTCACATATTTCCATAGTGGAGAGCTTTGGTCTATTTTGAACTGGGAGTTCCCTATGCTAGAAATAGTTGCCATTCTATGAATCTACAAACAACACACAAAGCCACAAACCAAAATGAAAAAAGAAAATAAAACTAGAGAGCTCATTTCATTTTGTAAATAAATGCAAAAAAAGCTTTAAAAAACAAACAAAATAAACAAAACCCTACCTCTTTTGTTGAAATCTTCCTCTTCAATGTCTTTGAGGAGTTGTCCACACTTGCAACCACGTAGGAATAACTCAGAAACAAGCTTAGAGCATGCAACAATCACCTGTCAACACTCCTTGAGCAATGGCCTCCAAACAAGAAAGTTTAGCAATGGAGGCAAGAAGTTTTCTTTTTCATTCACAAATGCACAATTGACATATTTGGCCTTTCTAGTGGTCACTTTCAGGGTTGGAGAGTCGAATGGACCAAATTTGGCAAAACAAACTTTTTAAAAAGTCAGAAATATGTGTTTTTGGACCAAATTCGGCCAGGGTTTGGCCGCTGGAAATCAAATTCACTCAAAAGTCTGCTGAATTCCACCCGGGTTCCTCTGTCAGAATTAATCTGGTAACAATAGGAGCGAATCTGGTAACTTAGTTAAAAATGAATATGGTTATCTACAGTTGTGAAGACACCTGGTATAATTGGGTTTGAAAACCTTGCAAATAGGGAACGCGACTCTTGTAATTGGGCTTAGTGACTAAGATAGCTTTCATTATTTTCACGATTTGTGAATATAGTCATTGCTAGTCAAAGCTGACAAATGATTATGCTACCCTTTGACTTGTCATTATTGATTATTGTTGTATCACAAATGTTAGTGCTGTTGTTGAGTTGCTGTCATTTCTACTTATCAATGGATATTGTTGTCTTTAATTTATTTGTAAAATAGTATATATGATTGAGGTAATTGTTTGGGATTTTTCATTGTCAAATTACTTATTAATAACATCGTATCTGTAGAGATTGTTCTCACTATTATTGTCTTTTGACGTAACTCCTTTTGTGATTAGTAATTTTCTTATGATTACTGATCAGTAGCATTCTGTCATTATTGTGAACTATACATGCTTGAGCAGTATGATGTTCAGTAGCATCCTTCTTAGTACTGTGATCAATTGATAAGGGCATCAATACCGCTGTATATATTATAGGAAATATTGCTGATCAAAGTGATTAATATGAAATGTTGTTAAAACAGGACATTGCTGTCCTGAATTTCCAGTCATTAATGTTGTCACAGCAGTAAACTTGAGAGGTGTTTGAAGTTGTATTTACCTTTGTTGCATTTTTTTGCCTTAAAGGTTCATTATCATTCCGGTAGAGTTATTTATTAACATTGTTAAGACATTTATATTACAATTATTTGTGATTAGCAATCTCAAAATTAATGAGAAAAATCCATATTTAAATTCATGATGTACACACTTGTTTGTTTCACTCACTTTTCTATGTAATTAGGATGGCTTTAAATGTAAAAATTTAAAAGCATCAGCTTTTTCACAAATTCTCATTTGGATTTGTTGTGATTTTCTCCAGCAATTTTTGCCAGGGTCTCGTGAGGAGAATAAGTAATTCAAAAAATCACACATGTTTTCTTGAATTAATGTGGTCTATAAGCACCAGTTTGATAGTTTGTCTACATAGTACTTGATGAGAACATGTGAAAGTGAAGTTCACAGATTTCTAAATTAAATGTTATGAAGCTTAATGTTTTTATTTTATTTTTTTGGCCGGTGATCACTTTTGATTGGAGCTACGAACTAGTGGAGTAACAATGGGGGACCCATCCCCATGGTAATTTTTATGCTGTTGCCGAGGCCTTAACACCTCCTTGATTTGTCTCTTGCTGATATCTGTATTCTATCGCTGAGTCAGTCCTTTCCTCCTGTCGTCTCTCCCTTATATCTCCCTGCCTTATCTCTTTGTGAATCTCCTTATCACTCCAGCATGCCACTCTCTATGCTCGATCTAGCGCCTCTTTATCACTCATAATCTCCTCATCTCTCCATCACTCTGATTGCCACGGCTCCTTATCTCTCCGGTTGACTGTCACTGCACACCTGACAAGCTCAACTCCTTATATCTCCTCACTGACGGCGTGTTCCTTCGTCCAAGTCAGTGCTGATGTCTCCTTTCCACACCCTTGGCAGTAAGCACTGGGTGTTCTCCGTGAGCGCGCAGACTATTTCCTTCGGGCTTTCATTTGTTGTGGGGTTCGAACACAAGACCGCTGTATCAACAGGGCTTCACAACTGTCGTTCCACTGTGGAGACATCCCCGAAACTTAAATGTCTTTTAGGTATGCTTCCATTGTTCTCTTTGTGATTGATCTACTATGGAATTTGAGTATATAGACATCTTAGACTATTGTAAATGGCTCCAGAGTAATAATCATGTTATATTCCTTTGCTTTTTAGCTTCAAACATCAAGAGTGGAAATGCAGTTGGGTGAATCAGTATAAGACAATCTTTTGCTTACTAAACTTCAATTATCACAATGAAGCAATCACAAAAATCCATGCCCATAAGAGACATAGGTATCTATGTGGATACCCTAATGGCAGAAAAACACAGCAAAATATTGCTTGTATAAAACCTTCTTACAAATTTCGTAGGCACCAACCCATTGACAACGCCAATTCCCACCATTGAGCACCAACCCTTCAAGACACCAATGTCTTTTAATGAGAGGCACCAACCTCCTGATCTCCTCATTTAGGAGGCATTGACCTCCAAATGAATAGTATGATAATTATTTAAAAATTTTCTTGGATTAGCTCAAAATTTCTTTTACAAATCTGCTCATGACTTCATTGAAATTTTCCTTAATATCTGCTCACAAATCTACAATATAGTTGCTCACAAATCTGTAATATAATCTACGACAATTTCTGCAAATCTGCCTGGATCTTGCTTTTAGATCTGCTATAAATTTGATTTAGATCTGCTCCAAAATTCCTGTTTTTATTACATTTTGAGGATCCTATGGTCTAGCCATTTGAGCACAACCCCTTCAGCGATATATATATAGACACATACACACACACACATTAATAAAAAAATTACGTATATATCTATAGTAATTATGTAATATATTATAATATATATAATAACGAGTCCTGCAATTCCTGCAATGAGTGGATAAAATGGATCCAAAGTAGCATATCTTCCCTGAGAATCTTAGTTCTCACCAATGGTAGCCCCCAAAGATCTTTCCCTTTATCCAGATGCCTAAGGCAAGGAAACCGGTTGTCCCTATTCCTCTTCATAATCATGCTGGATGCCCTTGGAAGGTCTATTAAGGGGTAATTATGGGCATGTGGAAGGGTATCGAAATAGCCTCAGGTGTGAATCCAATCGCTTGTCAACAGTTTGCATCATTGACATGATATAGATGAGAACTTCTATTTGGGGTAGCGAGTACAAGAGAGGCTAGAATCATGAAGTGAACTTTGGAGTGTTACTACCAGGCCTTGGGAATAGTGAATTGGAGGAAACTTGAAATCTTCTTCTTTAATTCAAATTTGCAGAAACAAATGGAAACTACACAGCTCCTAGGATACAAATTAAGCTCTCTTTTTATCTAAGTATCTTGGTATTTCTATGTTCTATGGGAAAGCAAAATCACTATTAGGGAAACCTCTTATTTATAAGTGCTGTGCAAAGATATCTTCTTGGGAAGGTAATTTTCTTTTTGCGGGAGGCAGGATTTTAATGCTAAAGATAGGGATTTCAGCTATTCCCATCTACACCCTTTCGTGTGTAATGTTTCCAAATTTTAAGGTGGTAATTAATTAAATTGATTTTTATTAAGTTGTCAAATAAATAAATAAAATATCAAAATGATGACTTAACATTTATTAATATAATTAAATAATAATATATTATTATAAAGTCACTTTATTAAATATATTTCTCCAAGTCAGCTCAACTTCTAGATGCTTCTTGGAGATCTTTATAAGGGGGATATTGGTGATGTTTTGGACATGCTTTTTGGATTTGATAATTTGTATGAAGCTTTGTATAAAGCAAATCTTTGAGGACGGACATGTTCAAAAGATTGTTAGAAGTGTTGGACGAAAACCTAGCTCTTTCTAAAGGGTGGATTCGCAATGGAGTTCACAATTGGGCAAATTTGTGAAGTTTCCAATTGGAGACAAATTTGTAAGGGTTTGCTGATAAATAATAATATTTGCTTCTATTTCTTTATTGAGGAGCAAAGTTGTTATTTCCTGAATAATGTTGGCTCTATGGGAATATATGTATGTTTGCCGTAAGCTTTGACATTGTAAAGGAGATGATTTCAAAGAAATATTTTATTTAAACTAGATTGGTTGCCAAGTGTATTGTGTTGAAGAATTACATATGCTGTGGAATATTTATATATCGCTTGCAGAAATAAAGCAATGATGTATATGGTGAAATCATGGCTCGCTTGGGGTTCATCACTTAGTGTGTTGGTTAAGTGGTGGTGTTGTTGTTGTCCCCACCTAGGTTCAAACCCCCGTTAGGCCATTGTGGTCGCGGGCTTGTGCCTTGGCTGATCCAATGTGCTCACAGGTTTGGGCCTCAGTTTTGTAATAAGGGGATGAGGTCCCCCATTTGTGGCCTCACTGGTTCATAGCTCCAGGTCAAAAGTGCTTAACGTGGAGCTGGAAGGCGTGTTGTGCCAGCGTCACCAGTCATGTTAAAAAGTTTACCAGGCACTTACTTTAAAAAAAATCACGGGCCGTTGAATATAAGCCAAGCTGCCAACATATTAAGGTTGAAAGCTCATTTGGTTGCTTCTATTAAATGGGGAGATTATATTTCATATATGTGGGCCCTCATTTAATATTTTGGCCACTCTCTAATGTTGGCCTTAGGAAATATTAAGAATCACGAGGAATTGTTTATTTGGTATATTGAATCTTTGGATGCTATAGAGGATTGAAACCAATATTTCAGCCATAGATGGAACACTCGCCGAGTAATCATTGTTTTTTTTTGCTCTGTGAGTTTTCTAGCCAAAAACTCACCTACAAAATTCGCACGTGTGTGAATGACAAGATTTAAACGCTCGAAACGGAATTTTTTGGGCACAGTCTTAATTTTGCAGCGTTTTGGTCTTTGAGTAGAGGAAGAATAGAGACTTCCAAGCCCTTGCTAGCTGATTGCAAACTATTGGAGGCGGATTCGAGCGGATTTAAGACGGATTTCATCCGCTTTTGCAAGAAAAATCGCATTCTAAGGTAGGCTTGCTGAATTTGTTTTTATAGTTTTTAAAAACTTTCTATTTTTTTATTGTTGCATCTTTTTATTGTTTTTTGATTCAAAATCATTCCTTAGTAATTAGAAATGATTTTGAATCATAACAAGAAGATTCAACACTATTTTTAACCAGTTTTGTTGAATCTATCACCATTATTTTGAAAAATAACAATTTTTTTTCAAATAAAAAACCTTGACAGTTTGTGTTTTTTTGTACTTTGATGATGTCTATAATATCAAATTTCAAACTAATTTAGATAGTTTATGACTTTGTGTAATTGTTTTTCTCAAATATTTATTTTGTGTTTTTAATTTCTATGTGTAGGGCAGCAATTATCAGTTAACCATTAATTCAGCATGGCAAAAGAGTGGCCACTAACACCATGCCCTTCTGGATATATAGGCACCCGGCCTAAAAACGCTAGGGATAAGACATGGAGGTATGCCTATGAAGCACCAGATGAGCCTGTGAAGGTGATTTGCATAAGATATGATAGACTAATTTCTGGAAGCATAAACTGCCTCAAATACCATCTTGCAGGCATTAAGAAGCATGATACAAATCCATGTGAAAAAAATACAGAAGAGATAAAAAGATTTGTTAATGCCCTACTTGTAGCCGGGGAAGAGAAAAAATTGCAAAGAGAGAAAGATTAGCTGTGAGGGCAGTCATAGTTGAAACTCAAGGTGCTCCTATTGACTATCAAGAAGAAGCAACATCACTTGAGAGCATAGTGGGCTCTCTTTGTGGCCCGTGCATCCTCAAACAAAGTGCCTCTTTTACCGCTTCTGCTTCCTCTAGTAGAGTGCCTTCTTCTTCACCACCATCAACATCAGGGATAGACAATTATTTTGTGCATAGGAACACACCTGGAGCGCAACCATCATTAGAGGCCACTAGATGGAACAAGGAGGCACATGAGAAAACTGATATTGCAGCAACTAATTTTTGATATTTCAACAATCTCCCATTGAGTGTGGCCGAGAGTCCCTATTGGCTGAATTTGGTGACCACAATTACAGTTTCGGGAAAAGGGTACAAGGCCCCTTCTCGCAAGGATTTGAGTGGAAGGTTAGTAAATAATCGGAATCCACTTGAGTTCATTTTTAAATTTTAATTATTTTTCTTGTTTATTAAAATAAAATTGTGTACTAAGACTTGATTTCACTTTGATTTTGTAGGTTGCTCGTAAATGCGGTTGATAGGGCAAGCAGTGGTGGAGGAACAAAAAAAAAGAGTGGAGTAAATATGGCTGCACCATTCTATCTGATGGGTCAACAAATTGGAAGAATAGAACCATTATTAATTTTTTGGTTGCTTGCAAAGATAATGTGGTATTTTGGAAATTTGTTGATGCCTCCAACAAGGTGAAAAATGCACAAACATTGGCATTAATGTTGGAGAATGTTGTCATGGAGGTGGGCGTAGAGAATGTGGTGCAAATCATCACAAATAATGTGGCATCATCACAAATAATGTGGCGACACATGTGGCAGCAGGTAATTTTAAATTTTTATGTTGCATATGATTATCATTAAATATAAATAAGTGATATTTATTATTTAATTTAGTTTTGATGTAAAATATGGAAAGTTGCATACTAATTATTGAATTTTTACTAATATGCACCCACTCTTTTTTGGAAACCTTGTGCAACACGTCCTTGACCTTCTTTTGGAGGACATAGGAAAACTTGATTGGGTGACTCCAGTTGTGGAAGATGCAAGGTGAGTCGCAAAGTATATCTATAATCACCTTTGGGTTCTAAATCTGATGAGACAATTGACTAAAGGGAGAGATTTGGTAAAACTCGCCGTCACAAGGTTTGCAACAGTTTTCTTGACATTGCGAAGTATCATTACTACATTGTCTTCTTTGAAACAAATGTTTGTGAGTCCACCATGGCTTGACTCAACTTATTCAAAGAAGTCTGAAGGAGAGGTTGTAGCGCGCATAGTCTTTGACCAAATTTTTTTTGACACAGCTTGTGAGATTGTGAAGGTAACCTCAAAACTTTAATTTTTAATTACTCTTGATTCAAGTCTCTCATTATTAATTTGTAACTTACTACGTTAGTAACTTCATTAGTTAATCTTTTTGTAAACTAATTTGTATTTTCAAATTTCAATTGTAGGTGTCCGAGCCCCTGGTTAGAGTTTTGCGCTTAGTTGATAGGGATCAAACCCCAATGGTGTGCCTTTATGAGGCCATGGATAGGGCCAAAGAGTCTATTAAAAATTACTACAATGGGGTTAGAATCAAATTTGATCCCATTTGGGAAATTATTGATAAGAGGTGGAACGATCAACTCCACCAATCCATTCATGCAGCTGGGTACTTCCTCAATCCTCATTTCAGGTACGATGATTCTTCTTCAAATTTTACTAAGACTTGATTTTCATTTCACTTTTTTTTTTAGGTTGTGTACTAAGACTTGATTTTCACTTTCTATTTGACACGGCTTGTGAGATTGTGAAGGTAACTTCAAAACTTTAATTTTTAATTACTCTTGATTCAAGTCTCTCATTATTAATTTGTAACTTACTACGTTAGTAACTTCATTAGTTAATCTTTTTGTAAACTAATTTGTATTTTCAAACTTCAATTCTAGGTGTTCGAACCCCTGGTTAGAGTTTTGCGCTTAGTTGATGGGGATCAAACCCCAATGGTGTGCCTTTATGAGGCCATGGATAGGGCCAAAGAGTCTATAAAAAATTACAAGGGGGTTAGAATCAAATTTGATCCCATTTGGGAAATTATTGATAAGAGGTGGAACGATCAACTCCACCAACCCATTCATGCAGTTGGGTACTTTCAACCCTCGTTTCAGGTACGATGATTCTTCTTCAAATTTTACTAAGACTTGATTTTTATTTCACTTTGTTTTTTAGGTTGTGTACTAAGACTTGATTTCACTTTCTATTTGTTTTAGGCATGATGATTCCTTTTCAGATCCTAATGGAGATGTCATGGAGGGCCTCTTTGTATGCATTTGGAGGATGATATCCGATGTTGCGCAAAGAGACCTTGTTGTGACCGAACAAAAAATCTATGTGGAATCAAAGGGTAATTTGTTCTTTTCCGAGCTAGCAAAGAGAGCAAGAGGCACTCAAACCCTAGGTAAACCGTTAAAGTTTAAAAAATTTGCAATTTTTCCATTTGATAAGTTATGTTTTCATTTTTCTCATTGCTTTATAACTTCTTAATATTTTATTTTGCAAATGCTTGGTGGCAAAGTTGGGGTGGAAATACCCCCAATCTAAAGCAATTTGCTCTCAGAATCTTGTGCTAGCCTTGTAGCTCATCCCATTGTGAGCGCAATTGGAGCCTATTTGAGTCTATCCACACAAAGAAGAGAAATAAATTAGCCCAAAAACGCCTCAATGACCTTGTTTATGTGCAATATAATCTTAAGTTACGCATAAAAAAAGCACAGATAGCAGCAGTTGGTCCACTTGATTTGGACGATATAGATCCTTACTATGATTGGACAACACAGGAGCAGCCTCCATTGTTTACAGAGGATGAAATTGTTGATTTGGAGAGGCAGGCCATGGAGGGGGAGGGGGTGGATTGGATTTCACATTGGATGACATTGAGGAGGACGATGAGGAGTCAGACGAGGAGTCAATGCTAGTGCCAGAGGCAGAAGGAGATACATCCAAGATGGAGAGCGAGTCGGCAGCGATACCGAGCGAGGAGCCAGTCACGCGACTCACGCCCATCACAGGGTTCCTCTTCTAGGACTAGACCCTCTCCCCTTATATGCTAGTACTAGTAGAGCTGGGAAGAGGAAGATGTGATTGTAATGATGTATTTACTTCTAGTTTTGTAGAAACTATTTACTATTTTGCTTCTAGCTATCAACATTGTGCATGAGAATGTGATTTTGTACCCACTTTGCATTTATATATATCTAAACTCTGCTAGTTTCCTTTGTGTTCTCATTAATTAACTCATTGGATGCATCTTCTCATTGAATTTTGCAAAAAAAATATATTTTTAATTAAATTTAAGCTGTTTTTTAAGTTCTTGAGTTTTTCCCCGAGTTTTTCCAAAAGCTGGCTGAATTTTTCCCGAGTTTTTTTTTTGGGCTTGGCGAGTTTTTGCCGAGTGAGTTTTCCATCTATGATTTCAGCAATTTCCTTTTCCTCAAAGAAGAGTCTCTAGCGGCAGATTGAATAGTACAGACACAGAATTGAGTTCCTTATTTCATTACTTAGTTCTGTGTAACATTATTTCTGCGTGAGCCAAGAAGGAGAAATAGGGTTCTTGCTGGTCACGTGAATACATGCTGCGGAAATACCTTGGTGTGGTTCTTGAAGTTGGCATGAAGGAATATCTCCAGTTGCTGGCGTCTAGCAAAGGGAAGGTCAGGTCTCCAAGTCTGGTAATTGGTCCAATACAGTAGTGCGCTAAGTAGCTACACTTTCTGTTGTGTATTCTTCTGGTTATAAAAGAAACTGTTCAATATGAATTACTGTCTGAGATTACAATAAGGGTCAGAGAGCTGTGATTAGCAGTGCTATTTATTTATTATCTAATTTTTTCTGGATCTTTTATGATTTATATAAAAGTTCTGAATGGCATAATCTGAAGCGAATCTGTTAAAGAAATTCAGAATTGAATGCATTCACAGTGATATTGGAGATAGATATTGTTATTATGTTTATTTTCCTATTTGTGGAATTACATCGTACCTAAGTATGCCAAAGAAAACTAGCAATGATTTCAATCAGAAATTAAGAGATTTTTTTGGAAAGATAATTTTGATGGAAAGAAATTCCCACTAATTGCATGGGAGAATGTTTTTAGTCCAAAAGAAGCTGGTGGAGCCGTTCTTCAAAATTGGGCAATCCTCAAGAGTCAATACAACTTTGGAAGCAAAATTCATATGGAATTATTTTATAAATCCTTAGATGAAATGGGTTAGAATTTCACAGAACAAGTTTTTGGATACAACTGATCCAAAGGGGATTCTCACCATAACCAATCCCACTGCTATTTGGAATTTCTTAGTTTCCTCTAGACATTTGGTTGTAAAGCATGTAACTCAACTTGTGAGATGAAAGATGGGAGATATGCCTTATTTTTGGAGGATCCTTGGAATGACTATCGTGCTTTGAAGGATCTCCCAAACCTTTCAGAAGCTATGAAAACCACTGTCAATAATTGTGGGA
Source organism: Chamaecyparis obtusa (assembly GCA_027943335.1). NCBI lineage: Eukaryota > Viridiplantae > Streptophyta > Pinopsida > Cupressales > Cupressaceae > Chamaecyparis > Chamaecyparis obtusa. Next base: position 2,516,559 of record BSBK01000994.1, read on the forward strand.
GGAGGTTCAAAGATTACTTGATGTTGACTATGCTGGATGGGTTGCATTTTTGGGGCTGGTAGTCTTTCAAGATTGGATTTTTTGAGTCTTAGAAATGTTGTCTTAGGATGGTGTTGGCTGGTAGGAAGGTCTTCTTGTGTGGGGCAAAGCCTGGGAGTTATAAGGTTGAAATTGGTTCTTAGATTGAGGAGGTTGCTCCAGTGATGGAGGAATGGCCCATCCATTTATGTTGCAAGAAACAGTGACTTCCTATGGTTGGTGTTTTCACTTGGGCTGCTCTACATAGATAATTTTGATTGGGGATAGATTGCAGAAAGTTGGCTTATGTGGCCCATCCAGATGTTATTTGTGCAAAAATAGTGAGGAAATGGTAGATCATTTACTTTTAAGATTTGAAAATGTAGGAAATTGTTGAAAGAAAATAACCAATAGACTTGGTTGAGTCCCTTCCCACAAAATATCTGTTCCTTTCTTGTGGCTTGGATTGTCGCAAGAAATCTTTTTTCTCTAGCAAATGGGTTATCTATCCTTCAATTGTAATTTGTGAGTTATGGAAAGGGAGGATCAAAAAGAATATTTCAAAATAAAGATATAGTAGGAAGTGGTGAACAATGCTGCCAGGAATCAATCGCTCAAAAAATTTATCTACATTTTGGGTCAATGAAATCCAAAATATTGGTTGGATTTGGTGATTGTCCCCATTTATGGGAAGGTTGGGTTCAATCTAATAAAAATTCTATGATGTGATATAAACTGGAAGCTGCTAGATGAGAACTGGCACAAGCTGAATTTTGAGGTGTAACTAAGGGCAATTCGGGTCCATTTTGGGCTAGGTGTATCCTAAGGAGACTTGCTTGGATCCATGGCTAAAAATCTCCCTGTGGGCACAAATAAGAAAACTAAAGTCCAAGCATTATTTCTTGGGCTTCAAACATGTAAAAAATTGTACCTCCAAAGAATACATTTTGAAGGTGTTTTTGAAGCGATCGTTAACACCTTAAGGAAATAGTTAGTTTTGAATTGGAAAATAGGTAACATTCTCACCCTCTTATGTAGACTTATCAAACATTTTCAAGAGTTCAAAATTTGCCACGTTTAGGGAAAGGAAAAGAACTTGACATGATTGCCAATGTGGTAGTAGTCATGGAAAATGATTTATTATTTTATCAACTTTTTGAGTTCGTAGTGTGAGATTTCCTCAGATTCTTAGACTAAGATCATGTGTGTAGAAAAGAAAGAATGACAATAATAATTTGGTAACAAGTTTGAGATGAATTACTTTGTTGTAGACAAAGTACTTATAGCATGTGTTTTGTCATTATTAAGGACTACCAACTCATATGTTGCAATAGGAAGATTTATTCAAGTCATTATTTGCTACCAAATATTGTAAATCGTGGACACCACTGTATATCTTAGAAACATCAAACTGTGTTTATGGGAGCTATTTTTGAATGTAGGGTTAAGAAATATTTTTTAATGAAATCCTCGATTTTCTTCCATGCCATTCATAGGGTTTTGGGAGACACTTTCTTATCCTCTTCATATTGATTGTTACAAGGTGAACACTGATATCTCGTCCATGTTTTTTTTAATTTTTTTTAGATATGGTGAACCTAAGGATGTCATCTGGATCGTGGTGGAGTTTGATAATCCAAAATGGCATGGGGGGCTGAATGAAATCTTGGATGATGTAGTATGTTTCATAACCCAAAATGTTGGAGTTTGATGATCCAAAATAGCATGGGGGGCTGAATAAAATCTTGGATGATGTAGTATGTTTCATAACCCAAAAAGGCACTTGGCTTGTGATTCTTAGGCCATACAATGGTCCTTGTGCCCTTTTAACCATAATGGTGGTGGGTTAGAGTGAGGAGGCTTGCAAACACAAGACCTAAAGGGGAGTGGAGTTCTTGAAGGTTGTAAGTAGTGTCTATATTGGCTAGACAGTAGATTGATCTGTTGCTTTCACTTGTGATGACATTGATTTTAGTGACGATGTTGAAGGAGAGGATGTTCCACAAGCATGAGTCATAGAAAAACATTTTTCCATTTTGTTTTTGATAATTAAAAGCAACAAAACAAGGGTGTTGCCCCTCACACCTGCCCTAAGGCAAAAACAACAACTAAATACAAGGTCTAGAACAAACCATTAACAACAAACTAGCAACACATTAAGAAACCCACATCATGAGAACAACTCCCCTGAATCATGGGGGGGAGAATGAGGGACTGTTAGGTGACTTTTCCTTTGCCGATGGAAACCTATCCAAGCAATACTTTCAGTAGGGTCCCCACCACCAGGGGAGGTGGTGGAACCCCTTGCTCAAGATAAATCCCAGGGACTGAGTGCTTACAATGTTGTGCCTCCATAACCAAAGGTTAGAGAAGATCAAGAGCAGTCGTCAGAGGAGGGTCCATATGGCCAGAGGGGATCGCACTAGCAGCAAGAGGTGGAGTTTGGTCCACCGGGTCTACCAAAATAGTAGCATCACCTTGGGGAGAGTCATCATTAGCCTGTGAAGAATTATCAAAGGAAGAGAGACCAGGACGATCAAATGATCATCATTTGCATCCTTTCACCAAGTGGCAACAACTTTATGACATGAGAGAGAACAATTAGGAGCCAAATGACTAGTAGAGAAGCATCATCGACATCGAAAGGGAAGACCCTCATAGTATAGCAATTGAGTCCAAAGCCTATCCCCAACCATGAGAACCACATCACTCGAAAGGGGTGTGGAGATGTCAATGTCCACCAGAATGTGGGTGAAGGTAGAGAGGGCCATAGTTACCGCAGCCCCATCAAGCTTTAAGAAACAACCAATAGACTTCCAATGGCCTCAAAGCAAAAATTCTCCCAAAAATGAAGGGGAAGATTTGAGAGACAAACCCATATTGGAAACACACTGAGTGGCTCAGTAAGAGGGTTAAAAGAGACTGTCCAAGGTTTGGCCAAGAGAGAGTGATTTCCCCAGACCCACAACTTACTTAGCACCAAATTATAGTCTTTAGAAGAAATAAAAAGAGCAATAAAAAATCCCTTTGCACAAGGGAAAAGATCAATGTTACTAGAGACTAAGGATCTCCAAGAATCAGAGACCCAACAATGTAGATCCAGAAGGAAAGGCCAAAAACTAGCGAATCTACAAACTAAGCTGCGGCTTTGATAGAAATCAACATTCTCCACCACATTCGGACCACACACCACCACAGAGGATGTCTTGACATATGCAAGAGGTTGAGATTTCTCCTTTGAAGGAATAGCTGCAAAAGATTTGGCAATGTGAGCAAAATTCCGTCCACCAAAAAAAGTCTTTGGAGGGGGGTGGGATACCCTTCCACTAGCAGCTGGATCTTCCGAATCACCTACAGTAGGGTGTGGAGCAGACAACAGCTTGGGAAAAGAGGGTCTAGGGCAAGCCCCACACAACCGATTAGAAATGGCGGCAAGAAGGTCTATCACTGCAGGTGAAGCAGCCGGATCACCCACAAAGCCAGAGGGCAATGTAGTCGTTCCAGCAAGCACAAAGGCCTTCAAACTGATTTTTTTGCTTGGGCGGGAATAACTGTTGGCAAGGCAGCGGACATGGACGACATTGTGAAAAGTTATGTATTTATTGTTCCATTTTGTTGATGCTAAATCCACTATACAATTAATATGCATAATACGTATAAGTCCTTTATGGTATGTATTCAGACAATATACACAATAGTTTTGTTCTTGATGGATATTTTCAGATAGCCCCTCCCTTGAGCAGTTGGAAAAAATTTTGTTTTCAAATTTTTATGGGAATGCCCCCCCATGGTGAAATACAAGAAAAAAATAATATAAATTTAAATTTGTAAGAATAAAATTAAATTTAAGTAAATTATATATGAATATACAAAAGCTCTTATATGATAATATATAATCAATATATTTAAATATATGGTATGTATCATAGAAGCATAAATCGTTTTGGGAAAAAATTGGCAAACCAAAAGAGTAGAATTGTTTGAAAAAATTGGGAAAAAATTGAGAAAAAATCAGATTTACAAAAAACGTAAAAAATTGAAGAAAAACAGTAGGATTGTTTGAAAAAATTGGGGAAAAATTGAGAAAAAATCAGATTTACAAAAAACATAAAAAATTGAAGAAAAACAGTCAAAAATTACTTTTTAAAAAAAAATGAAACGACATTTCCACAACATAAATATATCGAGAGCAAATAAAATATAGAGTTCAACGATTAATTGTAGAAAATAGATTTTCATCGCTTAAATTTAAATGGAGAGTTGGATTTTACTTGTAGATAAAATAAAATGCACCAGCAACTCAATTCAGATGTGCCATTTATTTCCTACATCACTGTAGCAGCAATTCAATTTAGATGTGCAGCTATATGGTGCTCCCAAGGACTTGGAAACAAATTTTAAACAGGGAACTGACAAGTTCAGCCTCTAAAGAGAAGCGAAGGCCAGGAAATTGGAGTCAAAAGTAAATTATGCAAGACTAAACACAAACAATCAAGCTTCACATTGAAGCGATTTGTTTGAAAAAGAAATGCAAAAAGGCTAAGACAACTAGAGAAGCAAATTGAATGTGAAGAAGAAATGCAAAAAGGCTAAGGCCAATTGCTCACCACCTATGAAGGCCGACATACTCATTCTCCTTCCACATATACACAGTCTGAGCAAGCTGATTTTCTCAGCTCTCTCTAATAATCATATATAATGTTTCCACCTACGAGACACTAAAACTTATAAGTGAACTTAAGTCAATTTCTACTTATCTGAATTCTAATTTGAATAAAATGATACATTTATTTAAATAGACACAAAAGCTCCAACTGTCTAAAACCACAAATTCATAAATGAATACTTCAAAACTTCATTGAATTGAAAGATTTGAGCCATCTAATATAATATTTATTGATTGTATGTAAGCCTTGCACAGTTATAACTAATGGTGACTTTACCTGTCTTTATTGGAAAAATGTGAACAATATTTCCTAGTTCTTTTCTCATATTATACTCTTATTTTTTTGATATTCTAGTAGTGCATAATCTAGATTCAGATCTCTATTAAAGAATAAAAAATACTTTGTTACGTAAGGGAACAACTTCCTTCAAAACAAAGACTATTCTAAGTTTGTTAGGAAAACGGGCATAAAATGAAGTTTGTTTGCTTAGCTATTGACTTTCCTGAGCTGGAAGGCGATAAGGATTAGAAGAAATATACATATCAAAGAGTTTTGCTGATTGGAGAAGGTGGGACGATAATAAAGAAGAAATATATATATATATATATATATATATATGTATATATACACACATATATATACACAAGGAGGAGGTGATGTCAAATGCTCAACAAACAGATAAACAATAGCATCTTCCCCTTACATATAAACGATAGCATTTCCAATAATCCAATAAACGATATAAACATAATACCTAGAAATGGCGATGAAAATGATGACACGCGGCTGATGGAAATGGTGTTTTCTTCTTGCTTCTCACAGCTCACGTTGCTCAAGCTCGTCATTTCTAACTATAGGCTCATGTGGCATTAATAAATAAGAAAAAAGGGGTGTTTTTTGGCGCCGTTTAGGGTTTTTACAACACCAGCAATTTGTGCCTTTTTTATTAGTAATTAATCATGATTTAAAAATGATTTTTTCACCGAATAAATGCGATTTTTTGCCCAAAAATCGTTGACCATACTTGACTGATTTTAGCCGACAAAATACCTAGAAATGGTGATGAAAATGATGACACGTGGGTGATGGAAATGGTGTTTTCTTCTTGCTTCGCATGGCTCACAGCATGTAGAATCAACTGCAGAGAGTTTTCTTCTTGCTTCTCACAGCTCACGTTGCTTAGGCTTGTAGTTTCTAACTATAGGTTCACGTGGCATTGACAAATAAGAAAAAAGAGGTCTTTTTGGCGCTGTTTAGGGTTTTCCCAGCACAAGCAATCTGTGCCCTTTTTATTAGCAATTAATCATGATTTAAACACTATTTTTTGCCGATTAAATGCCATTTTTTGCCCAAAAATTGTCAACTATAGTTGACTGATTTTAGTCGATTTTTTGGGGAAAAAATCGGCAAGCTCTGGGATTCAGGATTAATTGGGTATAATCAGGATTTTTTGCAGATTTTTGCTACTATGGTATGTATAATAATTTTTTTCTTAAAGTTGAAGCATTGAAAAAAATACTCTGGGAGTTTGTGGCTTGGAGCTCCTGAGCGTTCCAAGGGATGGTATATAATGACAGGGTAGCTGGGGCAGGCCTGCCCCTGCTGCCCCGGCAGTCTCTGTTTTTGGCCCCAAGCAGTGCTGATTCCTGGTGTTTCTGGTAATATAGTGTATATACATACACAGCTTTGAGAGCTCAGATGATCCAAAAGTAATTTGGGTTTGGTTAGATTCGTCTGAAAGAATCTGAAGGCATTCTGCTACGTCCTGTAATACAACAGAACTATTTTTTTTGGCATCGATTCATGGGGATCTCACCTGATATTATTAATGAGCTATAAATGTATTGTAATTAGCTGTTTCTGCAATCTAAATGAATAGACTTTTCACAGCTCCGACGTTTGCAGCTATAAGTCATATGAACATCCAACAAATCAATCATGGCCTTATAAACCACATCTTTGCCTAAAATATCAAAATGTTGCATTAACCTGGCAATTAGATAACTGCAAAACACATAACAGCAAGTGTGACCAACAATGGCTGTAATTTTTAAACTGAAAATAAGGTCAGCAAAGTCCGTTTTAGTAGGCAAACAGAGGCCTCTGTATGGAAAATATGTGCAGAAATATAAAAATGGTCGTTCATATATATATATATATATGTAGTTTAGAGATCTCAGATGATCCAAACTACGTGAATCAAATTGTTCCCATCAGTACTTTGATTGTAGCTGCACTCGTCTTAAAGCATTTTTAAACATTCTACTAAGCACTGTCATAATGCAGAACTAAATTTTTGTGTTTTCATTTCCAATACAATGGCGGTTATGGGATATAACAGAGGTTTCCAAAGTCTTGAGTTTTCCATCCTCGCATATTGCATCAGCCAAGTGTAGTTAGCTTTATCTGATGCTGATGATGCTACATCCCAAATTGCTAGTTGAAATGAACATCCGGAGAATATGTAAGGTAGAAGTCACTATGGAGCTCAAAAACCATATTTTTTAGAAGAAAAGTTCAGCTTCTACTAGTCACAGATCAGCAAGCTGATTTTTAGCTTGGAGTCTTGGCAAAATTCCCATACATAATCAACAATTTTTGAAAAAAATAATGTATTGTTATAAAAATAAATATCTATTGCAAAAATTCACTCTGGCTTAGAGAGTCTGGTGAACGATCTGGCAGGCCTCATTACTATACCTGATTGAAATTGCTTCTGGAGCATTTTCTTCTCAGGTTTTCTATCTTTATTTTAGCCTCGGCATCCACTCGAAAACCCTCAATGGTTACCACCCAAGAAATAGTTGCAAGTTTATCAACCGTACTCTTCAATGCTGCTGCTCTTCTTCTTGTTCAAGGATAGAGGTGAACTTAACTGTCGACTTTATCTTTGTTCTCAGACTCATTTTCACTGAAAACTAAAACCTCGATAACAACTTCAAATGTCTTTTGTGTACAAATGAATTCCATGTTGGTACTACTAATTCCGAAGAACCAGCATACTCCTTGTTTGCCGAAGCAGGGGCTTTCTAAACTCTCGACAGGTATAATTTTTGGATGTAATCCTCTACTTGTGACTAGGAGAGTTCTCTGTCCAACAATTTCTTGGAGACACTTTCTGAACTTTTGCTGATTTCTACGTTCTTCTGCTTTCTTTGAATTCTTATTAGGGCTTTAAATTTTTTCTTTATAACTCAGTTCTAATGTGTTTTCATGGGATGGACTAAGGGTCTCTTGATTGCAGAACCTAACATGGAAAAAAAGACCACTCTACAAAATGAAGTGAAGGGTTCTAACTATCTTAGCCAGAATGTGAAGCCTCAAGTAGGCATCAGATCACTTTTCAACAGTCCAACCTGGAGATGGGGAAGAAAGCAAACATCAGTGTTCTATGAGGCCTGGGATGGGGGAAGGGGGTTGGTATGGGGGTGCACGTGTTGCGGGAATGAGGGGGTGATGGTGAAAATATATATAGAAAATGAAAGAAAGAAGCTTTGTAGTTCATGATACCAGCTATCTATTTTTGGGTCTACATATGCTGATGGTAATACCCTGAACTCCTTGCGGGAGACACTTAACTGGCACCACTAGGCCAACTCAGGTTGTACTTAAAAAATAGCTATAAAAAAAACAAAGAATAACATGTGAAACTTTGAAATCAAAATATTTGATATTGCATTGAATGGACACAAAAATCCTGCACTTCCATTTGTTTATAATGCATTAAAATTTTCAAAATGATTACTTTCAAAAATATAAGTGGCTATGGCCCAATATCTTAAATCATCACTCATGATAAAATGTTTGCACTCAACTCCTATGAATTGAACTGTTAAAGTACTTAGGCACAAGATCCTCCAAAGCAATATGAACTAGCCTTGTTTGTGCTACATCTACATCAACCTATGTTGGCTCTTCTTGCTCTAGATGCCATTGGGTTGTTGGATGCTATCGTCTATGGGACACAACTTCAAGCTTCCATGTTGGCTTGTGTAGGATAATACATCTTCCGAATGACCTTCATGAACCTTGTTTGGACATCATCTATATGCGTAACTTTGCTTGATCTTTGCACATAATACTTTGGGTTCAATGCATAAGGAACATGTGTAAGGTAGCATTAAGCTTCTCCCATTGACGAAGAATGATTGAGTAAATGTACTCATTGTATACTCCTAATGCATGTTATTTTCTTCTACAAAGCCTTCATTTGGCCAAGCATATTGTCTATGCACTCGTACACCTCGTCAAGGTTAGGTGCATTTGCATCCCCATAGCTAATATTTGTGAGTATTAAAGTAATGATGGCAATAATGCATTTTGCATCTACCCAACAAGTACTATTCTTCACCACCTCCTTCATCCTCCTCCATTGCTCTATCTTAGAATCAGGTCATCAGTTTCACTATGCTATCATGGCCATTAGCACCTCTTGCAACTTAAGCATTCTCTCGTGATGCATATCTAGTCTCCACAAGTTTCAAAAACTCCTTAAAGGTCCTCAAGAGTGCATGTGAAGTATTGTAGTTGTAGATAACCATCTACAGATTTATAGTGTCAATAACTAGGTCTTTAATCCACGTAAGTTTTCCCATGTCCTTGAGGGTATTATTCATGGCACGCACATAACATGAAGTCCACCAAATATGCTTGTAGACTTCATTAATCATTTTTCTTGAAACTTTGTACATGGTCTATAGTCTAATCTCAATAACATATTCAAAATTGTAAATTGACATCCTTGTGGTGTCCTAAAGAAGCAATAGCCTTAGGAAAGTAAGGGCACTCTTTACATGTGACCATCATGTTTTTTACTATGGGTAAAGATAGGTTTTGAAGGAACTTTGAGACCCTTTACAATATAGGGCATATGTTTTGAAGGAACTTTGAAACCCTTTACGACATAGGATTTCTAGGCAAAAGTTAGACAACAAGAAGAAATTTGAGAAGGTTGGCTATAGCAAAACAATGAAAGTGACATTAAGTAGCAAAAACAATCACCAAGGACGAACAACTAGACTACTCCTGGTCCTTTCTTATATTTATGAGCACTCATGCCTTGGGTGTAGGAAGTACAAGCATGTTTTGGAAGACTTCTCTTCCTCTGAACAATCTTCATTTAAAGGCTTAAAAAATGAGGCATGAATGCTAGTTGGATATTGATGAGCAAACGATGCTTAAAATTTGTCTTCTTATCCATGATTATGCTGCATCCACTAGTGACCCAACTAGTTTTCATTTTATCCATTAGAATATAACTATTGAAATGTTTCTTATCCAAGATTGCTTTCAATTTTGTTTTTTTCCCCTACTAACATATATGATGGTCAGGGTCTAATTATTTTTGGCATAGGCTCCTTATAATGAGTATGAGACACATGGAATGAAGTGTTATTGGCAATGAAGAATTTGCAAAATGGCATTATCAACTCCATCTCTTGTACATTGAAAACATTGTCATTGTGTTTGTAACATCACTAGTGGGCATTCAATGTTTCTCTTTAAGCTCCAATGCAACTACCCATGAACTAGATGAAATAACATAAGTAGATTGAGTTGGAACTCGTGAGTTTGGTGTATTCCTATTACTACTAGGGGAATAGGGTGAGGAATCATCAATAGCAAAGGAGTTGTGCAAGAGTTTGGGCACGATTGCATGCCCACAAATTATTTATTTCAATTCTTTTATGAATTGACAGTGACCCCAAAACTCCTATAGTAGACATCATTGAAGCTATTCTAATAAGATTGGGAAATTTATTTGGCATGATTTGACTCTGCATGAAGAACTGCATCGTTCTATTAGGGTTTGTCTTTCATTAGACCTCCTTAAACCCTTCCCTAAGTTCATTTTCCTTCCATCGAAATGGGGATCTTGGAGACAGGAAATTATTGTTCAAGATGCGCAAACTAGTTCATATTATGCAAACCTTTTAGGTCATTTCATGAATCAATGTAAGGATCCTAATTGTTCAAATTTGATTATTTGTAAGGATCAGACTACTTTTCTGTCTAAGTGTTCTCTGGTTTCCTCTAATAAGGATAATTTTGATCCTTGTGATAAAGGCATTCCTGGTAATTCCCCTAGGGGCACTAAGGGACAAAATCATAGTCAAGGGGTATGGAGCCGTGTAAGGATAATTTGGTATGCCAGGATAGCATGGCCAAAGGTCTTCACAATGCTAGTATTGTGAACTTACCGAAATAGTCTGGTCTTGTTTATTCATCCCCAATCCACATGTCCTCACTAGTTCATAGCCAAGGGGTTATGGAGCCATCTAAGGTGTCATACCAAGATAGTTCGGCCAAAGTTCTGCATAACGTTAGGTTTGAGGTTGTCCCATTCCAGATTGTATCTCGCCTCCCATTAAAAATTTCTCCAATTCTCATGGCTTCGTTTGCTAATATGTTAAAGTTTTATCTACTTCCTATTATGGTGTTTCTTAGTGGGATAGATACTTCTCAGGCTGTTGTTTCTAAGGCAAAGTTAGTTCTCAAATTTACAGATATGTCATTTTTTGAATCAATCATGAAATCTCTTATGTTTTTAGATAATCCTCTTAATTTAAGGAAAGTAACCAAAGAACATGTTGCTATTATGTCTACCAAAGTTATGTCCCTTGTTTCTTCTCATATGCAAGATGTTAATGATATGGATGTTGATTCTAGTTTTCGGTATGACTTTTTTCAAAGTACACTGGTTAATAATTTGTCACAAGATATGAACCAAGCCATTAATGTTAATTGTCTTGATAATTCTAATGGCCATTTAAATTTAATGCACAAGACAGTTTCATCTTCGGCCACTGAGCCGTTCTCTTCTGATTTATCTCAAGAATCTAATTCATCACCCCATCAACAACAAAATTCTTTACCTGATGATAAGTCAGATCATGTTGCTAAATTATCAATTGTTCAGACACTGATCTCCCCTAAGTTAGTAGTTAAAATTCCTAAAACTAGGGGTAGAAAGTATAGGGCAACTAAGGCCTTGGAGGAAACTAAAATTCCTTTTACAAGAGACTAAACTGTTTGTTGATAACTTTAATCTGACTGTGGCTAAGTGGTCTTCATGGTAGAGTATGTGTTCCTGCTATGGGTGCTTCAGGTGGTTTGTCTATTTAATGGAATAAATCAAGGGTGGCTATCCACTCACTTCAGAATGGGGCTAATTGGCAGTTTGTTAATGTGAGGTTCTTTAATTACTCTTTCTTTCTTATAAATGTTTATGGGCCTACTTCCACTTTGGACAAGTTGCATCTGTGGCAATCACTACCCAATGTTATTCAAAAGTATCCTGGTTGTAAATTTATTTTAACTGGGGATTTTAATGCGATATTAACTTCTAATGATAAGATGGAGGGTATTTTTCCTCCTGCTTGTAGAGTCACTAATTTTAATAATTTTATTTTGGATAATGACCTTTTTGATGTACTGCCCCAGACTACTAATCGCAGAGTTGGTTTTTCACAAATTGCTGTTATATTAGATAGATTTCTTTGTTCTCAAATTTGGAAATTGGATGACATTCTGATGTCATCGAGTATTACATCCCTTTTCAGATTCGGATCATTTCCCAATTCAACTTACTATTTTTTTTTATTGCAAAGGTGGCATTAGGTCCTTTAGGCCATCTTTTAAATTTGAGTCCGTCTGGTTTAGACATCAATCTTTTCATTTTCTTTTGAAGCAATGGTGGATGTCTTCCCTGTTGGAAGATGGGTCTTTCATGTTTAAATTTTACAATAAAATGCAGTTTGTAAAAAATTTAATAAAAGCAAGGAATGTTAATGTCTTTAAGAATATCTTTAAACAAAAGTCAAGAGTTGAAAAGGAACTACCTGAAATTAATCAGTATATTATTTCCAATGGTCTAGACTCTAAAACATTTCTAAAGAAAAATGTCTTTCAAGAAGAATGGGCTGAGTTGTGTGCTAGGGAGGAAGATTATTGGAGGCATAAGTCTCGTGAGTTATGGTTGCAGTCAGGTGATCAAATTACTAAGTTCTTTCATGTCTCAGTTAAACAAAAGAAGACAGTGAGGGCTATTTTCTCCATTAAAGACGATATGGGCAATCTGATTTTTGATGAAAAAGACATTCATCAAGAAGGGGTTAGGTTCTTTTCAAATCTCCTATCACCCGCTACTACTGATCAGGGTGATACTTCTAAGGCTAATGAGTTACTTAGTTTTATTCCAACCTTAATTACCCCCAATGATAATTTCTCACATTAATGGCTCCATTTACCCTTTTAGAGGTGCGCAAAGTGTTTTTTTTCATTGTCATCAGACAAGGCACCCGTACTAGATGGCTTTACAACTCTGTTCTTTCAAAAATGTTGGGATGTTATATGTTTTGATCTTTTGGTTGTTCTTGAAGAGTCTAGGAAAAATATAGCCATGTTAAAAAGTTTTAATGCCACAAATATAGTGCTTGTTCCTAAGAATAGTGATCCTCAAACTTTTGCTGACTTTAAACCGATTTCACTTTGTAATACTATCTATAAAATTATTACAAAAGAAATGTATATGAGGCTTCAACACCTTATTCCTAGGATTGTATCTTCTGAACAAGGTGGTTTTGTCCCAGGTCGAGAAACCACAGATGGCGCCATTTTGGCTCATGAAACTCTTCACTCTATTGGGGAACACTCCATCCCCTCCTTTGTAATTAAACTGGATATGATGAAAGCCTTTGATAAGCCGAACTAGTCTTTCCTAATTTAGGTCTTACTTAAGTTTGGTTTTTCTAAAAAAAGGTGTAAGTGGATTAAGGCCTGTATTTATGGTCCTCACTTTTCGGTTATAATTAATGGGGTGCCTGTGGGTTTCTTCCCATCAACTCAAGGTGTTAGACAAGGTGATCCTTTGTCACCTTGTCTTTACATTATCATGGTTGAAGCTTTGAGTCGATTTATTAATGCTTCTCATGCTGCTGGTCATTGGTCTGGTGTGCAAACTAAAAATACTTCCATCTCAGTTACACACTCCCTATTTGCTGATGATCCATTTTTATTTGGAAATGCCTCTATCCAAGAAGCTGCACAAGTCAATAAAGTTCTTGACAAAAAATTAATGATAAAAAATTGAAAGTTTATGTTTTCAATACTACCTCGGAAGTACCTAAAAAAATTATTTCTATTCTAGGATTCCCGTTAGATGAACTTCCATCTACATACTTGGGTATCCCATTTTTCATGGGTCATAATAAGGTATCTTTTTAGTAGTCGGTTATTGACCATATCAAGTCCCGAGTTGTGGCATGGAAAACTAGGTGGTTGTCTCTATCTGGTCGAATACTTTTTATTAAATCAGTTTTATTAGCTATCCCTAATTATTATATATCAATGTTACAGGCTCCGAAATCTATTCTCAATCAAATCAAAAAATTAATTAAGGAATTTCTCTGGACAACAAATATGACTGGTCAAAAGAAGATTCCTCTCATTTCTTTATCAGACATGTCTCAGCATCCTCTAGCTGGGGGTGTGGGCCTTCATAATTTGTCCAATAGAAATTTGGGATTTGGTGGAAAACTAGTTTGGAAGATGTATTCACAACCTACTATTAAGTGGTGTCAACTAATGCAACAAAAATATCTTGATAATTCAGACCCAGTTAGGATCATTTCGGTCCTTGACCCTCACAAAGGATCTGCTATTTGAAATTTTATGGTAAACACTAGACACATTGTCACTTCCTATGTCTCATGGGAGGTTCATAATGGTGAGTCTATTAATTTTTGGTTTGATTCCTGGAATGGCTTGCCTCCTTTAAACATCCTAGACATCTTTCATGACATTTGGGAGTTTGCATCTTCAATTTGGGGGTGTAGGCTCTTGGATTATGTCTTTGTTGTGCATATTCATTTAGGATTGGTTATGTGGAAGGACTTCCATGATTTATTGATTGATTCTCAGATTGCATCAAATGCAAATTATTACCTTTTAGATAGGATAATATTCCTTTCTAAGATCCATGACCATCGTTTTTGGGTTCCCTCTGCAGATGGTAGATATTCTGTCAAGCTTGGATATAATCTGGCTCAATCCATCTAGAATAATGTTGGCCGATCGAGATATTTAAGTTTTGTTGGCATTCTATTGTTCTCCCTAAAGCTGGCTGTTTTGCTTGGCTGGTATTGAAGAAGAGAGTTTTAACTAGTGATAGGTTAGTTAGATTAAATATTGCAGGGCCATTTCAATGTGTCATTTGTCAACAAGAATTAGAGCATATTGATCACCTTTTTTTAAATTGTCAACTGGCACAGTTGTGTTGGCAATTTGTTATGCAAAAATTGGGTTTGTCCATGCCTCTTCCTCTCTCAATTTGGGATTTGTTTCAATCTTGGCCCATCCTTTTTCATAAGTCTATGTTTTTGTGCTTATGGATTTGTATTCCTTCACTAGTTTTATGGTCTATTTGGTGGG
Source organism: Chamaecyparis obtusa (assembly GCA_027943335.1). Taxonomy (NCBI): domain Eukaryota; kingdom Viridiplantae; phylum Streptophyta; class Pinopsida; order Cupressales; family Cupressaceae; genus Chamaecyparis; species Chamaecyparis obtusa. The sequence continues at coordinate 2,531,675 of BSBK01000994.1, forward strand.
AGAGGAATAAAAGGATCTTTCGTAATCAGTTTTCTTCTTTTCCAGTTGTAACATCTATTATTGAAAAATCTATTGTGGAAGTTACTAATGCTTATATTGCTAAATTCAATGGTAACCAAACTTTTTCACCTTGGGATAATCTTATCTCTAAAGAATGGAAGGGTTTAGTTTTTCCCTCTCTTCCTTTCCCTCTGTGTCCCCAAGATAAATCTCAAGTTAAGTGGATCCCCCGCAGCATGGATTTGTTAAACTTAACTTTGATGGATCTTCAAAGGGAAATATGGGTATTTAGGGTATAGGTTTTGTTCTCCACAACTGTCATGGCTCTCCTTCTTATTTTGAGGCATGTCCTATTCCTTCTGGGACTAATAACCTAGCTGAAGCCTGTGCTTTGTTACATGGCTTAGCTGCTGCTTAAAAACTTAACATTAATTATCTTCATGTGGAAGGAGACTCCTCTGTGATTATCAATGCGTATCTCTAGACGGTCTTTGTCTTGGCACATCCATTATGTTCTCCAACAAATTTGGCTTCTTTCTCTGAATTCTTCATTTCCCATACTTATAGAGGGGAATATTCTAGCTGACCAATTAGCTAATTTAGGTGTTGAAGGACATAATATAATTTTTCCTTCCTCTATGGTTACTCCATAATCCCATCCTTCACTATTTGATCTTGTTGCTTTTGAATCAGTCTCCTAGGTTTGTTAACCCGATTCTTTATTTATTCTGGGAATGTCTTGACAGTCGTATTGAGGATTTATTTTATTGGGAATATGTTGACAGTCGTATTGCAGGGTTGTTCAATGGTTTTGGCATATTGAATTAAAAAATCATTCATAATATCAACATTACATCATTAGTATGTATTTTTAATGATGGCCGGATGAGCGAAGTTCTCACGCGGATATGATTTTATATATCTAATTATAAAAGCTTTTAATGATCTTCCTTTTCCATCCTACTCTTTGTTGATCACATCATCCTTGTCCTTGTATCAATCCCTATATTTGCATTTATTCTGGGAATTTATTATTAGTCATGTTGAGTTGCTTTGTTTTGGTATGTACTTTATCATCGTGTTATTGATATATCTAATCATGCAGGTTTACTCAATGCTTTTGTCATTTGGTTTAAAAAATCAGTCACATTGTACGAGGGTGATTAGTATATATTTATTTATGACGGCCGGATCGAAGCTCTCATGTGGCTGTGATCTTTTATATCAGCTTATGAAAGGTTTTAATGGTTCTTTGTACCAATATTGATTGTTCTCCATTTGCATTCATGATGAGATTTTATTGATTGCTTCATTTCACATGAAGCTCCAGTTAGCACTGCTATTTATAAGTCCTTCGCTATCATCTATTCTTATTCTTGGCGAGGTTTTTTGGGGATCATCTTTGCTAATGGCTTCACAAATGACTAGTTCTCAGTTTGTTAATGAGTTCAGGCCACTTAATTTGAGAGTTTTCTTGCCTCCTGATGGTTTGGAGCTCCCATTTGAAGGTAAGATTACTGATGAATTCCTAGAATCTATGTTTATAGTCCATTGTCCTAAGTGCAGAAGATGTATCTTCCAGTTGATTGGTGAATCTATCCTTTCGTTGCACTTTAAAAGACTCATCTTCCCCTCCCAAATTGTTTCTACCTTCTGTTCTATCTTCCTTGATCTTTCACAATCATGGTCCTTATTATTCCATGTAGCAAACTGGGTAATTCTCCCTAAGTTTATTCAGAACAACAAGTTGCTCTTGGCTATTCAGTGCTACAATTTTTGGCAAGGGGAGGCAATTATTGGTGGTATCTTCCCACAACATCTTCCTTTATCTTCGGATAAGTATGCCTTGATGCTTGGGGCGATAAAAGACTATATTGTTTCATCTTCTATTATGCCCTTGGATATTTTGGTAAACAGAAATATAGTGGATGCTGGGTTCCGAGGGAAAGCATTTGCTAAAACTTATTCCATTCTTGGTCTTTTAGCTCATTCCAATATAGTTGTTAGTGATAATCTTCTCCTATGCTCGACTCCTTCTATTTTGGATCGCTGTAATACTAACTTGGTTTGCAGCTCTGCAGGTCAAACTTCACATTCTTCAGGATGCTCGGGTGAAGCTTCCTCTTCACCTCAGCATTCCAGTATTGCTTCCGGGTCAGCTTCGTTTATCCATAAGGAAGCTGACAAAATTTGGAATTCTCTATTCTTTGGGGTGGAGGATCCTCATTTTGATGGTTAAATCTTAGATATTTGTTATTTCTTTTTGACCTTTTTGAATACTTTGTTGTTTTGGTGTTTATATTTTAGGTTGACCTGCTCGACTATTTATTTTATCCTGCATTACTAGCTTCATCATTCTCTTGGATAGACACTATATTCGATTGATTTTCGGGCTTTATATTTAAAAAGATGGAATCATCCTATTCCTTCATCTAATGTATTGATGTAATTAGGATTGGATTTTTGTATTCATCCATCCTTTTTCATTATTTTGGTTTAGAGTAGGTGGTTGGGGGTTTTGTTCCAAATGTAAATTGGCTTTTTGTCCAATTATTGGGATGTATTATTGTAATTAGGTATGGATTTTTTCATACACCCATCCCTCATTTTTTACATAGTATGGTTGGGATTTTATATCAATTGTAAGTTGGTCACTTGTTGACCAATTCGGGTTGGGGTAGCCCTTGGATATATGTCAAAACTATTTGACCATTTGTATACGGGTAACGAACGTAGTTTTTCTTCACTGGTTCTTTTCTCCGGGAGCCCTTTTTGAACCAATTTTTATTAATAAATATAAATATAAATTTTTGCAAAAAAAAACAAACAATTTTCTAGGGTATGTTTTGGATCATGGTATGGCAAAAAGTGGTGATGTGAAAAAGAAGTCCTGATTGATAGACTCTTTGAAAAACAACTATAACTTTCAAACAATATAACATTTTTAAAATCTGAAATATACGTCACATTCTATTTTTCACCTAATACAATAATAATAAATAATTCTTTCAATTTGATGAAGTTTAGACTAAGTTAAGGTGGTCAGACATGAGAGTTTTTATATTCAGGAAAATTTGTAGCAGAAAAATCATAATTAATTATTCACTTGGAAAAAATACAAAAAAATATACATCACATCTATACATGAGTCTACTACTTTTATCTAAAATCTTATTAAAAATATTATCATTTGGTTTTGTTTAATGTGGTCAGACATACACCTACTTGTTATCTTTCTAGTCCTGATTGATAGACTTATTGAAAAATAGCTATAACTTTCAAACTGTATAACATTTTTGAAATCTAAAATATGTGTCACATTCTATGCTTTTCCTACTACAAGAAAAATAATTTTTTTTTCAATTTGATAAAATTTATGTGGTCAGACACGAGATTTTTTGTGTCACATCCGAACATGAGTCTACTAATTATATATAGAATCTAGCTCATGTCTTCCTCTCCGGCTCTCGTGGCGGCTAGGGTTTCGACCCATATTGCTTCTCGCGCTTATACTCGACCTCCTCCCATCGACGAGTCTCAGGGGTGCAGGGATGGTTCTTCTTTGGAGGTCTTTCAAGCGGCTCGAGCTTCTGCTGTTATTGGCATGTCGAATGGCAACGTCTCTCCCGCTAAGGCTTCTCTTGCTGCTTGCCCTTCTCCTTTGGGGAAGCTTGTTGCCCCCTTGAAGCCTAATGGCTCTTCGAATTCTTGCGACCCTGCAGCTCTAGGTCCTGCAGGGAGTGTTGAGGTCCCCTTGCAGCCTGTGCTTGCTGCGCTTTCCAAGGATCCACCCCTCTCCGCTGGTAGGGTTCATTTTCCCACGGTGGTTGGGGATGTTGGATTTCCTGGTGCTAATAGCCCTCCTCTGTCTACTGCCGCTCCTGGATGCTCTTCTCAGCCCAAGCCAGCTGCCTCTCGGATACCTGCTATCGGGATCAGAGGTGCTGCCCCTCTCTGTGTCTCTAACCCTCTCATCATCCCTCTAGATGATGAGGTTGTGAAAGATATTGATGTTGCTTCTTTTGTATTCGTGGATCATGGTCTCATATGTAGGTTCAAAGGATTTTGGCCGAGTCTCCTGGATCTGCATGCTTGGATTACCCGCCAATGGGAACCCATTATATCAGAAACAATTCACATATTTCCTCTTGCGAGGGGCTTTTCATAGCAAAGTTTGAGAATCCAGCTGACAAGAAACTGATCCTTTGTGATCACTTTTTCAGCTGGGATACCAGGTTTATGCTCATGGTGAAGCCTTGACACCCTGACTTTGATGCTTCGACAGAGACTTTCTCAAAGGTTCCCACTTGGGTGAGGCTTCCCAACCCCCCTCTTCACTTTTGGGTTGATTCTTTGTTTGAGGCTATGGGGGAGGCTCTTGGAGACTTTCTGATGGCTGATGAGGAATCTGATGATATCCTTCATTTCACTTATGCAAGGATTCTGGTTGATTTGGATTACTCCAAGGGTCTTCCGGAAAAGATAAAGCTACAACATCCTAAAGGATCCTAGGTCCAATCCTTGGATTATGAAGGTCTCCCCTTCAGATGGAAGAGGTGTTTTAAAATTGGTCACTTAGCAGACCAATGTGGATTGGAAAAGGTTAAAAAACTTGCTTCTTGGTGGAAGGGAGCCTCCTCCCAACACTACTCTGTTGTGAAGGCCTCGAATTCTCAAAGCTTTTCTCAGGTTGTTTCTTCTCCTCTTGAGACTTCTGAGGCCCCTGTGCTTCTTGATCCTGCCTTTGGCTCTCCCCCGAGAGAAGAATCCCTCCCTAGACCTCAACTTTGTTCAGATTCAGCTACTTGGGTCTCTGTTGGTTGTGAGGCGCCTGTCCCTACTACTGACCATGCTTCACAGGATCACGCTGGAACGCTTGCTTTAGACTCATCCCTCGTCTCAGCTTCTTTGGATTCTTGTGGTCCTATACTGGGACAATCTCTTGATGCCCCATTTTTAGGTGCCACGGTACTTGACTCGATATCTTGGCAGGATTTTGCTAAGAATGCGGAAGATGGGTGGACTTCTGTTAAAGGAAAAAAAAGATCTAAACATCTACCCTCTTTCGACATGTCCCTCTGTTCCCAGAAGGGGAAGAAATGATCTTTCTCTCCGGTTGGCAGGCTCTTTGTTGACCACTGGTAGTTTCAGGCCTGCTGATTAAAACTGAAATCCTTCGTGCATCGGCTTCTCTAATCAGGGTCCTAGTTTCCTTTTTCTGGTACCATTTTTTCTTCAGGTTGTGGGAGTCTGTTACAAAACCCTCGCTGTGGTCATGATCTGATCCTTTTCTAAGAGCTATTTTGAAAATCTTTTTTGACCAATATGTACAGGGTTTTGGGGCCCCTTCAAAACCTGTTTTACTTAATCAAAAACATTATCATTTGATTGTGTTTAAGGTTGTCAGACATACACCTTTTTATTTTTTTCTTAAAATTTTCGTACTACTACATTGAAATTTAAATTTTTTTACATATATAATAATTGTTTTTCAAAAAGGGCCTATTATCTTAGAAACTAAATTCAATTTTCTACATATTCTCTTACATATTTTTGATATAATATTTATAACTTGTTCAAATTTTTATGTCAACTTGCCTAAACTTGATTTTCTAAAATTTCATTGCCACTTAAGGGCCTAGGTTGCATACCATGATCCTGCACATACCCTCTAGTTTAATTGGAAACTCTTCAACAAACTACTATAGATATTAGAAACTATAGACAATCATCATGCAAGTGGGTTTGAATACTAACCAAAGGATATTCTCATTTGGAAAGCTGCCACTGTATCTTTTAAAGGAAACATAAACTAGTGAAGCTGAACTGCAGAGAAAACCTACATAGATCATGGCCAAGGAAAACATTTAAAATAGATTTCATCATTCAATAAATATTTGCCTCAGAAAAAATAAAAATTTGATTAAGATAATAAGTAATGTTCATCGAGATTAGGCTATAGTATAGCAATAATAGATAGATCCAATAATAGTGAAGTTCATCATATTTGGGCCCAGAGTGTAGAAGTGGCACTTTGCCCCAGTAAAAATGAGGGTCAAGGCACATCAGGTTTGAGCCTAGAGTATCATAGTAACATAGATATTCAATAACAACTAAAGTGGTAAAAAAAGTGTTCACCCAATACTCAAAATAATTTCATCTGAAATCTGGAGCAAGATATAACTACTAGTATGAAATCTTTATCTACCAATATATTTGATAAAAGAATAATGATGTAAAAGTTTTTTATATAATAAACATTTGCAAATTGAAAATCTTAATTCCTCCAAACTAAATGTTTAATGTATATTTATTTTTATCAAACAACGATATTAATTAAAAGGAAAAAAAAAAACTTTAAGTAGGTTCCATGGAATTCATGGACTGCTTGAAATTTATCTATTCTCAAATGTTATGCCATAAATTTTTTATAGTGGCAAGAAATTTAGCTGACCACCAAATAGCCTACAGTGAAAAAGTCAATTTTGGAAGTCAAACAGGGGAAACCCTACCAAATGCCTAAAACAACTTTCCGACTTGCTGGAATTTTTTTCTAGGATTTAGAATGTTAAAGTAATTTTAGAATAGGTTATGTTTTTTATTTTTGCTCGGTAATAATAATATTTTATTAATTAAACAGGAAATATACAATAGCTTGATGCCATTCCAGTTCAAACCATCCAATCAACTGCCATAATCGATATATTGATCGGTATTTACAGACCCTTTCATAGCACTGTTATCTATAAAAACAAACACAACTACAGACCCTTGGCGTTAACAAAAAGGAGCATGGTAGTTACATGCCATTACTCTTACTATAACCAAAAAAAAAACCAGACCTTGTCAAAATTTGCGAAGAGCACTAGTGAAAAAGCCTGCTAAGCCCTAACCAGTCGCACCACTTGACCTCTACGATGCGGGATAGCAGAGCGGCGCTTGCAAGGATGACCCACTAGAAACCCACACGCCTTGCATCGACCTGATTGTTTGAAACATCTGATCTCCTCCTTTAATTGCACCCATTCTACTGCAATCCCCCATTTATACTCATCTTTATCCACCCCTGAGGGCCACCATAGGAAAGAGAAAATTCCTTTCACCCATCCTTCCACAGGGTCCTCAAAGCACTCACTAAAGTTAAAACCAAACCCAATAAAAGCCCATTCTAGTAGAGAATCCAAACCAACAATCAACTCTTTTGGAAATAAAGATGACACTACCCATTTCACCGAGTCCTCCTCACTATCCAACTCCAGTCCCCATGCCAGGATCATTGCTGCTATGTCGGCGTTTATTTTCCAATGGTACTGAGCTTCTTGAAAGAGCAACCCCAATGTGCGTTGAACTGCCTTTATCACACCATTTGACGGGCATTTGAGCAAACACTTCAACCTCAAAATCGCCACTGGGCCATATAGCGCCTTTTGTTGCAGACTTGTTTTGAAGGTGAAGGTAGGCTCCATTACCTTACCCATTGCATTCAACCTGAATAACAAAGCCGAAGCCTACATCTCACCTTTTTTTAAAAGACTACACATGTTCCAACTGCCCTCGTACTCTGCAAAACAATCCTTACTTACAGCTACCACGCCGTCAATCATAAAAACATACCCTTCAAAGGATCCACCACAACACATCATAGATTTCCTATGTCATCCCCAGCTCTACCCGCCCACATCAACCGCCCTGATGGAAAATTAGAATAGGTTATGTTATCATGCCACACAACAGCCAATTTTTTTTAATATATAGCAAGGATGATGATTGCCTTCTATCTAAGACAACTTGGAAATCATTCACGAGGATTTTAATGAGACTATTTTAAGACCCGTACGTTTATAGCCCTCCAAATAACCAGAAAGTAGTTGCACCTCATGTGTCAACACATCTGCTGACTAAAGGCTGAATGAATTTTGAGACCAAATTAATGTCAGTCAAGGTCATTTAAAGAATAATTTGGTCTAAAAAAACAAATATAAATGACCTTGATTGACATTAATTTGGTCTCAAAAGTAGGAAAATAAAACTAACTGAATTGAAATTTTGATTATGGTGCCAAGAAGAATTATTAACATAATTTTCTGCCAAAAAAAATATAGCTAACTTCAAATAGCTAAAGAGAACTGAAGATAGCACATTTAGAATTCAAGATGGGCAATATATGTGTTAGGAATAATAGTCCACAATACAATTGAGAGGTGGGGTGAATTAGTTGTATGATAGATTATTAAACTTTAAACTTTGTATAGCGGCAATATCAGATCCAATGAACATAATGAATGCCAACACAACAATATTTTGGTTTCAGGGAAACCCTGTTAAAGGTAAAACCCCAGTGGGAATTAGCACCCACAAATGATGTACTGAGAGTCTAGTATCCTTGTTAGAAGATTTAGCCCTATTAGGAGCTTATTGAAACATTACAGTACACAGTCCTTGTTAGAGGATAGACCCTATTAGGAGTCAAGAAAGAAGGGTGGGCTCACTATCTAAATAAGGTTAAATCCACCTTCAGAACTCACTGTTTGCAATAAGTGTATATATAGACATACACAATCTTTTTGAATTGTTTGCCAACAACTGTCTTTGCTTGATCAATTCCAATGAAGTTCACCGGTAATCCTCTGCTCTACATCCATCAAACACAAGCTTGCAGTTCTTCTAATTCCTTTCACATTACATATATTCTCACCACACCTTTTCCAAAGAAAAGATCTTACATATATACCCTATTACATTATACATGATCAAGTCGGCCAATTAGGCTTTCCTAATTATATAAACATTTACATAAACTATTGCTAAGATACACACGGTACCTAAAACAAGTATACAATGATTCCATTACAACAATTAAGGACCAACATCCTTAATTTACATTTGCTAAACAAAATGCACGCTTCATTTCAAAGGTCAGCTTCCACGTAGGTCTTATCTAGATCACACGCCACAACTAACATCATCCAGCATTCTGTACCTTGCGTTGACCATCCACCATACCTGAGTGTCTTGCCTTTCATCTCTTAAGCTCACATACACCTGATCCATATCTTCTTTAAGATATACCAGAAACACAGAGACTCACTCTGTCAGCTTTCACTGTTACTGTTCAAGAACCCGTCTTCACCAAAACATCCATAACTTATTAAATATGAAACATTACATGGTGTGATCTTGGATATAATATCACAACATCATCTTGTACTCTCATATGTCTTTGCATGTTCTGAAACATCCTCACAATGTCCGTACAATGTGATAGTCAGCCTGTACTCTTCTCTCAGACATATGTTGACATCAGTGACAAACCACAAATAAAAACACTATGAATGCCCATTCAGTAACGTAGTGATTAAACATATTAAATTTATCAATCACCACCCCATGCATTAGCAATATCCAACAATCTCCCCCTTTGGCACTGATGTCAACATATGAGAAAATCCCATAGTTATACCAATCCAAATCCTTGCGACCAAACAATACTTTCACAAAATTTCTCCATACAATCAGTCTCCCCATACAATGAGGATTTTCTCATAGCAACACTTCCCCTTTGACAACATTGGAAAAGGGTTCCATGAGTCATCAACTATTCTATAACACCTTTCTCTCATGATCACTCCCCCTAAGGAGTAGATCCCTACATCCAGTCCAGAACATGACAAGGCTCTGAGGACCTCTGGACTGATGCATCCCTGCATCATCTAATTCTAACTAGGAGGGGCCTAAACCCCAAGCATAGCTCTAAGATATTCAAAGGTATCTTTTGCCAATGGATTTGTAAAGATGTCTACAATCTATTCCTTTGTACTAATATATTTTAGTTTTATTTCCTTCTCAGCCACTTTGTCTCTTAAGAAGTGATACTTGATAGAAATATGTTTAGTTTTAGAATGCATCACTGGTTTCTTTGACATATTCACTGTACTGGTGTTATCACAGTGGATAAAAATAGGCTCATCAAAAGTGATTCCAATATCCTTCAACATTTGCTTCATCCAAACAATTTGAGTGCAATTTATAGAAGCAACAACATACTCAGATTCTGCAGTGGATTGAGCTATACAATCTTGCTTCTTACTTAGCCATGACACCAATTTTTCCCAAGAAAAAATGCACCACCTTTAGTACTTTTTATGTCATCAATGTTTCCTGCCCAATCAACATCAGCATCAGTATAAGAATGAAGTTCAAAGCTATCATTCCTATCATACCATATGCCATATTCAATTGTTCCTTGTAGATATATGAATATCCTCTTCACAATAGTTAGGTGTGTCTCTTTTGGTTCTGCTTGATATTTGGCCACAATGCCAACAACATTAGCAATATCTAGTCTGGTGTGAGTCAGATATTGTAATCCTCCAACCATTGATCTATACTTAGTCTGAAAAACTTTCTATGATTCATCATCAATTATCAACTTGTTACCAGTCACCATAGGTGTACCAACTGGTTTGTAGTCTTCCATTCCAAAAAAATTCAACATTTCTTTAAGATATTTAGTTTGAGAAATAAAAATGCCATCTTTGCTCTGATTTATTTGTAGTCCAAGAAATAATTTTATTTCTCCTATCATGGACATCTCAAACTCATTTTCCATTTCTTTTGAGAATTTTTCACATAGATCATCATTGCCTCCAAAGATAATATCATCAACAAAGACTTCTATTATCAAAACTCCATCTTCGCTAGTTCTTAAATACAAATTACTGTCAACATTACCTTTCCTGAATCCAAGACAAAGTAGGTATTTGTTTATCCTTTCATACCAAGCCCTTGGAGCTTGCTTCAACCCATACAAAGCTTTCTTCAACTTACATACCATGTCCCTGTCTTCACACAAAGGAAATCCATCAGGTTATTCTATATACACTTCTTCTTCAAGATCCCCATTTAGGAATGCAGATTTCACATCCATCTAATATACTTCAAAGTTTTTGTGTGCAACATAGGCTAAGAATAGTCTTACAGCTTCTATTCTAGCAACGAGAAAATGTCTCTTCAAAATATATACCTTCTTGTTGTGAATAACCTTTACATACCAGTCTTGCTTTGTTTCTTATTATAGTTCCTTCTTCATTCATTTTATTTCTGAAAACCCATTTAGTTCTTATCACATTTTTGTTCTTAGGTTTAGGAACCAATTCCCAAGTGTCATTCTTCTTTATTTGATCTAACTCTTCTTTCATAGTATTTATCCAAGATTCATCTTTGCAAGCTTCATCTATATTCTTTGGTTCAACTTGAGAAATCAAACAGATTTCCTCTCTAACCTATGATCTAGTCAATACTCCTTGATTTGTATTACCAATAATTTGTTTTTCAGGATGATTGTTCTTTACATACCTCAGAGTTTTAGGAACCTCAGTAGTTTTATCTGTGTCATTATCACAATCCTCATTTCTGCATTCAGTCTCAATAATTTATTCTTCTTTTGCAACAACAACCTCTTTGATCTCTGTAACCTGATTATAGTCATACATTCGCTCTTGTATCTGAAAATTTTCATTTATAATCACATTATTACTTTCAGTCATTTTTCTCAATCTTAGATTGAAACATTTGTAAGCCTTGCTCCTGGTGGAGTAACAAGGGAAGATTCCTTCATCACTTCTAGCATCAAACTTCCCTATCTTATCATCTCCCTTGATATAACACTTACTACCAAATATTCTAAAATATTTTACAGTAGGAGTGTGATTAAACCATAATTCATAAGGAGTATTATTTGTACGTTCTCTGATCTAAATTTTGTTCAGTGTGTACACCATTGTCCCAACTGCCTCTCTCCAATGTACATGAGATATATTTCCTTCAAGAAACATTGTCCTAGCAACATCAAGTATAGTCATGTTTCTTCGCTCAGATATCCCATTTTGTTGTGGAGTTCTAGGAGTGGATGTCTATCTTTGTATTCCATGCTCTTCGTAGTATGAATTGAATGAGTCTGAAGTAACCTCTCCACCTCTGTCTAATCTTAAACATTTTATCTTTAAACTTGATTCATTTTCTGATTTTTCTTTTAAGTAACCCACATCATTATAGAAAAGTCATCAACAAAAAGTATAAAATACCTTTCACCATAGTATGATTTTGTCCTTGTAGGTTCACATAGGTCTGTATGTACCAAATCCAACTTTTCTTTTGATGTATACTCTTTGCTTTTGTAACTACTTCTAGTTTGTTTTCCCATGACACATTCTCTACAAATAGTGTAGATGGTTTCACAATCTTCGATAGATCTCTTATTGCTTTAGTCAAACTTGCCATCACAATATTGTCAAAGTTTACATGAAAAAACCTCCTGTGGCATAACCAACTATCATCTACCTTCACAACAAAACATGAGGCTCCATATGTATTTAATTCAAATACATTACCTTTATATTTAGTACCGGTTGCAATCAATTTTCCTACCTTAATTCTGATAAAACATTTACCATCATTGAATTGTAACTAAAAATCTTTGTCTATCAACTATCCAAAAATCAATAGATTATTTTTAAGTCCATCAACAAGTAGTACATTATCAGTATTAGTTTTTCCATCTAGAGTAATAGATCCTACTCCTATGATAGGTTTAGGAAGATTATCTCCAAACTTCACAACACCACCATCATACTTTACTAATTTAACAAACTTATTTTTATCTCTAGTCATATGATGTGAACAACCGTTGTTTACGATCCATTCAGATTTCTTATCAACATGAGATACTAAATCTTTTTCCTCATATACTGGTTCATCACTAATAGCAACAAATCCAATCTCTTCATAATCTAGATCATCATCATCATCATAAATCCCTTCACTAGGATAATAACATTCCTTATCCTTCTTGAAAATTTTTGGCTTGTATTTAGGAATTCTTGTAGGACATCTAGATGAAAAATTACCTACCTTATTGTATGAAAAACATTTCAGAGGTAATTTGCCTTCAAATTTACCCTCACCTCTCTTTTCTCTTCTAGCAATCAGTGCAACAAGTTTTTCCATCTTTATTTCTTCTGCCATTATCTGTTCTCATTCCTTAGCATATTCACCAAGCTCTTCCTCTAGGTTCTCACTGCTGGTGCTGAGAAGTGCAGACAACATCTTCTTGTGCGTAGATGCTATAAATGCATATTCAACTTTAGGTACAAAATCTCCCAATTCAGTAGCTTCAAAGGTAGTTAGATTAGAAATCAACATATCTCTGCTAAAGTTCAGAGTCAGAGGTATAGTTTCTTGAATAGATATAGCCTTGAACTTTTAAGCAGGTGTCAATGACTTAAGGATCTTCACAATAACTTCTTCATCATAACTGCCTCCACAGTTTCTGATTCCAACTACAACTTCTATAACTCTTTGGACATAAGCCCTAATACTTTCATCCTCATTAATTTGTAGCTTCTCCATCTTTTTTTTCTAGTTCTGTAACTTCTCTTGCTTGGTATACTTGTCTCCCTCATATAGTGCTTCTAATCTTTCCCAAATTTGGTATGCCGAATCCAAGTCTTTAACTTCAGTAAATTCTCCTTCATAGAGTGCGTTGATCAATGCTTCCCTTGCAATCATGTTAAGTGAAAATATCTTCTTCTCATCTTCAGTAGCTGATGGTAACTCATATTCTAACTTTATAGATGTGTTGTTCTTTGTAATCAACCAATATTCAATGCCTAAACAAAACAGGTGAGTTCGCATCTTGTTCCTCCAATAGTCAAAGTTTTTCAGGATCAAATTTCAGACTATCCTTCCTATAAAACTACATCTCCAAGATCACCTCAAGCTGTTAAGCTTTCTCTCTAAGGACCAGTAGCTCTGATACCAATTGTAAGGAATAGCAGTCCACAATACAACTGAGAGGGGGGGGGGTGAATCATTTGTATGATAGATTATTAAACTTTAAACTTTGTATAGAAGCAATATTAGATCCAATGAACACAATGAATGCCAACACAACAACATAATATTTTGGTTTTGGGGAAACCCTATTAAAGGTAAAAACCCTGATTAGAATTAGCACCCACAAATGATGTACTAAGAGTATAGTATCTTTTTTAGAAGATTTAGCCATGTTAGGAGCTTATTGAAACATTACAGTACACAATCCTTGTTAGAGGACAGACCCTGTTAGGAGCCAAGAAAGAAGGGTGGGTTCACTACCCAGGCTCACTGCGTAAAGAAGGTTAAATCCACCTTTAGAACTCACTGTTCGTAACAAGTGTATATAGAGACATACACAATATTTTTGAACTATTTTCCAACAACTGTCTTTGCTTGATCAGTTCCAATAAATTTCACCAGTAATTCTCTTCTCTACATCCAATAGACACAAGCTCGCAACTCTTCTAATTCCTTTCACATTACATATATTCTCACCACACCTTTTCTAATGAAAATATCTTACATATATACCCTATTACATTCTACATGATCAGGTTGGCCAATTAGGCTTTCCTAATTATATAAACATTTACATAAACTCTTTCTAAGATACACATGGTACCTAAAACAAGTATACAATGATTCTATTACAACAATTCAGGACCACCATCCTTAATTTAGATCTACTAAACAAAATGCACACTTCATTTCTGAGGTCAGCTTCCAAGTAGGTCTTCTCCAGATCACACACCACAACTGATGTCATCCAGAATTCCATACTTTGCGCTAACCATCCACCATACCTTAGTGCCTTTCCTTTCATCTCTTAAGCTCGCATATACCTGATCCATATCTTTTGTAAGATATACTAGAAACACAGAGACTCACTCTGTCAGCTTTCACTGTTACTGTCCAGGAACCAGTCTTCACCAAAACATTTGTAACTTATTAAATATGAAAAATTACATGATGCAATATTGGATATAAGATCGTAACATCTCCCTATACTCTCATATGTCTTCGCATGTTCTAAAACATTCGTACAGTGTCCATACACTGTTATAGTTAGCATGTACTCTTCTCTGAGATATATGTTGACATCAGTGACAAACCACAAATAACAATAGTATGAATGCCCATTCAGTAACGTAGTGATTAAACATATTAAATGTCTCAATGAACAACCCATGGATTAGAAATATCCAGCAAGATGTGCCCCTAATTTTGGTGCAAAATATCTATTCCAAGAAAAAATTCTTTGAAAATAGCATTAAACTAAATTGAAATACCTTAAACATAAATTATGACATAGGTAAATCTAAAAATTCCTAACAAACAGGAGAAATTATTCTCCAATTCAAGGGAAATAAACTTGTACTTGGGATTAAATCTTTGCTAAAGACCATCAAAGCTACCTTGAATAGGCGGATACAACTCAAGCTGCTAAATAGAGATTATGAGAAAAAAAATGTTTCTCTAATTATGGATTAAAAATTTAAGTTGATCAAATATTCAAAGAACTTTTCTAATTTTTTTATAAATATAGGAGTGACAATAAATTATTACTCTACCTCAAAACAGAGCTATGACCCAAATATTCAATATTGTGAATAAATAAACTAATGCCAAACCTCTTACTTGAAGCATTAGTTTCTACGTTGATATTATAAAAAATTCTACTATGGATAGTAGACATGCAACACCACATAAGGATAAAATGAGGGATAGTACCACAACAAAAGTCTATCCTTCTTTAATGCACAACAAATTGAGGAAATACGGTGATATAGGGTGATAGAATGATTTGAGAAAATTATTTCCATTCAATCTACACTATGATGTGTTCATGCTTTATTGAGTTTAGGACCTTGGGTAGATCAAAGATTTATTGTCCTTAGAAGATATGATGGTAAGAGAAAAGAATGTTAAGAAGCTTTGACACTAAAGAGGAACACTCTTAACTTTCAAAAGCTATAGGTTTTCATCACATAAAATGAAATATTATAGTAGTAATTTCTAAGCAACATTCTTTGCCTTTCTATTGTCTTCAGAATTAAAGATTTTATGTAATCTTTAAATATAGTCATTCAATACTTTTAGCATTTACTGCCTACTTTTATTTGAATTTGTTTCCCAATATTGCACCCCACTGAGGAAAAGGGTTCAATAAGAGTTTGATATTGTATTTATCTCTAGTTTGAACTCTGATAACATATATTTGGTTTTCAGCCAATAGTTATTTTGTGTAATATCTATTATCAACACTTTATATTTTTTTTGGGAGTTTAAACTAGGAATTACTATGAATTTACTCCACTTTCAACTCTTATTACATTTGTTGGGAATTAGAACCCGAAGTTGGATGTCATATTTTACAGTATGAACACATAATGCAAAATTTAAGTTAAAATGTTTGAATTTCTTTTACTGGTAGTTTCAAGCATTGGAAGCACACCAGTTGCGATTATTTCAACTATATCTTCCAACGATGATGCCATACAACACCTACAAGTAGTATAAATGTTAATAAGAAAATGAAAAATTCAATTTTTGATTACCAGTCAGACTATTTAGTTGAAAAAGTTGAAATTCTTAGACAGATAACTTCAAGACCTGGCATCACCTTTTCGAATTACTAATTGTAGAGGTTAAAATAACATTTTATAAAAAATTTTATACACAATGGCTCGCCAAAGATTTCATTGAAAGTTTAGGAATTTGTTGACCCACATTTTAAGCTGTGGTGCAAGCCATTTAAATTCAAACCCTAAAAACTTATTTTTGCCCCTAAGAATATGTTTTCTACAACTGTGGGAGGTCTAATATCTCCAAAGTAATTTCTATGACCCACTAGCTTGAGAAGATTTATGTCTAAAAATTGTGAATGTTTTGCATGTGATTGTTAGAATAACTGAGAGGGGGGTGAATCAATTAGATCAGTTATCCTACAGTCCCAAATACAAAGATGTAACTTCCAAAGCAAACTCAATAAATTCTACAGCTCGGTAAGACAAAATATAAACTGTCTGTGTGCTTTTACTGATTACTAGTTAATTATCTAACTGTGATTACTGACCAAATAAAATATGTAGTACGAAAAATATTATAATAAAATAATCATAACAAATAACACATAACACAATGATTTAACGTGGAAACCCTGCTAGGGGAAAAACCACCTAGGACTGGTAACCCAAATTTTTTCACTCTTCTAAAGTGATCTCAGTGAAGAGCCAACCTTGTTAAAGGTTACAAAATACACTGTTAAGTGCAACCTTGTTAGAGGATTTAAGACTAACAGTTAAATTTTGACCAGCATTCACTATGGGGTTAATAAGATAACAATGTACATTCCTTGAATGACATAGGGCATAACATAAGATGGTTAAGTCCACTCGGTTAGGAGATTTTCTAAATCAATGGTTAAACTGAAACAATAATGATCTGATTACTATACAACACAATTGCAGATGTTCAGATCTATTCTAAGCCCATACAAATCCTCTGCTCAATAATTCAATTCACTTCCTCAACTTATTTTCACTCGGTAATGGTTCTCTGACGCTCGGTTAATTCTGCAGTTTGATTCTCCTTCAACTAGTCTGATCAGGCATGCATGAATATGTTCATGCGAAATCTCTGTAGTCTTATTTCTTCCGACATGTTTCAATAATGAAACTCATATATCTTAATTAAACAAATAAACCATTTTCATATCAACCATCAGATTTTGCCGCTTAATCTTCTTCATCCATTTTGCCTCTTAAACCTTCCTCGACAAATGTGTCAATAACAAGTTTCAATTTCATCCTTTAGATCTCCAAATTTTGTTAGCCGTGGATCTCATAACAATTTCCAACTCATCACTTTCTGTTGGCTAAACTAAGCATTTAATATTTGTATCCATACTCGATTAACAAAGAAATGCGTTGGTGAATACTAGCTCGGTTAATACTTGTCACTCGGTATACAATACATTGGCTCGGTGTATACTGAAATCTTCATTTACCGACCACATTGTCTTGTACAATTTTGCTTCCATCTTCATAACAAATTAATGCAACATAATCAAGTCAATAATATGAGATCATAGACTCATCAATAAGTCATCCAAAGTACTCCTTATCCTTATTTGTCATATCCATCTTTCTCCATGTAGATATCTCATTTCTTCATCTTTTCTATCCTCAACAGATGTTTAGATTTTTGCAACTAACATGATAAGTACTATCAAAACTAGTTGACATCAATGACAACATATTGACTGGTTTAATCATCTTACATATCATTTCAGTACCTTAGTGATCTCTAATCACTGATCTTCAAGTCATTCAGATATTCAATCAGTTGTAGTTCATCAATCTCTCCCTTTAGCATTGATGCCAACACAAGCAATATGAAATATGCCATACACATACCAAACATGTATTCTACAACTATGTAAGTAAATGCTATAACTCAGTAAGCTCTCCCTTACACATTTAATATGTTTAATCACAACATAACATAACAACATTACAAGTGCAGACTCTTCTCTGCAGGATTTGATCTTTTCATCTCTTTGATTCCTTCTGTTCTCAGTAACAAATATTCAAGTCTCTCCCTGACTTTCTCACCCCGTGAGATAGATATTTCATAGAAATTCCTCTCCCTTTGACAACAATGTCAAAGAAAACATAAAATATCTCTTCAGTAGCCAAAATGAATTCTCTTTTGTTCGGTGCAGACAATGTATCCCTGCATACTATTAACCAAAATTTATGTTCTAGCTCCTCCAATCTTTCACAACCTTAGACAAAATCCAAAGTGTGAACTATGTTGCATCAACATTAATGAGCTATGTTAGTGCTCTTCCGGTCATCTATATTTCTGGCCCAATCTGCGTCGGTGCAAACTCTCAGTTTAAATTTGCCTTCCTTAGAGTACCATAAACCATAATCCTCTATTTGCTTTAAGTATCTCAAGATTATTTTTA
The DNA here is from genome assembly GCA_027943335.1 of Chamaecyparis obtusa. NCBI lineage: Eukaryota > Viridiplantae > Streptophyta > Pinopsida > Cupressales > Cupressaceae > Chamaecyparis > Chamaecyparis obtusa. The sequence goes on from BSBK01000994.1 coordinate 2,550,525, forward strand.
CTGCAACCATATGTGAATCTTTAGGATTGGCAGACAATCTAGCCATAATCCCTACTACATGTGTAATATCAGGCCTACTATGTACAACATACATCAGTTTACCAATCATAGATCAATACAGTGTTTGATTTACCTATGTAGATTCATCATCCTTTGTCAATTTACAACCAGTTATCATTGGTGTTCCCACTAGTTTAGCATCTTCCATGCCAAATGTTCTCAATACTTCCTGAATGTATTTTGATTGTGTGATGAAAATCCCATCATTCTGCTGAATAATTTGCAAGCCTAGAAATAATTTAATCTCTCCAAACATTGACATTTCAAACTCTTTTCTCATCTCATAAGCAAAAGATTCACAAATCTGATCTTGTCCTCTAAATATTATATCATCAACAAATATTTTAGCAATCAAAATAGTATCATCAAATCCTCCTTTCATGTACAAATTGTTTTTTTCACTAGTTCTTACAAAACCAATACTTAAAAGATAAGTATGTAACCTTTCATACCATGCTCTCGGTGGTTGCTTCAATCCATATAAAGCTTTGTGCAGTCTGCATACCATGACTTTCTGATTTAGATCAAAAAATCCTTCTGGTTGTTCTATGTAGACCTCCTCCTCAAGTATTCCATACATAAAAGCTGACTTAACATCTATTTGATATACTTTAAATCCCTTATGTGCAGCATATGCAAGTAACATGCAGACTCCTTCCAGTCTAGCAATAGGTGAAAATTTTTCATCATAATCAATACCTTCTTCTTGTGCATATCCCTTGCAAACAAGTCTTGCTTTATTCCTTGTAACCTCACCCTTTTCATTCATCTTATTCCTAAAAATCCACTTAGTACCAATAACATTTTTATCTTTCGGTCTAGGTACTAATGTCCATGTCTTGTTCTTCTCAATTTGTTCAATTTCCTCATTCATAGCATTGATCCATTCTTCATTCTTAAGGGAAATCTTAACATTCTTAGGTTCAAACTCACAAATTAAGTATGTGTTTTATCTTAACTTACTCCTTGTCATCATGCCAACTTGCTTATCTCCAATGATTTGATTCTATGGATGGTGTCTTCTGACAAATCTTGCTAGCACTTGATCTCTTCTTTGTTCTTCATTCTGTTTAGGTTCATTTTCTTGCTCGGTAGCTTCTTCCTGATTCTCAGTGTCCATTTGTTGTTCCTCGATGTTATTTTCTTGATGCTCGGTAGACTCAGCATGTGGCTTCGGTAGGTAATCTGGATGTTCAACATAAGTAAATCTACCATAGTCTTCTGTCTCCTTCATGCTTTCTTCATCATTTTTATCAGCAAACTCATCAACTCTAACATTATCACTTTCAATCATCTTATTAGTAACCTTATTCAAACATTTGTAAGCTTTACTCTTAGTAGAATATCCAAGAAATAATCCTTCATCACCTTTAGAGTCAAATTTTCCATTCCTATCATCTTTCAGAATAAAAATTTTGCTACCAAATTTTTTGAAATAACTTACACTCGGTGTGTATCCAAACCATAACTCGTAAGGTGTCTTGTTTGTGTCTTTCTTTAGTTGAACTCAGTTAAGGACATATAGAGTTGTGCTAACTGCTTCCCTCTAATACATCTGTGAAACATTTATCTCAATCATCAATGTTCTTGCACAATCAATAATAAATTTGTTTCTCCTTTCAACAATTCCATTTTGTTGCGGTGTTCTAGGTGCAGAAACCTGACTTTTGATACCATTCTCATTACAATAGTTAGTGGATTCATCAGAAATAAACTCACCTCCTCTATCAGACCTTAAGCATTTAAATTCTCTACCGGTTTCTTTTTCAACTTTAGCCTTATACCATTTGAACATTTTGAATGCCTCAAATTTATCTTTCAAGAACATGACTATCATCAATCTAGTATAGTCATCAACAAATAGAATAAATTATCTATCACCATAATAGATGTGAGTTCTCATGAGACCACATAAGTTGGTGTGAACCAACTCCAAGATTCCTTTAGATGAATAGTCATTACTTTTAAAACTAGATTTTTTCATCTTTCCTTTTTGACATTGATGGCACATAACATGATCAGGTTTAGTTAGGCTAGGTAGTCCTCTAAATTTTCTCTTTCTATTGATCTTAATCATGTTATCAAAATTTGCATGGCTTAACCTCTTATGCCATAACCATGCATCTTCATTTTTCACTAGTAAACAAGAAGTCTCAGCATTGTCAAGATAAAATAAGTTACCTTTTGATTGTCCTACTATTCTGACAAGCTTTCTATTTTCATCATAGATTCTCACCTTCTTGCTTTCAAATGCCACTCGGTGACCTGAGTTATTAAGCTATGCTACACTCAACAAATTGTAATTCAATCCTTTTACCCAATAAGCAAAATCACATCTGATTCTATCATTTATCAATAAAGTTCTTTTTATTTTAACCATGCAAGGTGTGTCATTTCCCATTTTTACTGATCCTCCATTATAATGCTCAAGATGATCAAACTTATCTTCATCACCAGTCATGTGATGTGTACAACCACTATCAATGATTCAAGTATCATTCTTACTAACTTTAGAAATAAGTGTTGTTTCTACATACCTTTCCTCCTCTTCTGAATCATCTTTTATTGCAACAAATACCACCTCAATGTCATCATCTGTGTCGGTGTCAGTGTCATCTTCTTCAACAATGTAACATACCTTTTTACCTTTATCTTTGTAGTCTCAGTTGTCTCTGTTATAGTGTCAGTTATCTCTGCTATTCCTTCTGCCATAACTTCCTCCTTTGGATCGGTCTTTGTCTTTCTCATCTTCTTTCCTGTTAGGGCATCTAGCAGCAATATGGCTAGCTTGTTTACAATTAAAACAAGCTAAAGGTACATTTCCTTTATATCTTCCTTTACCTTTCTGCAATATTCGGGATATGAGTGCTTCAAGCTCATCAAGCTCATCTTTACTATTGCTATCACTTTCATTCCTTATATTGTGCTTACTACTAGATTTACCAATCTTAAGAGAAGACATAAAAGCAGGCTCAACAGTTGGTACAATACTATTATCATAATTGTTTAGGTCAAAAGTAGTTAACTTGCCAATCAAACTATCAAGAGTAAGAGTACTACTAGGTGCAGATCTCATTTCACGAATAACATATATTCTGATTGCATAGATAGGAAAAAGTCTTCTCAAAATTTTACTTACCACAGTATCCTCAGAAATGATACCACCAGATCCTTGAATAGCATTGACTACCTCTTTAATTCAGTTTGAGTACTATACTATGTTCTCTCCTTCCTTCATCTTCATATCATAAAATCTACCTCTCAAGCTTTCAGATCTACCTCTCATCACAATTGCATCACCACCATGTACTAGAACAAGTTTATCCCACATTTGCTATACTATAGTGCAGTCCTTGACATCCTCAAATTCAACATCAGTAAGAGCAGCAATTATCTCTATCATAGTGATGCTATGTTCATGTCGGTGTCTCAATTGATCAAGAGTCAAAGGTCCAACATTTAGTTGTAAGTAGCCATTGTCTAGTAAGGGTATAACAGACTCTCCAATTCCAGATATGTGAAGTTTCATCTGACTTTTTCATGTTGTAAAGTTGTCTTTGTTCAGCTTTGACACTTCCCTCTTATACATCTTGTGATCTTTCTGCTCAAGTCCTTAAAACTTTCTTCCAAGCAACCAATCTGTTTTGATACCAATTGTTAGAATAAATGAGAGGAGGGGGGGGGGGGGGGGGGGTGAATCAGTTAGATCAACTATCCTATAGTCCCAAATACAAATATATAACTTCCAAAAAAAATTCATCAAATTCTATAGCTCGATAAGACAAAATATAAACCGCTTGTGTGCTTTTACTGATTACCAATTAATTATCTAACTGTGATTACCGACCAAATCAAATACGTAGTATGAAAAATATGATAATAAAATAATCATCACAAATAACACATAACACAATGATTTAACGTGGAAACTTTGCTAAGGGAAAAATCATCTGGGATCGGAAACCCATAATATTTCACTCTTCTGAAGTGAGCTCGGTGAAGAGCCAACCCTGTTAAAGGTTACAAAACACACTGTTAAGTGTGACCATGTTAGAGGATTTAAGACTAACAGTTAAATTTTGACCAACATTCACTATGGGGTCAATAGGATAAAAATGTACATTCCTTGAATGACATAGGGCATAACATAAGATGGTTAAGTCCACTCGGTTAGGAGATTTTCTGAATCAATGGTTAAACTAAAATAGTAATGATCTGATTATTATACAACTCAATTGCAGATGTTCAGATATATTGTAAGCCCATACAAATACTTTGATCAATAATTCAATTCACTTCCTCAACTTACTTTCACTTGGTAATGGTTCTTTGACACTCAGTTAACTCTGCAGTTAGGTTCTCCTTCAACCAGTCTGATCAGGCATGCATGAATGTGTTCACGTAAAATCTCGGTAGTCTTCTTTGTTCCAGTATGTTTCAATAATGAAACTCATATCTCTTAAATAGAAAAATAAACCATTTTCATATCAACCATTATATTTTGCCGCTTAATCTTCTTCGTCCATTTTGCCTCTTAAACCTTCCTCAACAGATGTGTCAATAACACGTTTCAATTTCATCCTTTAGATCTTCTTCAAATTTTGTCAGCCCTGGATCTCATAACAATTTCCAGCTCATCATTTTCTATCAGCTAAACTAAGCATTTAATATTTGCATCCATACTCGGTTAACAAAGAAATGCATTGGTGAATACTAGCTTGATTAATCCTATCGCTCGATATACACTACACTGGCTCGATGTATACTGAAATTTTCATTTACCGACCACATTGTCTTGTACAATTTTGCTTCCATCTTTATAATAGATTAATGCAACATAATCAAGTCAACAATATGAGATCATAGACTCATTAATAAGTCACCCAAAGTATTCCTTATCCTTATCTATCATATCCATCTTTCTCCATGTAGATATCTCATTTCTTCATCTTTTCTCTCCTTGACAGATGTTCAGATGTTTGCAACTAACATGATAAGTACTCTCAAAACTAGTTGACATCAATGACAACATATTGAATGATTTAATGATCTTACATATCATTTTAGTACCTCAGTGATCTCTAATAACTGATCTTCAAGTCATTTAGATATTCAATCAGTTGTAGTTTATCAGTGACTTTGCAACATTATTATGATAGTGGAAGGCACAACTAAGTCTCTTTGGCTCACAATGATCCTCTTTAGGTTTTCATATGAAAGAAAAATCACAAGTTTTAACTTGTAGAAGGACTTTCACATATAATACCACCTAACCATATCAACAAAAACTTTACATTTTCACTGAAAACCTCATATTTTCAGCCTAGTAATTTTTTGCTTAAGCTCATTTCTTTCAACAATGTAATTGTTCCTAATATTGTATCCCCTATCCATAATTGTAAAAGTTAATATGAAACCCCTCTACGCTTTGGCAGTACCAAAAAAGTTCCTAAGACATTGAATGCAAACCATAAGAATCAACTTGAAGATTCCTCAAGTCTACCCACTTGAATATTTTGGGTCTATTTTTGCAATAAATGGACTAGAAATGAGATGATTTAGATGGCCAATTAGTGCAGGGCACCTCATGAAGACATAGAATGGTCACTTAATTGACCTTGACTCAATTAAGACACTAAGGATTACAAAGACCTACAAGGTCTTTATATTTTGTAATTTGGGCCATTAGTACCTATAAACTAGACTATGATCAAAATGCCATGATCAGGCAAGGAATGGGGGTTATTATGTTAGGAATGGGAACATTGAGAGGGGGGGGGGTGAATCAGTGTTCACTGTATTTAATCTTTTCACTTAATCTTTAAACTAAACTTAAATGCTTAAGTACTGAAATGAACATCCACATAAACATGAAACATGAAATCAACACATAACACCAATGTGGTTACGGGGAAACCCAAATAGGTAAAAACCCCAGTGGGAATTGACACCCACTAATATTCTACACATGTGTATTATGATCCTTGTTAGAAGATCCTTAACCCTATTAGGAGTTTCTTTACAATGCATTAAGTATAGTAGACCTTGTTAAGGGTTGGACCTTGTTAGGCATCTTTTACAATGAACCCTATTAGGGGTGTGGACGCACTGTCCTAGAGCTCACTACTCAAGTGGTGAAGGCTACAACCTTCTGATCTTAGATATACACTATATCTGCTAGATGAATTGTCACTGTGACACTGCTTGTCTGATCAGTTCTTTTGATGTGCTGATGCTTTGACCTCTTGCAAAGCTCTAATACATCTTATAGACTCTTTGCATACTTCTGCTTTTCTTATCACAATTCTATATTAACTTCAATGCTAATTACAATGGGCGCATCTCATATTTATATGCGCATACAAAACAAACAACTAGGTCGACCCTTAAACTTATTACATACAATACTTCCAATTGAATTGACTCAAGCATGTTTACAAACAAACATATTTACATGTTGGAAACCTAATTACAATAGGTGCATAGCCTTAACATCATTAGAATATAACCGCAACTCAAAATGCTAATAGTCAGCTGCTTACTCTGTTCTTCTTTGGCACACACTGGTTGTGTAACTTCAACTGTCTGTATCTTTCTCATACTTGCATATCTGATCATGCGCTCATAGACTAAGCATGAATATAGTCTAACCAACTTAACTTCTAGGGCGCACACCATAACTCGGTTGTACGTACGTGCCCTGATGCTCTGAGCTTCAGGAACTCTGTACACTGTCCAGTCTTCAACACTTCACCGATTTCTGATCTTTCCATCAAGTGCACTGACTCCAAACTACTATATGACTTTGTTTCCATAATGAAAATACTATACTAAGTCATATACACTAGTATAGCCAACTTGCCAACAATCTTCCCCTTTGTCATTGATGGCAACAAAGGAATATGGCCAATTTTCTAACTGTTCCTTAATACAAAAAACTTTTGTCTTATATCTCCCTTATACACAATTTGTATCTTATATCTCCTTATACATATCTATAACCCATATTCTACACATACTCCCCCTTTGACATTAATGACAAAGGTGTGTCAAAACTATATGTACAAAAACTTTAGTGAGAGAACATCTAGATATGCTATCTGTAGGTTTTGGATCTCCTTCCAAAATGTGATCAGAGAATTTACAATCTGTAGATGGGTGCATAATGCATACTGTAGCTTCTCCATCTTTTCCAAGTCTATGCTAGGACCTTGATCATATGTCACCATAGTGGCATCGATCTCCTTGATATTTTGATTAAGTATGTCTAATGAGGGCGCAAGAGCATTCCTTAGCTGAGTCTGCCTACCCCTTATCTTGGTCATCTCTTTTTCTGCCTTCTCAATCTTGACTAACTATCCTTGGTAGACATTATTACACATGTTCACATCAACAGATGGATCTTCCACTGATTTCCTTATGCTATCTATCATGGCTTCTGCCTCTTGAATCTTCTTGTATAGATCACCAGTCAACTTGTCCTGGTTCATATAGTCAACAATGATCTTTCTGCCCTTTGCTGCAAACTCCTTCAAGGATGCTTGACCATTTTTTAGTGAACTCAGGTCAAGTGAAAAGTTGTTAATCAATTCACTTAGTCTTTTCTTCAAATACTTCTCTTCTACAACTAGGGATGCAAATTCTTCCATGCTAGAGAAATTGCTTTTGAACTGTGAAATGACTGTACTTACATCATCAATGGAGTGTACCTTGGACACTTTCTTGTCTACTGGCAATAAACTATTCAGGATGTTCACCGACTCTACAAGGAGGGGATTCCTCATCACTTGTTTCTCCTTGGCCTTCTCCATAGCTAAGACGTTGAACTTAATTAGGTCTTCTTCTCCCCATGAATCCAAACTAGTTGAGTCAAGTGTCAAACTTGACAACAATGCTGCTGAGGGAGTGATGGGAGTGCTATCCATCACTTCTTGTTTTACCTTGATTAGTTCAACTGATGTTTCATCTTTTTGCTCACTTCCTTTTACCTCTTCTTCTTCCTTTTTTAGCTTCTTTTTCTTTTTCTTCTTTTTTCTTTTCTTCCATATTTTCTTCTTCTTTCTCATTTGTTATATCCTTAGTCAATGTTTCTTCTTGATGAGTAGGAGGAGTGTTACTGCATAAGTTTTCTGCCTCTTGAGTTCTTACAAATGCTTCTTCAAACTTGTCCAACTCAGTGTCAGTGGCCACCATGGCTATCTCTACATTATCAATGATAATGGTGCTATCCTTTAGTGACTCTGTCATGGATGCATACTTATCTGCCTCTGTTTGTGTTTCAACTGCAGGCACTGAGTCCTGAGGATGCTCTACCATCTTGACTTCTTTTGAGGGTACTTGAGCTATGGGCACAATAGGGGGATACATGTGCCTGCTCATAAAGACCTTCTCAAAGGCTTTCTCTATTTCCTTGGCAACTAACTCAAAGTTTTTATCCATTATATTCAATGTTCTTATCTTGGTCCTTAGGTGAGGCTTCACCAGATCTAACAATAACTTTTTCTCTTCTAGCTCGCATATAGGAAGGGTTTCATCTAAAATCTTCTCTCTTATCCTTAGATCTTCTTCAATGGCCTATCTCTTTTGGAATTCTAGGATGGTCCACACATTATCAGGGATCATAGTCTTAAGTTCCAAGATTGTCTTCTTGAACTTCAACATATGTTTGAATATCATTCCATGTATCTCTGATTTGTCTATCTCACTGTATTTTTCATAAAATTTTCCTACTTGATCAATTCTACCTTCATCAATTATTCTTGCACTTAGCACACTAAGACCAAGTTTAAAACTTACTTCAGGAGGCGCTTGTGAGTTCTTTCTGTTCCTTGTTACTCTCGAGGATGGATGACCAATGCTAATCTCTTTCTTCCTTTTAGGCATTGCCTTATACTCAGGAGGAGAAGTAAGGTCAATGGTTTCCTTGGGTGCAGAAGGAGTAACATCAGTTTTACCCTTCTGAATATCAGACTTTTCTATCTTCACCTTCTTTAGCTTAGGTTCTTCTGATTCAATCTTTGCTGTTGCTGTGTTCTCAATTTCCAAAGCAATCTTTTGTTCCCTTGCTTTGTCTAGGTCTGCTTGAGACACACCATGAATTCTCAAGATCTCTAAGGTAACCTTAGCAACCTTCCTTTTTGTTGCTGCACTGTTTAACATTGCATCAACTTCTTTTGTTTTCTCCTCATAGGTTCCCCATCTTGGATCATTAAGGTCTTTAGGGGCTAAAAGCAATGCTTGAGCATATGCTTCTAAGACTTGTTCATCAACTTCATATCCAAGTGGATGAATCCACTTTGTCCTTGGTTCAATAGCCTCCATGCATGTTGTGTCAGTCTCAACCATAAAACAAATAGTATCCTTGTACTTTTCATCTATCTTTTCTGGAATTCTATACCTCATCTGCATCTTAGCCCTGAATGTTTTTAATTCCATTGTCATGTAGTCTCTTAGAGTGCTCTCAGTAGATTCCTTGAAGGATATCTATGACATAGTGGGAATAGTCCTGTCAAGGTATGAATCTGACACCTTTCCAATAATATGGAAGTACATATAAATCATCAAAGACCCAAATCTGAATATCTTGGTCTTATCATGCTTGATTGCCTTAATGTTGTCAATTAGCTGTGCATGCAAGATTTCACACAGGTTGAACTCTCCATTCTCATTTACAATTCTTATGGTTGCAAAAATTTTGGCCACAAACACACTGTTTACCCTGCTAGTGTGTTGAAACCTATAACCAAGTATCATGGACATCAATTTGATGTCATCTTGCTCAATAGGCTCTATAGTCATACCGCACCTATCACTTCTTGACTTGAAAGTTATTCAACAATCTTTCTTACATCTTTTCCCACTGGAAGGATGGCGCCTGACCTTGGGAGGCCTATCATCTCATGAATTAGGTCACCAATAATTCTGACCGGCACTTCACCTATCCAAAATAGGTCATCATGAATCCTGCTCAGAAGAATCTTGATCCATTAAGATTCATAGAACTCATGTGCCATAGAATAATCCACTATAGGGTGATTATCCCACCGCGCATACTCATCCACAAAGGCTTTGTCTGGTTTTAACATATTTTCCATGTGCACCCTTAATCTGTATGCCCTAATGTCCTCGACATGCATAACACCCATAGGCGTGCGGGAGAATGACCCTTCTAAGTCATCTAGTGTTGATTTAAATGGATGTCTCTTAAACACATATATTTTCTTTTCTGAAACATCAAATAATATAGGAGTAGCCATCACTTACTTCTTTAATGCTTTCTCAAAGCATTCCAAGATATTCTGAATTGGTGCGACAAACTAGGGTTTTCACAACCGAACAAATGCATAGTAGGTCACTTGATGAATCAAACTTAAATCCTTCTCAATCAACTGCTAGGGCTCTTCTGCTCTCCAAATGCTCTCAATTCAAATGCAATGAGAGATCTTCTAACTTCTGTGTACTTTAAAGTATAAATTCTTCCATTAATGCTTGTCGCATAAACCAGGCTGTCATATGGAAATTTCTAACTTTCATTCTGAAAACAACTAGCTAGTTCTTTCTTGCAAGAAGGTTCCTCCAGTCTTCAAAAGCTTAAGTCCAAAGGCGCATACTCTGAGAGTGAGTATACTAGCTATGCAAGGGTCTAGAGCTAAATTAGCTCCCCCTATGACCCTGAGGGCCATTCATCCAGATGTAGAGGGTGTGTCCACTGTGGATGCATCACATACATACTCATCAACCTTGTCCTTCTTTTCTTCTGACCAAATGAAGATCACATCCTCTGAAGCTTTCACAAAATTAACTTCTCCTTTAGGATCCAAAACTAGTTCTTCGAGCTCTTTAGGGCTGTCCTGACCTTGTGTCCTTGATCTGCAAAACTTTGAGATGTGTCCAGCCTTGTTACAAGAGTGACAAATGACTGGAGGCCTTATATTCCTTGGCGCATTGACATGAGTCACCATTTTGCATTGTCTAGCTAAGTGACCATTATAGTTACATATCTGACATGTAACATTCTGAGAACTTCTTACATTTGACTGATTCTGATTTCTTTGATTATACTGAGTCCTGTTCTTCTGACTTGTCTTGCAATTCATAGCTCTATGACCAAATTTATTGCATGAATAACAGTAACCATTAAAAGGTCTTACCTCTGTACAATTCCTTGCTATGTGTCCATGCTTGTTACATGCATAACAAGTGTGGTCTACAGGCTTGCGCTCATTCTTAGGTGGTTGAATATGATACTTAGTCTGACTTCTAGTCTCTTTAACATCTAAGGTACCTTCTAGTGCTTTCATTCTTGCTTGCATGTTATCAATCTGATTTTGTGCTTCATTGTATCCAATGCAACTAGTATCTCCTTTAGCTCTTCTTGAATACAACTGAGATTCTATCAAATCAGAACTCATGTGTAATTTGTCAATGTGATTCTTTGCTTCTTTCAATTTAGATTCCAAGATTTCTTTGCTATTTCTTAGCTCCAATATTTCCATGTTTGCTTGCCTTAATTCTTCATTGAGTTGAAGGTTCTCTTTGACCTATTCTTCATAGACTTCCTGATTGTTAATCAACTTATCATTAAATTCTTCAAGTTATTCTTTTAAGGATGCATTTTCTTCATTCATCTTTTTGACCATTGTCCCTAGATCACTGGTAGAGCATTCTTTTAAATCCTTTCTTAGCCTTTTGATGACTAATTGAGCATCACTAAGTTTTTCTTTTAGTTCTTCAGTTTCCCTTTCAGATTTGTCCAGGTCTTGAAGAGAAGCTTCCAGATTTCTTTTCAGATGTTTCATTTATGCTTTGTCCATAATATCCTCAAGTGGTTAAATTTCTTTGCTGAGGACCAGAGCTCTGATACCAATTGTTAGGAATGGAAACACTGAGAGGGGGGGGGGGGTGAATCAATGTTCACTATATTTTATCTTTTCACTTAATATTTAAACTGAACTTAAATGCTTAAGTACTGAAATGAACATCCACATAAACATGAAACATGAAATCAACACATAACACTAGTATGGTTATGGGGAAACCCAAATAGGTAAAAACCTCAGTGGGAATTAACACCCACTAATATTCTGCACTAGTGTATTATGATCCTTGTTAGAAGATTCTTAACCCTTTTAGGAGTTACTTTACAATGCATTAAGTATAGTAGACCTTGTTAAGGGTCGGAACCTGTTAGGAGTCTTTTACAATGAACCTTGTTAGGGGTGTGGATGCACTTTTCTAGAGCTCACTGCTCAAGTGGTGAAGGCTACAACCTTCTGATCTCAGATATACACTATATTTGCTGGATGAACTGTCACTGTGACACTGCTTGTCTAATTAGTTCCTTTGATGCGCTGATGCTTTGACCTCTTGCAAAGCTTTAATACATCTTATAGACTCTTCACATACTTCTGCTCTACTTATCTCAATTCTATATTAACTTCCATGCTAATTACAATGGACACATCTCATATTTATATGGGCATACAAAACAAACAACTAGGTCGGCCCTTAAACCTATTACATACAACGCTTCCAATTGAATTGGCTCAAGTGTGTTTACAAACTAACATATTTACATGTCAGAAACCTAATTACAATAGGCACATAGCCTTTACATCATTAGAATATAACCGCAACTCAAAATGCTAATAGTCAGCTGCTTACTCTGTTCTTCTCTGGCACACACTAGCTATGTAACTTCAACTGTCTGTATCTTTCTCATACTTGCATATCTGATCATGTGCTCATAGACTAAGCATGAATATAGTCTAACCAACTTAACTTCTAGGGTGCACACCATAACTCAGTCGTATGCATGTGCGTTGATGCTCTGAGCTTCAGGAACCCTGTACACTGTCCAGTCTTCAACACTTAGCTGATTTATGATCTTCCCATCAAGTGCGCTGACTACAAACTACTATATGACTTTATTGCCATAATGACAACACTATACTAAGTCATATACACCAGTATAGCCAACTTGCCAACATATTAGTTTTAGGAGATTAGATATAGAATTGTGGTAATTGTTAGAGATCATTAAAAGACCATTACCAAATATATTAGGGGTCATTTGAGTCTAGTTGTCGAATGGACAAATTAGTTGTCAATTTGACAACATTTTATGCATCTTTAGTTGCTGATTGGTAGGATAGTCTGTTAGTTGTAACTATTTGGAGTCGGTTCCATTAGTTGGAATTAGATATATGTAAAAGTAATGTGTTTGAAAAGGATAGTAGAGCTAAATCCATGAGAAGAGAAGTGACATGCTGAAAGAGCATTCACTGTTGTACAGAATGGATCGAGTCTTTATAGAAAAACAATAGAAATCTTAATACATTTTTGTATTTTTCAAGGATATTTTGAGTGTTAAATCTCTTGCATGTGTAAGGAGTATGGGATTTCATTATTTTACATTGCTATGACTCAGTTCTTAATTCTTTGTATGGTGTTCTTGCTAACTATATCATGATAGTGAGGATTCTTGTACGAATTCCTTTCTCTCATCAAATGTACAGAGTTCTAGTATCTCTAATATATCACTATGTTTTGAGGAAGATGTCTTAGATATGTCTCAAGCATGTTTTACAATAAGTGTTTGCAGGATAATGGACAATAGGCTAGACAATAACCTCAAGTAGTAAGACTGTATCTTGAAAAAACACTAAAACAGTTGTATGGGAGTAGTGAGTAAACTAGTCACACAAGGGATGTGTTTTATATTTTTTCCATCCAAGAAAATTGAATACAAGGTGAAAACACTCTTGGAACATTTTGGAAGTGACTGGAAGTCATAATTTTGAAGAAAGATAATAGATGTTGAAGGAGGAATGAAAGATTGTCTTATAAAAAAGAGATTCGGTGCAGGGACAATATCTTTCCAAGCAACCATTGGATCTTTCTCATCTTTTTATTTGTTTGAGGGATCCTATTTTTTCCCATCCTCACTAGAGGGATCGATGATTTTTGATTTGGTTCAAAAGTTATGAACCTATGTGTGAGGGTCTATCCAGAATGGAAGAGTTAAAATCCATGTTTTAAAGATTGATTAATTATGTTGTTGTTCAATGATAGTGATTGAGTATGTGGCTAAAATGGTTGATTCTTCCACAACCTCCAAATAAGTTTCCACAAAATTACTCTCATTTTTTGGTGCTGGTAGGTATACTGGAACAAATGACTCCCACTGGCAACATGCCCTATATTGCAATTATTAATAGTGCCTTTATGACATGCCTTTTCTTCATCAACTATGTCATTTATTACATCTCCCGAAGAGAACACATGTTCATCTTCTGCCACATTTTAATCAAAGACAACATGAGCATACATTAGCTAACAGATGACCTATATAAATCAAACAAACTTGTGCAAACTTTTCAGTAATCATTTAATTCTTTTTTCCAGCATAAATATGTGCCAAAAACCAATAAGAATTTTCAATTAGCCCAATTAAAATACATAAAGCTCATTGCAATGACATTTATTACAAAAATTGGGATAATTATAATTGAATAAAGCGACACAATATTAGATTTCAAATAAATCCAAATCCATTAGCACAAAATTTAAGGTTTCTCACCAGGTGATGAATTGTTGGTAATTGAATATGTTGTTGCAGAGGACATGTATCTTGAGTTTCCATTCACATTAGGACTTCTATCATCCATATTCATTCCCAAAGGAGGGATGAGTACTTCCATTTTAGATGATAGAGGTACTTCATATTGAATTATATCACTCCTATTTGTGTAAAAAATACTTTATATCATTTATGCTTTGATCATGATGGATGTCCACACCTTCTTCCAAAAGTCTCATTTTTGAACAGGTAGGAAGGATCCTAGCCAAGGTTGTGGAATTGGGATTTACATTTGCCAATTGCATTTGTTTGAAAGTTTATAATAAATCCCTCTAGGTATGTATGGAAAAAAAAATTATACATGAAAATTAATTGAACTAGCTTTATTCATTATTCCTTGCTAATGTTCAACTTTGTATCAATATAAATTGTAGAATGATTTTGTTGTTAGGTCTGCCAGGCTTTGGGAAGACCACTTTTCTTTTGGCTTTGGATGGAAAACTAGGAAAGGACTTGAAGGTTTTCACTCATGATTTGAGGTCAAGGCTCAAATAATTTGTAAATTCAACTTATGAACAAATTGAAAGTAGACAACACCAAGGAACTATTTTCTAGAAGATCTAATTAACATAGACTATTTTATTATGGATTTTATAAGCTTTGGAAATTCAAACATAGTGAAAGCCAAATAACAAACTACTAATCGGAGAAAACAAAATCAGTTTTATTTGGATTCTTTCACCAATTTGCTCCAAATCATGCTTGCTTTTAATTTTCTAAATGATTTCAATTTTGGCTTCTTTCACCAACCTTTTGACAAGGATTTTTGCATCAAATTCCTTTCAGTGGTGTTAATTCTTCCCCAACTCAACATTTAATTTACGCTTCATTTTGTCCCCAATTTAATTTCACTAAATTAGTTCATACTCCAGTTTAAGAATTGTATGAAGGTTTGTATACCTATCCCTTGAACCAAAAAGAAAAATATAGACATTCTCAATGTCCAATTCTTAAAGGGGGATCTCTCTCTCTCTCTCTCTCCTATAATCTTTGGAATGGTTTTTGAGCCAATTTTTTGAAGGCTTTTAGTAGTAAGTGCAGAGCTTTAGTATAATCAATAATGACATTTATAAAGGTTTCTAAACCTTTTATTTAGGAAAAATAATTATAATAATTTTTTACTTCAGTAGGGCTTTGACCATTGGTACTTGAGGGGTACATCTCCTGCCAAGAGCAGGCCCCCAAGCTCTTATAGCTACATGAAGAAGTAATTGGTGAGGCAATAAGAGTTATCATACATGGACCATTCAGTGCACTTGCAAGTATTTTTGGTGTGTTGAAGTAATAACTGGTGTACACAAATATTATTCTATAAACATGTGTTCATCTAGCTATCATTCCCTTTTATTCATCTAGAACTATCATCATTGCCATTTATAATTTTATTAAAGTTACTTCTCAGTAAATGACTAATATAAAAATAACCTTCACTATGTATAGTGGGCACTAATGAATATTTTAGATCTTTTCATTTCTCTATTGATATCCGCAAATATTAATGCTTTTTGCACCATGACTTTTAACTGAAACTGAACATGTAGTACCCACTCATAGTTTGCTTTCATTTTTCAGTTACCATACTGTTTTAGGCTATTATTTTAGTTGATTGGACAAATTATTTTAGGCCACATTTCATGTGATCAGTTATTATTTCAGTGGATGATGATTTCAGATTATGGTTATTATATGTTTATCATGTAATTGCTTAGTTAGATGATGATATTATTTTGATACGATGTTTTATGCTTTATATGGTTTATGATGTTACTGAACCCATACTTGCATGTGTATGGTTATCATGTGTATGTGTTTGTTTTTTGTATTTGTGTGGTAGAGGATGAAGGCGTAGTTACTTTCCATGGTGATATCCACATGTTCGACCATACCCTATCATTGTCTGCTATATTTATATTGGATGTACATGCTTCTTCTTGTGATTTCAGGTTTGTAGGTATAGGGCATCGTCTTCCTTGAATTGACCACCACCTCCCCCCAACCTCCCTCTAGTGCCACCATGCGGTACCCGCGTGACAACGGGCATTGCGGGCAGCAAGACCTCTGTCGTGGAAGAGGGTAGTGCCGTGGGCAGTATGTCACAGGGACCCATGCCTGTGACAGTGGGTGTGGGGGCGCATGCACTCCCCACCCACTCTTTTTTAAAAGAGTTGATTTTTATTTTATTTAAAAACTAAATAAAATTTGTTTGTTTTATTTTATTTAAAAATTGTTTTATTTTATTTTATATTAAATAAAAAAATTAAATTGTGTTAGTTAATAAATATTTTTATGATGTAAGATTTTTTTTAATAGTTAGTTTAAATAAATTGAATATATGTTTATATATATATATATATATATAATTTTAATAATGTTAGTATACATACATATTTTATTATTTGTTAGATGCAAATAAACCAATATAGTTTCTTTTGTACTTTTCTAATGTAGTATACATTTACATATTTATATATACATTAGGTTAAATGTAAATACGTCAATTATGAGTATTTTTGAACGTTTTAATACTGGGATTATTGTGCATTTAATAGCATGTTGGAATTATAGGTTAAGGAAATGAACTTTGACCTCAAATGTGATTATTGAAATTGAATGCACACTCAACCCTTTCCAAATCTTTATTGTGTAAATGTTATTCATTCTTTCTTGAGTGTTTTATGTGCTTAAATGAGTAATGGGGGCATTACATGACCTAGGAGGAATACAGAGGTTGGGTAAGAGTCTGTTAGACTTCTTTTTCTCTTTTATGACATGGTGTGTGTGTATTATGAAATATGGCCCTAAATTGACCATATAGGTTCATGTTGTACTGGATTTTTGTGAATGTTATCTGTAGTCATATCTGGTTATTGTATTTGATTCTAGACTTGGGACTACCTGATTATATATCTATGTTAGATCTATGAGGAATCTAAGATCCTAGAGTAGGTTACCTAGATGTGTAGTAGGGGGTGGCTTGCAATAAGTGCCGGTGCCCACAAGTGGCCGCCATGATCACTTATTGTAAGTAAACTTAATCAAGTGAAAACCTAATATGTCATTGAGAGATAATAAAATGAACCTAATAAGATGTGTTTACTCACCCATGCTTGAGTGCTAGTATAGACTAAGATGGAGG
Organism: Chamaecyparis obtusa; assembly: GCA_027943335.1. Taxonomy (NCBI): domain Eukaryota; kingdom Viridiplantae; phylum Streptophyta; class Pinopsida; order Cupressales; family Cupressaceae; genus Chamaecyparis; species Chamaecyparis obtusa. The sequence continues at coordinate 2,568,362 of BSBK01000994.1, forward strand.
ATGAGATGATTCTTGTCACCTTGAGGGGTGTGTGTTTGACATAGTTAATGACTTCATTTGTATGAGAGGTCATTGTTTCCGTGTATGGTCAATTGAGTGTCGGTGTACATAGAGACTACCAATACAAAACTTAAGGGTTAGACATACACAATGACACCTTCCTATACATAGTCTAGTTATCCTACATGTGTCGGTTGCCTCTAATACATAGTCTAGTTATCCTACATGTGTCGGTTGCCTCTAGATTAGTGAGTATTACCTATCACTATATTTTGTTCACCTGGAGTTAGAGAGCTATTAGGATCCCCTTTCTTAGTGGTTATATCTTCTTTAGTATTGGTTATCTGAGTGGGGTCTGTTGTTATCTCCTTATCACAGTGGGGTAGACCTTTGTGGATCTACATGGATGGGTGGTAGTGATTCTTTACCATTTGAGATTCGACGTCCTTGTTCCAGTGCTTGATGGTGCTTCAGCAGTTGAGCTCTTATGATTCTTCATTGGTGGTTTATTCTTATCTTCTTTTATTGTAATCTTGTATTAGGGTATCACATGTGATACCTAATCTGGATATTGTATTATTATTGTTAGAGTGATTACTACATACCCTGCGACATGTGCAGTGGACGTGAGTTTATCTAGTTTTCATGGATGTCCCTGAGGATTGTAATTATTGATGTATGATGTAATTATTTTATCTATAATATGAAATCTTTTTTTGATGTTATTTATAGGAGTTTTATTCTTAACTAATTCTACATCATGGGACCCATGAGTTTTGCAATCTATGTTTCTTTCTGTGTTAATGTGAGTAAATGGTTATTGCTTCTACATTAATGTTTATCTTATTATGTAAACTTTACAAGAAAAAAATTATTCACCAAACTTAGTATCATGTTTTAGGTTAATTTCTTTTGGGTTCCCTGGCGGGGCATTACATTTGGTATTAGAGCCAAAGTTTCTACACTAGGAACTCTGGGTATGTACGCTCATAAGGTTGTGTATAGTTTAAACTTGAAACTAAACATAAACATACAAAATTATTGGTTTGAGACTATTGCTAGTAGTCATGTTATCTTTTTTTTTTTTTCGTTTTTTTTTGTTTCGAGCTATGTTGTGAGATTTTGTTGGATCTCTAAATTTTGCAGGAATCATGCCTAAGACTAGAGCTGCTAGATGTCGTGGTAGAGGTTGTTCTAGTAAGTGTGGAAGGGGTAGATGACATAGCTCTTCTATGAGTGTTAGACATGATAGCCACCATCAGCAGTCCAAAGATGAGAAGAGAGAGGAACATTAGGGTAAGTCTGATGGACGAGACACTAGACAACTTTGACAAGAGATTCTAAATTGTCTTGATCTTGAACCGAACAGGATAGTAGGATGCTTCCCACCACTCTCAAAGAGAAGAGAGGGTAAGGGAGAGGTCTAGGAGTCCTCCAAGGAGGAACATCACAGTTGACCCAATACTTTTGGTAGCTAATCACATGAAGGTTCAGATGAGAGGATTACCTAATCCATTTGATGGGAAAGGATCTGGTTTAGAGGATAAGACATGGCTTATAGCTTTAGAGAGGAGTTTTTCTATGCATCTCTTAGTAGCAATACTAAAGCTAGGTATGAAGTGATGCAACTTACTGATTTTGCAGCTGTGTGGTGGAAGATAGAAGATGAGAAGTTGGGGCTTCAGATGGATATAGTGACTTGGGAGTTGTTCCTTGAGAATTTCCAAGAGTGCTTCCTTTCAGATCAGTGGAGGCGGTAGTGAGTGGATGAATTCCATAACCTGACGTAGTTAACCATGACAGTGGGAGATTATGAGTGTCAATTTTTTGAGCTCAAGCAGTATGCTAGTTTTGGGTAGGATACAACTCTTCTGGTACAACACTTTGTTAGGGGGCTTAATGCTCACATTGTTGGGGACTTGAGGATCTTTGATCCTAAGACCCTCAAGGAAGTGGTCATCGAGGCCACTCTTATAGAGGAAAATTTAGCCTTGGGTCATGGTAGAAATTCATGTACTCAATCAGGTAATTCATCAGGATTAGGGTATAAAGGTAATCAGTCACAGGGAACTAGAAACTTCAAGAAGCCATCAAACTTATTTAGAGGTAACAAGAAACACCAGCAAAAAAAGACATCTCCTCCTCCTACTCAGAGTGGTGGATCTCATTCTAAGAGCTTCCGTGATGGCCAATGCTTCATGCATAATTAGTCTAGTGAGCCAACTCAGAGTGCTCAATAGAGTATTAATAAGGGTAGTTTTCAATAGTCGAGTGCGCCTTCCGATGGGAGAGGCAATACCAGAGGTACTGGTTGTTTCCCTTGTGGGTAGTTTGGACATATTGTAGTGAATTATCCTCAACATCCCCCTTAATTTTCAGCACAGAGACCATCATATTTAGAGCCTACAGTGGGAGATGCAGGACATTCTCACAGAGTGTTTGCGGCCTTGGATCATTGTCAAGTAGATCATTAGGGGATAGTGGTAGAGACTTTGGGTACTATTCGAGGTATATCTATCTCTATCTTATTTGATTCTGGGGCTATTGATTCATTTATATCTCCTTTTCTAGTTGAGCTATGTGGGCTAGTTGCTGCGAAGCAAGATAGATGTTGGCAATCAGAGTTAGCTTATGGGGCTAAGGTAGCTACAGGTTCTTTGGTCCATAAATGTGAGCTGAACGTAGGTGAATTCATTACCTTAGTTGATCTTCATGTGATTCCTTTGGGATCATATGAGGTTGTATTGGGAATGGATTGGTTGGGAGCTCATGAGGCTAATATTTATTGTAGGTGAAAGACTATCAATTGCAAGGATAATGGGGGCAAGGATTATCAGATTGTGGGAATTCAATTTTCTATTTCTCTTCGGATGATATCCACTATGCAACTTAAGTGTTGTATGTATAAGGGTTGCCACATATTTTTGGTAAATATGAATGAGATAGATGAAGTGGAGAGTGAAGATAAGACCCTTGATCATCCTATTTTGCAGGAGTTTCTTGATGTCTTTTCGGAGGAGATTTTAAGTATGCCACCGAAGCATGACATAGATTTCTGGATTGAGCTTGTTCCAGGAGCTGAGCCTATTTGTAGAGCTCTATATCAGATGACTACTCATGAATTGAGTGAGTTAAAGCTTCAGTTAGAGGAATTGTTGGCAAACAGAAGTATTAGACCTAGTGTGTCTCCTTGGGGAGAACCAATCCTCTTCATTAAGGAGAAGGATGGATCATTATGCTTGTGCATTGACTATAGACAACTAAACAAGGTAACGATCAAGAACATGTATCCTTTGCCAAGGATTGATGATATTTTTGATCAGATCAAGGGAGGGAAAGTGTTCTCTAAGATTGATCTAAAATTAGGGTATCACCAGTTGCAGATTTATGATGTAGATATCCATAAGATTGCTTTCTGTACATGATATGGACACTATGAGTTTATAGTGGTACCATTTGGCTTGACGAATGCTCCATAAATTTTCATGTGCTTGATTAATGGGGTTTTTCATAAATATCTGGATCAATTTGTCTTGGTATTTTTGGATGATATATTGATATATTCTAGATCCATAGAAGAGCATGAAGAGCATCTTTGATAGGTATTGCAATGTTTAAGAGAAAATCAGCTTTATGCCAATTTGACAAAGTGTGATTTATTTCAGATAGAGGCTTAGTGTCTAGGGCATGTGATCTCAAGTGAAGGTATCTCTGTAGATCCTTCAAAGATTTGGGAAATTGTGGAGTGGCCAACACCCACTAATGTGTCTGAGGTTCATAGTTTCATGGGGTTAGTTGGATATTACCGCAGGTTTGTTAAGGACTTGTCTAGAGTTTCTCATCCTATCACCTCACTTCAAAGAAAAGGGAAGAAGTTTGTTTGGACAGAGAAGTGTGATGAGGATTTTTAGAACCTTAAGGGGTGTTTGACTAGTGCACCTATCTTAGCAGTCCTTGATCCAGTTGGTGATTTCGTTGTTTGTGTTGATGCTTCATTAGAGGGAATTGGAGCAGTCCTTATGAAAGAGGGATGTGTGATTGCGTATGAGTCTCACAAACTCAAGGATCACAAGCTGAATTATCCTACACATGATCTTGAGTTGGCAGTAGTGGTTCATGCTTTGGTCTGGTGGAGGCATTTCTTTTTAGGGCATCGTTTTGAGCTATACAATGATCATCATAGTCTTCAGTACATATTTACTCAGCCTAATCTAAATGCTAGACAGAGAAGGTGGATGGAGTTCCTTTGTGAATATGACTTTGAGGTCAAGTATATTCAGGGAAAGAAGAATGTAGTAGTTGATGCTTTGAGTCATAAGAGGAAGGTTGTTTTAGCATTGACTCTCGGTGTGGACTAGCGGAGTAAGATTCTCCAGGCACTTCCTAGAGATATTTTATATCAGGAGGTGAAGTCAGAGATTGAGTCAGGAAGACCTTTGGAGGAAAGATTATCAGGTTTTTTCTTGGATTTAGATGGTCTTATGTAATACACAAGCCAAGTTTATGTACCACCATTAGATGATCTACGTACATTTGTCCTATCAGAGGCTTATTGTGACCCTATTCAGCACATCTTGGTGTCAAGAAGTTGCACGCAGACATTCAAAGACTCTATTATTGGTCTGGTATGAAGTGTGACATTATAGATTATGTGGTTAGATGCTTAGAGTTTTAGAGGGTTAAGGTAGAGCATCAACATCTAGCAGGGCTTTTACAGCCAAATCTCATTCCATCTTGGAATTGGGATAGTATTTCGATGGATTTCATTGTTGGCTTGCCTTTGACTTCTCGTAGACATGATGTTATCATGGTGACTGTTGACTGGTTGACTAAGGTGGCACATTTATCCCCTATGAGGTCATCCTATACAACGGCTTTTGTAGCTAGATTCTTTATGCAGGATATTGTGAGACTTCATGGTATTCCTTGCAAGATTATCTTAGATCAAGATCTTGTATTTACTTCTGCATTTTGGACTTCACTACAACATGATCTTGGTGCTCAGCTAAATTTTAGTTTGGCGTACCATCTTGAGGCTGATGGATAGACATAGCGGGTTAATCAAGTGTTAGAGGATATGTTGAGGATCTATGTCATGGACAAATAGACTCATTGGGAGGACTATTTGTATTTAGTCAAGTTTTCTTATAACAATGGTTATCACAATTCCATTGTCATGTCACCATTCTATGCTTTGTATGGTCAGCCTTGTCGTATACCTTTGAGTTGGAACAGATTGGAGGACCACATTCTTGTTGGTCCATAAATGCTTTGAAATGTGGAGCAACATGTAGTATGTATTTGTGATCATTTGGTCACTACACATGATAGACATAAAAAGTATGCAAATGCTCACAGGGTGGATAGGCAATTTGTAGTTGGAGATAGAGTGTTTTTGAGAGCACCCGTGGAAGATTCTGATCTATTATGGAAAGGGCTCAAAGTTGGCACCTCGCTTTGTTGGGCCTTTTGAGATCCTGGAGAGGATAGGACCTATTGCTTATTGTCTTTCTTTTCCACCTATCCTATCTTGCGTTCATGACATTTTCCATGTTTCTATTCTTAGACGCTATATTCCAGATATTGTGCATGTTCTTGATAGGAATGCTTTTCACATGGAGGACATGCAGTTGGCTTTGGAGCCCATTCATATCCTTCAGCGGTGGGATTTGATCCTCAGGGGTCAAAACATCGACCAGGTAAGGGTCCAATGGGACCCAAATGATAAGTCAACAACGACTTGGGAGGATGCATCGAGACTCCGAGAGTCATATCCCTATTTTTTTACAAGCTTCCAGGAGTAAGCCTAATCCTAGGGGGGGTGGATGTAGTACCCAATCATAGTTTTGTTTCAGTTTTTAGTTGCCATACTCTTTGAGGCTATTATTTTAGTTGATTGGCTGAATTCTTTTAGGCCACATTTCATCTGAGCAGTTATTATTTCAGTGGATGATGATTTCAGATTACATGGTTATTATATGTTTATCATGTAATTTCTTAGTTAGTTGATGATGTTATTTTGATGCGATGTTTTATGCTTTGTATGGTTTATGATCTTACTGACCCCATACTTGCATGTGTATGGTTATCATGTGTATGTGTTTGTTTGGTGTGTTTGTGTGGTAGAGGACATAGGCATAGTTACTTGCCATGGTGAGATACACACATCTGACCATACCCTATCATTGTCTACTATATTTATATTGGATGTACATGCTTCTTCTTGTGATGTCAAGTTTGCAAGTACATGGCATCATCTTACCTGAATTGGCAAGAGTGAGCACGTCCATAAATATTCATCTCAATGGTAAAGAGGGGAGGTAACAGTCAAACCCAAAACCCTAACTTAAACCTATTTGTCCTAAGATTGGATGAATATTAGTTTGACTACCTTACCCGGATTCGTCTAGTTGACATGGATTCGTAGATCCCTTTCTTGAGTATGCTTGGTTTTGCTTTGTTTGGTCTTAGTCGATTTATTTCATAAGTGGGTGATTCTTTGTGACTAATGATTTGATGATTATAGTTAAAATTTAATATTAATTATGTTCCTAGGTTGATTTGAGAAAATTAATTAAAAATTCAAATATTTAAATATTTGGATTTAATTAATTAATTAATTAAAATTAGAACTGAATATGCTTTTGTGCTTTATTAAATAAGTAAATATTTAATTGTGTGGTTTTATGATACTTTAACTATTTAATCTATTTAATATAAATTTTAACTAATTGCATGTGCATTAGTAATATTGAAAAGTAAATTTAATTTCAAAAGGTAACAACTTGTCTTTAAGAGTCAAACTTGAGTTGTGCAAATAAAATTTATTTTAATTATTAAATTAGGATTTACTTTCAATTTTTGATTTGAGTTAACTTAGGGATTGATGGGTGTGTTGTCATTAGGGTTTACATGAAAGGGGGAAATTGAATCTCTATTAGGGGAATTGCCTGTCATTTTTGAGATTAGACAGGTTTTGGAAAAAAATTGGAGAGAGCTTGGTATTTTGGCATCTTGAGATCTTGGGTGTTTTGTGATTGCTTCATATTTGTTGAAAGCTCTATTTGTGCATCTGGATCTTGGTGTTTGCATTCTTTGCGGACTCAGATATGTAGGATTAGATCCATACTTGGAAGAATATGGACTTTACAGTTTCTCAAGAGCTTCTATTTCAGTATTTGCATTGGATCTAAGGTAGGGTTTGAAAATCCTCTTTGTGATTTCTATTTTGCAATTTTATGGTTTCTTATGTCTGGTTAATTTCTTTTATCTCATTAGATCTGTTTGTTGTTTTTATGGTTTTTGGTATTAGAAAACCCTTTGATCTAAGATTTTTAGTTTTTATTAAAACTTGGCATAGTAGGGTTATGCTGGCAAGATTTTATTGAAAAATTCAAATAGATCCTTTAATAAACCAAAAATCAAATCTGGACTATAGTTGGACTGTTAGGTTTGGAAAAATAAATTGTCTAGATGGAAGAAAATTAATTTGGGTAAAAAAAATGTATTCTGGGTATAAACTTTACCTTTTGGTTAAAAAATGTACAGTAAAAAAAAAAGACCAGAAAGGACAAAAAAAAAGGAAGTCAAATATGCCTTGAAAAAAAAGAAAAAAAAAATTGCTTTCATCAAAAGAATATTATAATATTTTTATTCCATTTTCAAAATTTTTGAAAATATATATATATTGTTCTTGTATTTTAGTTTTAAAAAAAAATTGCATTCTTTAAAAAAATGTAAAAAAAAATTTAATTTTTTAAAAAAATATAAAAAATAATATAAAGGGGAGGTGGGGGCCACCACCTCCCCCCAACCTCCCTCTGCCACCGTGCGGTACCCGCATGACAGCGGGGACTACCAGCGACAGTACCTCTATCATGGTAGAGGGTATTGTCGTGGGCAATACCCCTGTCACAGTGACCCACGTCTGTGACAATGGGTGTGGGGGCGTGTGCGCTCCCCACCCACTCTTTTTTAAAAGAGTTGATTTTTATTTTATTTAAAAACTAAATAAAATTTGTTTGTTTTATTTTATTTAAAAATTGTTTTATTTTTTATATTAATTAAAAAAAATTAAAGTGTGTTAGTTAATAAATTTTTTTATGATGTAATAATTTTTTTTAATAGTTAGTTTAAATTAATTGAATATATGTTTAAATATATATATATAAATTTTTTTTAATAATGTTTGTATACATACATATTTTATTATTTGTTAGATGCAAATAAACCAATATAGTTTCTTTTGTACTTTTCTAATGTAGTATACATTTACATATTTATATATACATTAGGTTAAATGTAAATATGTCAATTATGAGTATTTTTGAATATTTTAATACTGGGATTATTGTGCATTTAATAGCGTGTTGGAACTATAGGTTAAGCAAATGAACTTTAAGCCTGGATGCGATTATTGAAATTGAATGCACACCGAACCCTTTCCAAATCTTTATTGTGTAAATGTTATTCATTCTTCCTTGAGTTTTTTTTGTGCTTAGATGAGTAATGGGGGCATTAGTTGACTTTGGAGGAATACAAAGGCCGGGTAAGAGTCTTTTAGACTTCTTTTTCTGTTTTATGACATGGTGTGTGTGTATTATGCAATATTACCCTAAATTGACCATATAGGCTCATGTTGTACTGGATTTTTGTGAATGGTATCTGTAGTCATATCTAGTTATTGTATTTGATTCTAGAATTGGGACTACCTGATTGTATATCTGTGTTAGACCTATGAGGAATCTAAGATCCTAGGGTAGGTTACCTAGATGTGTAGTATGGGGTGGCTTACAATAAGCGTCAGGACCCACAAGTGGCCGCTAGGATCACTTATTGTAAGTAAAATTAATCAAGTGAAAACCTAATAAGTCATTGAGAGATAATAAAATGAACCTAATAATATGTGTTTCCTCACCCATGCTTGAGTGCTAGTATAGACTAAGATGGAGGATGAGACGATGCTTTCCGCCTTGAGAGGTGTGTGTTTGACATAGTTAATGACTTCGTTTGTACGAGAGGTCATTGATACTGTGTATGGTCACTTGAGTGCTGGGGCCCAGAGAGACTACCGGGGCAAAACTTAAGGGTTAGACATACATGATGACACCTTCCTATACATAGTCTAGTTATCCTATATGTGTCGGTTGCCTCTGGATTAGTGAGTCTTACCTATCACTATATTTTGTTCACCTGGAGTTAGAGAGCTATTAAAATTCCCTTGCTTAGTGGTTATATCTTCTTTGGTATTGGTTATCCGAGTGGGGTCTGTTGTTATCTCCTCAGCACGGTGGGGTAGACCTTTGTGGATCTACATGGATAGGTGGTAGTGATTCTTTACCATTTGAGATTCACCGCCCTTGTTCCAGTGCTTGATGGTGCTTCAGTAGTTAAGCTCTTATGATTCTTCATTAGTGGTTTATTCTTATTTTCTTTTATTGTGATCTTGTATTAGGGTATCGCATGTGATACCTAATCTGGATATTGTATTATTATTGCTAGAGTGATTTCTACATACCCTATGACATGTGCAGTGGATGTGAGTTTATCTAGGTTTCATGGATGCACATGAGGATTTTAATTAATGATGTATTATGTAATTGTTTTATCTATAATATGGAATCTTTTGTTGATATTATTTAGATGAGTTTTATTCTTAAGTAATACTACGTCATGGGACCCATGAGTTTTGTAATCTATGTTTCTAGATGTGTTAATGTGAATAAATAGTTATTGCTTCCGCATGAATATTTATCTTATTATGTCAACTTTAAAAAATAAAATTAGTCACCAAACTTAGTATCATATTTTAGGTTAATCTCTTTTGTGTTCCCTAGCGGGGCGTTATAGAACATAACATAAATTTTGAAGGAAGAAAAAATAAAGCTAGATGATCATTTTAGAAATGAAGACCTAAAAGAAAATAAGTGAATGTAGCTATCTTGTTTATGCAAAAACATCAAAGTTATCAGGGATATTATTGATATTCCTTGGTGACCTTTATCTCAAGAATGCAGGAGAAAAAGGTTGAGTAAAATCTCACTTGGGATTTTAAGATTTGGCCCTAGAGATTAGAAATTCCCTTTATTAGATATGACATGTATAAGATATTATGACATTGTTAGTTGTACACATAATTATCAGCATATGAGTATTGTTATAGGAATGAGTATGGTTTTAATCTTAGTTTAGGATTTTTGTCAGTTTTGTGAATTGAAATAGAGGAGCTATAAAAAAAAAAAGAATGAGCAAGCAAGTATTTGTGAGGCTATTGCTACTCTCTACCTTTTCTTATATAATCTTGTGATATACTTCCATTATACCAATATTCATATAATCTAACAATCCTTACAAAGAATGAGCTTAATTGCCAATATAAATGTAGGATTCTAAGCAGATTTATAGGTAGTATTGTCAACACTAATATCACCCCACATGATAATGGCTATTATATTGTGTTTTCCTCTGTTATCATCTTTATTGCATTGACCAGTGCCATTAGTTTTGGTGTATTATTGAAAGCCATCAGTTTTGGTGAATTATCGAAAGCCAGCTCTATTTTTTTATGCCTTGGTGGTTTGACTAGAATCTGGATCTAGTGATAAGGAAGGAGTAGCCATAGGACCTATTATGTACCCCATTCCCCAAAAAGGTGAATTTATTAATTTGGGTCCTCATTAAACTGACTTAAATTATCTTTGGTTTAGCTAGCAATCTATTTGAATAGAGTGCAAGGATCTAAAGTGGGTCTTATTTATCATATTGTTCAAATTTGATCTACGATAAATTAGATTGGGCCACCTCCTTATAAGAGATGTAGATCTTCATTCTTTGATACAACTAACTGGCTTTGGTTAAATTACTTAGAACTCTTGATGTTTAATTTTTGGAAAGTAAGGTTGTATTATAAGAAAATGGTTGTGGATATATTAAAATTGGTTCAATTATAGAAATACATGGTCAATTTTATACTGGAAAACACCCAATTGTCCTACACACTCTACATTACTTGTCAGGTATCCTTCTTTTGATTAAGCTTGACTATGTTTTTCTTCTTTGTGTAGGGTGTCAAAGTGCAAGAAGAAACTATCCATCACTATTAAACCGTCAACTCCTCTTCATGGGCCATGTAATTAGGACTACTATAGTCAAACTACATGAAGTGGAAGATGCTTGGATAAATAATGGTATTAGAAACCCATGACATTGGACTACCTATTTCAGGATTGGACTAAATGGTTGTTAACTGGATTACTTAGTCTCATTTCATTATCGACCATGGATGTAAACTTCGAATGGTATTCATAAAGTATATGCTTCAAACTTGACTCGACTTTATGATTATTCTATGGAATTCAAATACATTGAGCTTCAGGAAATCTATGCTAAAACCAGTAAATAAGTTACTCTAGGAAAGTAAGTAATCACGGTTTGGAGTTACTCTATCCGCCTATGCTGCAGGAATAGTCAACTAGTTCTGTTACTAGTGGCTGCAGGAACAACAAAGTTCTACTTCTCTTCTAAACAAGCATGGAAAGAAATTATACTCTAACAGAACAATTCACTCACCAAGTGGGCCCCCTTGGATGAGTGAATATAAAATACAGTCAAGATAAAAGATTCATAATCAACTCGTGCATTGTATTCATTCATGGAAAATGGGTACACTTGATCAAAAGTAAAATGATATCACAACTACAATACTTCTATTCAAAAAATTGACTAACTCCAAGGAGTTACAATAGTCATTTATTTGAAGGAAAAATACAACTATCTCCTAAATCTAAAATCACTCCATAAATGGGGATCATTACAGATTCATAAAGTTTCAGAATAAAAATAGCATTAATCAAGAATAAATCCTCCTAGAATATAGCACGTTGAGGGTACTAAATCCACACACTGCATGCAACAGGAAACACTATTTGACTTGCCCTGCTCATGAAGATCTTGCAATGATGGTTGGCTTTGACTATTTCAGCACCACAATGATGATCCTTGAATATGCCAAGATAACTACCTCCAAAATAATTAATGCACAAACACAACCTTCCATACATATATATATTCTCATCATTAATACTAGGAAGAAAGTGTTAATCTCTAATTAATACTCTTGCAAGGCCTATGGCTACAGGAAGGAAACTACCCAAAAACATAGCATAGGCAAAGGAACATTCATTAGCATATATAACTACTGCATTATACCATTTCCATCCATTAATTCAAGAAAATATATCATGTCTTTTAACCATCCACATCCCTACTTCATGTCTTCACATATATAAAATATACATATAAAAACCATTAGTTCATGTGTTTGTTTGAAAATAAACTGCTTGAAAGGAAATAAAAAGAACATAGAAAGATGACCTTTTAGAGGCTCATAATCCCCCCCAACTACTCTATTGTGTTAGAAATAGGAAATACTGAGAGGAGGGGGTGTGAATTAGTATTTCACAAACTTTTTCTTTTGCCCACTTATGGATATAACAGATTACTTTAGTGCATACAAAGATTATCAAGCTGATTAACAAACATAGCAGTAAATAGAAAGAACTATAACACATGATATGTTCTCGAGGAAACCCTGGCCAAGGGAAAACCCTGGTGGGGATGGTACCCACAAAGATCACTAATCAAAAGTATCCTGTTAGGGATATTGGACCCTGTTAGGAGTCAATTTACAATATATAGTAGATCTATCCTGGTTAAAGGACTTTAGGCCTTGTTAGAAGCCTTAACCCTGTTAGGAGTTAGATTACAAAACCTGATCACCAGCTGAGCTCACTACCCAAACAGGTAATAAAAAATGTTTTTGACTATAGTATGGTACTGCTTACAACTTCGCATCAATAGCCTTTGCTGCTATCACAATATACAACTATCACAAGTTATCCTTTTCTTTCTTTTTTTACACATCACATATATTTCATTACATTTCAAGTATGCCTAATATATGAGTTATTAGAGCTAATAACTTTATATGGTTGGCTTCCAAAATATTTATCCAAGAGTAAACATCTAGGATGTCATCCCTTCATAATGTTAAGTCATTATTTTGACAAGCAAAAATAATCCCTTAACTCTTTCGCTAATATTGTCTCCAAAACTGTTCTATCTGCAAAACTATCTTCGGTAAACTTCAAATAACTTTGTCTGTACTACTCCAAACTTTATGCACACTAAGATGGGGTATCCTCATACTCTATAGAAGCTTCAGTTAACTGCACAAACAAAAATATTGCTCCAGTGGACATCGCCAACTAAATCTTCATCGGGTGCTCTGTCAGGATCACTGTATCCATACTTAGACAATTTCTTCCTTCAACTTGCCATACTTGCATTCCAAATTCTGCACTCTCAATAGAGATCATATGTTGCCATAATGACAACATCTATGCATCCACATTAGCCAAATTTCCAACAATCTCCCCCTTTGTCATTGGTGGCAACATATGGGAAAATTGGCTAAGTGTGCAAACAAAACTTCAAAGTATTTACACAAAATTGTGGCCAAATGTTATACAACACATATACAATATTGTACTCCATAGAATAGCTCCCCCTATGAGTATCCTTCCTCAACATATTTTCAATTTTCTGCTATCTCTCCCCCTTTGACAACAATGACAAAGATAGGGTGTACAAAAATTTCAAAAAAAACTTGATACCTTGTTATCAGCTATTGCAAAGCCAGTAGGCTTGCAACACAGTCACCAAACTCTAACTTCCATGATTCAAAATCTTTCTCCCATATCTTCCTGATGGATTCAGTAACATTGAGTAGAGTACTCAATCCGTATGCTGCTGTCTGACAAGATTGCAGGGAGTTAAAGCTAAACTTCTGAAAAGATGTCTTTGCTGAAAGACACTACTCAATTTGGTCTTCAACAATTGAGGTCTTGACTGAGATATGCTCTCTCAAGATGTTAATCCTCATCATCTTTCTATTCTTCTCCTCTGCTAACATTCTGATTTCATCATTTAACTTCCTTATGTTCTTCTCTACAGAACTTATCTTTACATTTGGGCTTGTCAAGGTGTTTGTTTTAGCTGTAATTGCATCTATCTTCTCTCTGATCTTCTTATCTTCTTCAGCTGTTAGGATTTCTGATTTTGTGCATTGTATATACAAATTCTTTCCAGCCTCAAAATGTTTCCTCAAATTCTTTATGCATACATCCAAATTACCAATATCATTTTGAATATTTACACTTAAATTTTGTTGCATTTCTGCTTCAAAGGCTTCCTGAACTTTTATTCTAGCAATATCCTTTAAGTTAGAAAATTTAGAGTCAAAAGAGTTTATTACTATTTTAGCTTTCTCAAGTGGATCCGATTCAAATACCTTAGTGCTGATCACACTCTCAAGTTTCTCTGTCAAAACTCTAACTTTTCCTTCAAGGTCCTTCACCTTCTTATTCTTTCCAATAATTTTATTACGAGATGTGATGAACTCAAGCTGATCATCATCTTCAACCTCTTTTCCAAGGTCTTAAAAAATTGAACTAATTCGTCTCTTCTTACTACCAGGTGCACTAGGGGTAGTGACCTCTGTCAAAATTTGTTTACCTTTAACTGTCTGCTCTGCTGGAACTGATTCTGATATAGCTGGTGCTTCCACTGCCTCTGTATCCTTTTCTGATTCTGTAATCTTCTCTTGCTCTTCTAAAGCCAAATTGTCAACAATGTTTCCTAGATCATGAAATACTGCATCATCTGACTCTAGTGTCACTTTGGTTCCTTCAATGTCCATTGATTCTTTGCCAATATTGATATGTGAAGAAGATGGGACTTCTTCAATACCGACTTCCTTTGCATGTAGTTCCTTTGATTGCTTCTGCCGAGGGTCTAATTCAACATGCTTTCCTGCAACTATATCTACAAGAACTTGCATTACTGCTTGCTCAGTCTCTTTCTGTACTTCCTCCTTTTTGCCTCCCATTATAAGGATTGTTCTTCTCTTAGTTCTCAATAAAGTTCCAAGAGACTTCAAGAATCTCTTCAAATGATCTTCATCCTTAACTTCACAGAACTGTCTGATTACATGTTCTCTCATCTTTATGTCCTCTTCTTGTGCTCTCTATTTTCTATTCACAAGTCTGTTATACAAATCTTCTGGGATCTTACCATGAATAGTGCTAAGTTTCTTATCTATCACAATCATATGTGTAATCATTGCATTTTCAAAATTCAATCTGTCAAATGATCCATATAGATCATAGAATTTATTTAACTTAGTGAAGTCTTCATGCTTCAATATATCTTCATTAACTCTTTCAATTCTTGGTTTCCAAGTTTTCTTCTTGATTGAAACTTCATCATCATCTTTAATTACTGCTACCTTTCTAGGTACAGGTGGTACAATCACTTTCTATCTCTTGCCGGGTCTTGTTGCACTCACTTTTACTCTTTTGCTAGGAATAGGAGAAAAAGATTTATCTCCTTCATCTTTTTCAGGTACTTCAACTTTTACCTTTACTGCAATAGGATCAACAGGGTCTGCACCAGATGCCATAGGTGGAATTACAAGATTTTCACTTTGCTTCAAGGCTTCTACAGTCTTCTTAGCTATGTCAAACTCATGACTTGACATACCTGATTCTTTCAGTATTTTCTTCATAGTAGATTCAACTCTCCTAGTAGATTGCTTCTTTTCTCTCAAACTTATTGTAGAGTTGAAATTCTCTTCATAGGTTCCAAACCTATTTGCATGACCATCCAACTCACACTTTAACAGTCTATTCACATATCCTACTGTTTCTGCTTCAGATACTTCATAGCCAAGAGGGTCTATGAATTCCATTCTAGGCTCAACTACTTCAATGTAGGTGAAATCAGTGTCTACCATAAAACAAATGTCATCTTTATGCTTTTCAACTAAGGATTGAGGAATCCTTGATTTGTTCTTAACAATATTCTAAAAAGTCTTCAATACAAGCTTCACACTATCATTGACTTTATCAATTAGGTGCTTCATGTAGACTGGGTTTATTCTTTCCATTGTGTTCACATTGTCACTCCAATCAACTGTGTAAGGAAATCTTCTCAAAATATGGAAAAACATATAGGTTATTGGAGATGAAAACCTAAATTGTGTGTACTTAGCCTTCTTAATCTTTTCTAAGTTCTCAAATAACTAAATTTTCAAAATTTCACATAGGTCTACTTGTTTCTTCTCAATACACATAAGATAAGCTACATGAACCATTCCTGTGGCCATGTCATCTTCCCTTGAACTACCACAAAATTTAGTTGTTAGGATCTTGCAAAGGTACCTAACATCATCTTGCTTAATCTTACTTATCGCAATTCCTCTACCATTATATCTAGATCCAGTGTTGTCTAAAATAATCTTTCTCATGTTCTTTTCATTCAGTGGAATCTCTCCAACTTTTGATAATCCAGTAACATCATGAATTAGGTCGGCAGTTATATCAATAACTCTATCCTCCATCTAGAATTTCCCATTGTGGATTCTACTTAAAATGATCTTGGTACATTCCTCATCATTAAATTCATACTTCATGGAATATTTGATAATTTCATTGTTCTCTAGGTGCCCATAAGCTGGTTTAACTAACATGTCTTGATTATACAATTTCCTGTAATCATCACTAAAATCTGCATCTCCCAAAGTTTCAAACTTGCAACCTAAATATCCTTTAACATTCTCAATGTGTAATACTCCATCTGGTACGGATGATAGTGCTAGTCTATCATCAATTTCAGCTGGTTCTACTAGTTCTTTCTTAATCTTAGGTCTATTCTTATCCTTAAAATTATGAACCATAGAAATATCCATCTTATCAACTGATTAAAGATCAAAAAATACCTCAACTTTGCAAATCTAGGGTTTTGGTATGATCGTTGCTGTAAACTACTTCCAAACTTCTTCAAATCATCCTCAACTCACTTTTTCTTCTTTCAAATCTCTTTTCAATCACTTTGTAATCGTGATAACTTTGATTTTGACCTTATAACACTTCACATTAACTCGATCTGACATCGCATTCATTCATTTTTCCGCTAAAACCTCAAAAAGCTGATTCTGCAAACCTGCAACCATAAAACTTTTTGCGACCTTGCAAAACATGATATTTTCTTTTGCGCACTTAACCATAGCATTAGTACAACATAAAAAACCTATATCTAACTATGCAAAACTTAACTCATTCAAATTTCTAATCTACACTAATCCTAAGTCCTAAACTATAGAAACTTACATAATTTAAGTATTTAAAGAAGGGTCAGGTAAAGATTCATCCTTACAATTAGCTACATTACCTTCCTGACTACTTTCAATGCTGAATATACCTCCTTGATCTATGCCTTTATCAAATTTTACTTCATCTTTATTGCTACAGCAACCTTTCTCTTTGTTTCCTGCATTTTCATTCCTTCTTGCATTGTTCCTAGGGTTAGGGTTATGATTATAACCTCCATTGTTCATTCTGCAAACTCTTGCTGAGTGTCCAAACTTGTTGCATATCTGACAAATGATTCCATTGTTTCCAAATCTTTGTCCTTGCTGGTTAATCTATGACCTACAATTTCTAGCAATATGTCCTACTTTGTTGCATCTAAAACATACTACCACTTTTCTTTGATTCATTTCTTCAATAGATTTCTTATCTGCATTGTTAGTATTCCCAATCATTCTATCATAATTATTTAAAATTACTTTAGGTCTTCTACATTCGTTAGCTCTATGTCCAAAACTATGACAATTATAACAATGTCCATTAAGAGGTTTAAATTTCTTACCTGTGCAATCTCTCTTCATGTGCCCAATAGTATTACAAGCAAAACATCTACCTTTGAATTCTCTTTGCATACCTTTAGATGATTCTTCCTGTTTTGATTCTTCTTTCTTTGATTCTTCTTTCTCTCTAGGTGGTTCTTCTTTAGATGGATCTTCCAATGTGTTCTCATCTAGCTTCATTTCCTCCACACTTTCAGATGTCTTTAGATCTGACTTCTTACTTTCATGGATTGTTCTAAACATACTAAATCCAAATCCAGTCCTATCAAAGAATGGTTCTTCAAAAGAAATTTTTTTTTTAGTCTTATCACTATTTGAATATAGCCTTTCAAGTTGTTGTTTAGATTGAGTTAATTCACCTTTCACAATTTTATTATACTTCTCAAGTTCCACATACTGCACTTTTACTTTTTCAGATTCGGATGTTTCCTTTTCAAGTCTTGATCTCAGATCTTCATTCTCAATTTTCAATTTTTCATTATCAGATCTCAAATTTCCATCTTTCATACTAAGCTTTAGATTTACTATCTTCAACTCATGCTTAAGGATCTCATTTTCTTTTTCTAATTCATCACAATCTTCAACAAGCATATCAGATTTCTTTTCAGATTTCAGATCTTCAATCTTACCTTTTAATTTGTCAATAGCATTCTTTGCATCTTCATATTTTCTTCTTAAGGAGTTTCTTTCATTAGTAAGCATATCAATCTATTCGAGAGCTTCTTCAAGATTCTTCTGAAGTTGATCCATATCCATAGAGAGCTTACTCAAGCTGCTAAGCTTTCCTTGAATGTTCCTTCTCCGAGTAACTGTGCTCTGATACCAATTGTTAGAAATAGGAAATACTGAGGAGGGGGGGGGGGGGGGGGGTGAATCAGTATTTCACAAACATACCAATTGTTAGAAATAGGAAATATTGAGAGGGGGGGGTGAATCAGTATTTCACAAACTTTTTCTTTTGCCCACTTATGGATATAACAAATTACTTTAGTGCATACAAAGATTATCAAGCTGATTAACAAACATAGTAGTAAATAGAAAGAACTCATAACACATGATATGTTCTCGAGGAAACCCTGGCCAAGGGAAAACCCTGGTGGGGATGGTACCCACAAAGATCACTAATCAAAAGTATCTTGTTAGGGATATTGGACCCTGTTAGGAGTCAATTTACAATATATAGTAGATCTGTCTTGGTTAAAGGACTTTAGGCCTTGTTAGAAGCCTTAACCCTGTTAGGAGTTAAATTACAAAACCTGATCACTAGCTGAGCTCACTGCCCAAATAGGTAATACAAAATGTTTCTGACTATAGTATGGTACTGCTTACAACTTCGCATCAATATCCTTTGCTGCTATCACAATATACAACTATCACAAGTTATCCTTTTCTTTCTTTTTTTACACATCACATATATTTCATTACATTTCAAGTATGCCTAATATATGAGTTATTAGAGCTAATAACTTTATATGGTCGGCTTCCAAAATCTTTATCCAAGAGTAAACATCTAGGATGTCATCCCTTAATAATGTTAAGTCATTATTTTGACAAGAAAAAATAATCCCTTAACTCTTTCGCTAATACTGTCTCCAAAACTGTTCTGTCTGCAAAACTATCTTCGATAAACTTTGAATAAGTTTGTCCGTACTGCTCCAAACTTTATGTGCACTGAGATGGGGTATCCTCTACTCTATAGAAGCTTTAGTTAATTGCGCAAACAAAAATATTGCTCCAGTGGACCTCGCCAACTAAATCTTCATCGGGTGCTCTGTCAGGATCACTGTATCCATACTTAGACAATTTCTTCCTTCAACTTGCCATACTTGCATTCCAAATTCTGCGCTCTTAATAGAGATCATATGTTGCCATAATGACAACATCTATGCATCCACATTAGCCAAATTGCCAACATAGTGCTTGTCCCTAGCAACCATGAAGTTCTAGATTCTGGCTCGCAGTCTCAAATCACTAGCTGCCTTCTCACCAGGTTCATCATCAACATAATTAAAATACCCATGATTCTCCCTGAGTCTTTCCCATCACTTAACTTCTGTAGCCATATCATGATCTAAAACACTATCATTCATTTCCAACAGTGATTGTAGGAGTATAGGAGGTTGAAAACTTAAGGGAAACCAGTAATTGGGCATGGTCATGCCTAACATGATATACCATGGGACTCTTCTTGTAGCTAGGGTTAGATTCTATGAAGAGTGGGATTCCCTAGCCTTTAGATCATGAGACATTCTTATCCATCATTGCCTTTAATCACTGATTGTTTTTGCAATATCATGAACTGAATGCTCATGCCAATTTGCATAAGCTTGTTCTCTCACTGGGTAAACTTTATTATCTCCACTCGGGTTTATTGTAACATAAAGCCAGTCAAGAAATGTTTGCTTGGAATGTTGAACCTCAGGCCTCATGAGCAAGGGATTTTTCATCTCATTATTCCTATAAGGTGAAGCTTGATGCTCCCTTCTTATCTCAATCTACATCCAGGACATAACTTCCCTTAGTTGAACATCTCCTACATAAATGAGTGAATTCTATTCCCTATCATCTGGCACAGCTAGGTTATATAAATATAATTCACATAATAAATTATTTAGGGACATTCAAGCTGACATAAATGCATCATAAAAATCATGAGGTGTTGAAATGGAGGGATTGAGCCCTTCCACAATTCTTGTCAATTTAAAGTTAATGAACTGTTCCTTAAGGAACAATGCATACATTGGAGAAGGTGACCTACATGCCATAAGTTGTGGAATTTGCTCTGTTATTTGATCAATCCTTCTCTTAAAAACCTCAACCTGATCTGATTTTTGTTCTAATTGATGGCCTTTCTCATCAATAGTGTGTTTCAATTTTTCCTTCTCTATTTTCCATTGTGCTCTTTCCCACAACAACTGTTGATATAAATTTAATCCTGCAGTCAGGGGTGTGGACAAGTCTGGAGGTGGCAAGGGTTCCTGATTGAGAATATCACTTCATCTAGATGCCAAGTGAGGGGTTTTTATTGTGTCTTCTAGTGTAGAGGATTTCCCTTTCTACACAACAAGGGTTGTTACTGCATTACCTTCCTCACTAGATTCAGTTACTACCCTAGCCATCGTATCTAACCCATCTTCATTAAGTTTATCTAACACCTCCTCAATAATATCTTTACCAAATTTAGGGTACTCCTCAGAAGGAGAATCTTCTAAATTATCAGGAATATCTTTCCTAGTAGAGTGGTGAACAAACTCTTCAACTTATTTAGAATCATTATCACTATCAATGAGTATATAATCAACACTAGGGTTAACTTTTGCTTCTAGATTCTGGTTGTTGAACTCTGTATCACTGACTACATTTTCTTGAAACATGTCCTCAGATGAGGATCTCTCTAAATATTTGGAGGACTCTAGATTAATAGTTGGAATGGGAGACTCAACATCGCTTTTATTTAAAGAAATCCATGCACTTTTTCTTGTAGGAATTACAAAAGAGCATGGAGGACTCTTATGTTTACTCCTACCAGTAGACATTTCCTCTGTAGCTGCTATAAGAGGTTCCTCTGGAGCTTCTTCCTCATGTGAGGGAAAGGTTTCAATGCATTTATTATAAACATTCTCAGTACTAGGTTGGGGCTCTATAATTTCCTCTTCTGTCTCCAGGGTTTTGTCCCTATCTTTTCTTGAGGTAGACCTTATCTTTATAGACGACAGGGTTTTAGGAACATCATCCGTTTTCTTTCTCTTGGAAGTGGAAGCACTAATATCACAAGTCCTCTTCCTAGATTGTTTAGGAGTGGAGGATGAGGCTTTAGGGACAATTCCTGATCTTTGGACTACTTTGCAAACCCCGATGGGTGTAGTTTCTCTTCTCTCCAAACCCTGGCCTCTAGGGCCGACCATCCTAGGTTCTATTTCATTTATTTTTAGAAATTCATCACAACTCCCAATTAATTACTTATTTAATTCCCTTTCTACAATTAAATTAATGAAACAATGATGGTGAACTGATTGATCCTTTCCTGATTGAACTAAAGAAGCTTGCTTCTTCACAATATTGACCAAGAAGTTAGGCAGATTTATTGGTATATCTTTGTGTCAAAGGTGGCTCAAGATCTTGAAATGCAGATCATGCATATACTTGTAGCACCCCTCATGGTAAAGTATTGAATGATAAATGTAGCCACCTGAATGAAATCCAAGGGAAATGATACCCTTGAAGTACCCTACTTCCTGTCAATGTCCAACTGTGGGTCACCATGCAAGGTGAACTGAGCCCTAGCCAAATGTAAATCAAAGTCTTTAGTCCATTACTCTCCTTCTTGCGGCAACCCAGTGACTTCTGCCACAATGTCCTCTATGAATTTAACTCTCAACCCTTTTATCACTGCAATCCCATTTTGGAGAGTATTTAAAAATTGGAAAGAAATTTCTTCATCAAATCCACTCAGGCTCAGACAATAGTCCAGCCAACCTTTTCTTTGGAACATCTCATAGCTAGATGCATCACTCAGCAAAACTCTGTGGTAAACTAGCTCGTGCCTCTGAAGATCACCCCCATTGTAATGAATAGTAAATTTTTGCAAAAGTTTTTTCTTTTCACATAAGCATGAAAATGGAAAATCGAGGTTCAAAATGCTACTGACTCAGGGTGTTGCAGATGAGAAAGGTGGAGTACAAAATGCTATTCACTTGAAGTAATTAAAAGTGTTTAATGCATGAAATCTCATGATATTTTCACTTGTTTTAATGCATAAAATCTCATAATAGTTTCTCTTGTGTTGAGGCTCGCCCCCCCAAACACGTTGCAAACATATCATTAGAAGTTACACTTCATCTTTTAATATCTTTAATTCCTTACAAGCATGATGATGCAATCACAGTATGATGGATTGATTAACACATGATGGTAGTCATCGTGAAAAGACAAGAAATTCATTTTTACATGCTAATTTAAAGTTTTGAAAAATAGAATATTCCCCTCCCCCCAACTAAGTTGAAGGTATGGGTCCGATTAGGCCAGGATATGAAAGATTACAAATTAAAATGACACACATCCCTAATAATAATGAATAAAATAAAACATGTACAAAGGAAGGTGGCACATACTTGGCAAGAGCTATAGGAAAGTG
Source organism: Chamaecyparis obtusa (assembly GCA_027943335.1). NCBI lineage: Eukaryota > Viridiplantae > Streptophyta > Pinopsida > Cupressales > Cupressaceae > Chamaecyparis > Chamaecyparis obtusa. The sequence continues at coordinate 2,591,263 of BSBK01000994.1, forward strand.
TTCTAAAAATATAATTTGCATTGATGGAATGATGTAATGGTACAGAAAAAGTGGGTGAGAGAGAAGGTGAGGTGGAGTTTATAATGGAGAAATAATTTCACATGAGGTGAAATTTTTATTATGGAGTTCTTGATGGGAATCAAGAAGTGGGGGAAATTTGGGAAAGAGACCAAGATGCTTCGGCTGCAGGAGTGATGTTGTCATTGCTTTGCTGGAATTGATGCAGGAAGTCCTCGTAATTCACTGGTTTGTTGTAGATCTTGAGTCTATGTCCATTGACAAGTAGTTTGAACCGCACATGATCAATTGTAGATAGTTGAACCACTCCATTATCAAACACTAAGATTATTTCCTAGGGCCCAAGCCACCTTGTTTGAAATTATCCTGGTGTATTCTGGTAACGTGAGTCATACAACAATGCCCAATCACCAACAGAAAATTTGTTTTCTTTGATGAATTTTTCATGCCACTTTTTCCGTTGTTGTTGGATCAATTTAGTGTTGTGGAGGGAAGATTTTCTATGCTCATCCAACCCATTCAATTGTAAAAGTCACTCCTCTTGTGCTCTGGTAAGATCAATGTCCAGTTCCAACATTGTCCTAAGAGTCTTATGTTGAAACTCAATAGGTATTGATGTAGATTTTCTATAAACTAGCTCAAATGGAGTAAACCCAGTTGTGGTTTTCCAGGTGGTTTGATAAGTCCAAATGACTTCAGGGCAGAGAACTTTCAAGGCTCAGTTCTCAGACTTCGTGAGAGGTATTGATGATCTGTGAGATGCTATAGGATTGCATTTATGAGGCCTACAATAACCTCTCTCCATTTTGGGATATTCAAAGTTATTTGAATTTGGCACGCCAGTCTCGCTTGATGCCAAAACTTGCTGTGAGGGTCAGTTGAAAGTTGCACCAATGGGTTTCTTCCAAACCATTCATCTTGTCACCAAATGGATTATGCCATTAGCTCTAGTTGGGCGGGTAAACACTAGGGACAACCCCATTTTGACCACTGATTCAGTAGAACATTTCGGACCATGCTGGACCAAAGTGTCTCCAAGGTGCACTAAGCACGATTAGGCAGTGAACTTTCAAGGCTCGGTTCTCAAACTCTGTGAGAGGTATCGGTGATCCGTGAGATGCTACAAGACCGCATCTCTAAGGCCTACAATAACCTCTCTCCATTCTGGGAGATTCAATTTTTTTTGAATTTGGCATGCCAGTCTCGCTTGATGCCAAAACTTGCAGTGAGGGTTAGTTGAAAGTTGCACCAATGGGTTTCTTCCAAACCGTTCATCCTGGCACCGAATGGACTGTGCCATTAGCTCTGGTTGGGTGGGTAAACACTAGGGACAACCCTATTTCAACCACTGAGTTAGTAGAATATTCCAGACCATGTCAGACCAAAGTGTCCCCAAGGTGCACTAAGCATGATTGGGCAGAAAACTTTAGAGGCTCGTATCTCAGGTTCCGTGAGAGGTATTGATGATTTGTGACATGCTACAAGACCATGTTTCTGAGGCCTACAATAACCTTTATCAATTATGAGAGATTCAAATTTATTTGAATTTGGCACACCAGTCTCTCTTGATGCCAAAAGTTGCAGTGAGGGTCAGTTGAAAGTTGCACCATGGGATTTCTTCCAAACCATTCATCCCAGCACCAAATGGACTGTGCCATTAGCTCTGGTTGGGTGAGTAAACGCTAGGGAACAGTAATGGTTGAAGTTTTTAATTGAATCAATCAATAAAAATAAAGTTCTCTGCATTTCTATAGTTCTCTGTCCCGTGGAACAATCTAGGCAACAATGAATTGATTAGAATAAATCTAATGTGATCTTGGCTTGGTTGTGATATAGGAATGATGTCTTGTATTTGTTTACAAGTTTATGTAACTATTTCATTGTTTGGAATATCATTATGATATTAGAATTGACTGATGTCGAGGACAAGATTGACATTGTAGGCACACATGAATACAATGTAACACATAAATTATGAATTCACTTAAATGATGAATTACACATGTGAACTCATGTAGCACATAAAGTGTACACATAAATTTGATTAAGTCATGAAGCATACATGTAGCACATATTTTATAAAGCATACAACATGAATTCACTTAAGTCATGCATGTAGCCCATACACATGAATTTAGGTTATGAAGAATGTACTTGAATATACATGAATATACTTAAGGCATAAATCATACACATGAGTACATACACATAAGCATATTTACATACTAACAATGAATAAATGAACAAACAATTAACAAATTGGATCGAATATCAAGTTTCATATATATCAAAATAAACAATAATTATGTACATATTTACATGTCAACATATCTAGATATAATTTGGCATACACCATCTCAAAATGTCTCAGATTAAGAATTTCAACTACAAAAGTTTCTAGGACATCCTATTCTACTGGTGGATCATCAAAATGCAGCCTCTTTGAAGTACTCTTTGGCTCTAATGGATCCTACATTCAAACACAAAAGTGAAACCCCAAGTTAGATTAAAATTCAGAATCATAGTCAACAATAATAAATAAAATTTAAACTAAAATTGAACTCTCATATACCTCACCTCTCTGTCTCCTCCCGTGGATAAGAGACCTAATATATGTCCTTGGTAGCGCAGGAACAATGCCACCAATGTCGACTCCGACCTGTATATGTTTTCAAACATGAGATTGATCTACGAGTTATACTATTTAATGTTAAATACTTCCAATAGAAAATAAATGTTTACAAAATAATTGAATTAACATTAAAACTTACCTGAGTTGAACTTTCTTCAAGAAATGTTGGTTGAGTCATCAGCGATACAAAACCTTGGCGTTCTACCTCCCTCAAACTAGGAGTGACCTACAAAAGTCAAATAAATACTTCATACTATCATAACTTGATCATATTATATATAATTGATAGTAAAATACACATAAATAACTTTATAAATATACGTACTGTAGGGCTATCAATGTGAATGGATGTGCCTGTGACTCTATCGTGATGATAGGGTCTCACGACATCATCAGATGCCACTCTCTGTCAAATAAACCATGTAAATTTAAAAATGAGTATGCACAACTGACAAGTATACATGTATGCATAAACAAACTAAATTACTTAATTACCTTTCCCTTGTCAATTTTGGACACCTACACCCCCTCACATTGCCCCCCGGTGGCAACTAGTGACACCTACATCAATATGTAATAAGATGATCATAAAAATTAGAAAACAATGTACATATACTATTATAATAATTTAAGGAAACCAAAGAGTACATTAAAACATATGTACCATGGAACTATCAAGGCCAAATGATATGGCCAAAAGCGTGGACCCCTCCACCTATGCCATCTCCTCCTCTATCATCAACTGAACATAAATGTAACACAAAACAAATAAGTGAGAAATTATTATAAGAAAATTCTACTAAAAATACGAATGATAAAATTTAAATACAATGTAAAAAGTGAATTGTTTACCCTTACCATAACAGTAGGAGTCCATGGCGCTGAATGCCCCTGTTGCACATCTTCACAAGGTGCTTCAGTGCCTATAGTGTGTTGTGTAGAATCGTCCACCTCAAAGACATAATTATATGCATCACTATCATTCAAGGGACCTAAGCACAAATTCTTGCACATAATGCAAGTGTGGGGCACACAAACATGTGAGCTTGTGGAGGATGTGGAAGGTCCAGAAGCATCAACACAAGGAGGCAACAATGACGTGCTCTGTGTAACCAGCAGATCACTCAAGGTGTGAATGGCTCAAATAGTCCGTGAGCTAGCCTCAACAATAATGTCAGGATGCTGCACTGTGGGAGGTGGTGAAATCTTGGGAGGGGGGACATATGTGTGGGATTTCACCCATTGTGCCCATGGCCTGTCCTGAGGAGCGCCTAAACCTACACCCTGGTTCAGTCTCATACTCCAATAATTCACCTTGTGACCAAGCACAAATTCAGCATACAATTTTTTAATAAAATAAAATGGGACATCCAAATTGTTGTGAGGTGGTCTATCAAAAACCATCCACCAACGGTCCCAACAGTTGTCACATATTGCACTATTTGTGCACCATTTAATTGACAACTTGGTTTTTTATGGTCTACTTTTAGACCAGTTTTAGGATCCACAAAAGATTAGCTATGTCATGTTTTGTTATATTTAGGTTCATGACTTGATCATAATCAAGCCCATCATCAAACTAGGCATGCATGGAATCATGCCAAATAAGTGCAACACTATGTTGCTGTGTAAGTTTCTCCATGTTTTCAATAATTGAGTTCAATGTCGTAAACATGGGGTGCAATGTGGGGATATTGGCATAGGTGGTTTGAAATCCTCCAAGTTCATTTAGATTATCTCCTATTAGATCTTCTAAACGGTGAGGGTTTGTGACAGGTACATCTTCTGGAGGTGGGGGATTGTTGGGAGGTGGTTCTGGATTGTTTGCAGGATCATTAGGAGGGTTTTTTGATTCCATGTCTGATAAAAATGAAAAAACAAATAGATAATTACAATGAATTTTAAAAAACAATAAAAAAACTCATTGCTACCCTAATTTTTTATATAAAAAACTATAAATTTCTATTTAAAAACAATAAAAAAAATAAAAATTAGAAGTTTTCACATATCTTGGGATTTAAGAAAAATTAGATAGGGGCTTTGAAAGCCGATATCTGTTTACCCTAGCTACGTTCACATTTTCACAATGAGAAAATGTTGAACACGGTTGGGGTATAGAGTTATATAGTTACTGGCAAATATCGGATATCTGATTAAGCCTTTTTCTTTGGATTTTGGCTTGGCCAGGTGTACTGACACCCAGGCCTACTAAAAAGTTAACATATGCATTTGTGCGCTTTTGGACGAGTGAAAATAAGTTTTTTTCACATCGCCACTTTTTGGCATACTATGATCCTGCACATACCCCCCTACTTCATGTCTTCACATATATAAAATATACATATAAAAACCATTAGTTCATGTTTCTATTTGAAAATAAACTACTTGAAAGGAAATAAAAATAACTTAGAAAGATGACATTTTAGTGGCTCATTAGAAGGCTTCTCTTTGACAAAAGTACAGTCATCAGGGCTCAAAAAGGTATTACAATTAGAAAGTGCATAGTTGCTTACACCTGATTTATTATTCCCTGCTACTGAAAACCTATTATTGAATGGCACAGTGATTGCCTCTTCCAAGACCTCATAATCATCAAGGTTAAAAGAGTAATAGCTCCAATTATTGCCCATCCCACACTGTTGATACAATTCATAGAAATAAAGGTATTTCCAAAAGAAAGGGTAGCTCTCATAATGAAAGTAACATCCCTCAAGCTGTAGAAATCAAATCGAAGTTGGGGAAATAATTTGGAACTAACCAATCTGATTTGACTAAAGACATAGTGAATGAATTTCAAAATGCCTCAAATAATTTTCAAGTTAGAATCAAACACATAGATTTATCTGCACAAATTAATTTTCAAGCAATTTGGGGTAAAGCAACTTATGTGACTATTTTGAACAAATTGTTTGATGCCAAAAATAATTCTAATAAGAATAAAAAGGGGTAGAGTTTGCAGGAAAAATGTTACAGAACTCTAATAGAGAATAAAATGCATGGGAAAATATGGGTAGAGTTTATAGGGAAAACATTACAAAAACCTAACATTAGAGATTATAGATGATATATGTATAGATAAATAAAACAACCATAATCCTTCTATAAAACCCTAAATAGATGATAGGCAAAAACAAAAACAAAAACCATCTATCATACCTGTAGTTAAAGATATGAAATCAAAACTATCACATGAGAGAGAGGTCTTTCCCAAATTTTATTTCAATATTTTTCTAAAATTACAAAATTGTTGGAATTGAAACTATAAACATCTTACCGGTGATGAAGTATTTTTAGTATCATTGTTTTCTTCTCTAGCTTTCAAAGCTTCCTTAGTTTGGGAACATCACTTGCCTTGACCACATTATTATCTTGATTCAAAAAAAAAATTGTTGTTATAGTAGAAAATTTACTTTGTGAAAAGGTAGTAGATGAAAAGATTTACGACTGAGAAAATGAGGAAGCCCTAAACCTGCCATCGTTTCTAGGCATAGGGATGGTGACCACGATGTAGTTTGAAACCCTGATGGCTATATTTTCCCTTTTCAATCCCATACATTTTACATAGGGGTGGACTTTCTCGCCAAAGAGATGTAAACGAAGAGGGAGTTATGGAGAAGAGACGAAGATGTAAAATGAGAGATAAAAACCATCCTTTTCCATTTCTCCTTAGCGCCTCTTTCTCTATGGTCTCATTTTTTTTAGATATATATTATATAAATAATGTAATCTAAATAAAGGTAAAAATGTATTACAATAAAATATATTATATATAAAATTCATTATTTATTTTATTTAAAATTATAGAATGTAATATAGATAATTAAATCATACAAATAAAAATAATAATTAAATATATATTATTGTAACATAAAATATATATTTATTAAATATTATTTCATGGGAAAAGGTGCTGATCATTCAAATCTCTCACACCATTAACAATACCACACCTTAATCGTTACATAAGATCAACCTCATATAATATATGATATTAACTTAAAAATATATTATATAGATAAACAATATAAAAGTAAAACTATATTATAGTAAAATATATTATACAAAAAATTTAATATTAAACATAATATATATAAAATTATTATATATCATATAAAATATAAATTCTAACAATATTATTATATTATGTTTTAAATAATTTTCAGTTGTCGAGTAGGAGATTTAAGACAAATGACCATTAGAAGCATATACAATTGCACTTTTACAAACATTGTGCTTCTACAATCCATGTAAATTAAATCTAACTGTTTCTAGAAATAACTACTTGGTCTTTTGAAATGAAAGTGCAGTCAAGATAGCCCTCAAAATAGGCAACATGTTTAAGGGTTTTTGTATGGGTGTCTAATTATTCATGACTAATTATTTAGTCATTTTTATTTTTCTGACATTGTGATATTACTTGATGACCAAATTAGTCATTTATTTAGTCATTTATACTTGTGAATTACAAAAAGATAATAGAATTTGATCACTTTGAGTCACGTGACTAAAATTTTTAGTCGTGTGACTAAAAGTTTTAGTCACGTAGTCATTTATTTATCAAATTCTACTAGTGATATATCTAACAATGAGATCTATTAATTCATGTGTAATTGACAAGAACAATATAGATGTTACAAGTAATATTGACTTTGATTAACTATAAAAAAATTATCTATCTAATGATGAGATCTATTAATTCATGTAATTGACACTTGAACAATATCGATGTTATGTAAGTAATATTGAATTTGATTAACTATAAAAAACCATCTGTCTAACCATGAGATCTATTAATTCATGTAATTGACAAGAACAATATCGATGTTACAAGTAATATTGACTTTGATTAACTATAAAGAACCATCTGTCTAACTATGAGACCTATTAATTCATGTAATTGACAAGAACAATATCGATGTTATGAGTAATATTGACTTTGATTAACTATTAAAAACCATCTATCTAACAATGAGATCTATTAATTTGAACAATGAATATGGATGCACAAATAAATCTATCATAATCTATTAGTGAACATAATCTGACCAATGTGCATAATTTAATATTTAGGACAAAATTAGGTGAATAGTTTAATACAAGTGTGCATTGAACTGCATAAATAGTTCATGTCTATGTTCTTCCAAACATCCCACATCATAAAAATATATGTTGAAATGTTAGAAAATACATGTATTTAAATGTTAAGCTCATTTAAAGTCAACTTTAATCTATTTCAAATCTATATCTCTAAATTATAATTTATATGACACTTGAAAGAAGATATAGATATTTATATAGAAAAATTATATGAAAATAAGACAAATTGAACAAAAAATCACATGTATAAATTTTATTCAACCTAATGTACCATCAACATCCTCTCTTTTCTGCAATGCATCTATGATTTCCTCATGGTCTTCCATTGAAAGTGTTCATAATATTTTATTAGCAGGTCTCCCTTTGTGTCTTTCCAATTTGATATTTGTTGCCACTACCAAATGGGAATAATGCATAATCTTCTTTTATGATTGGTAATCTTCAAAAGTTGGTAAACCATTCCTTCTTGTTAGGTATTTGCGTAGCCATGTACCAACTACTACAATAGACCCAATTGGATATTGAAAATCATCATCATCTACTTGGTGGCATACCAATTTTTTTTTAGGTTCTACACATCAAGATAACCAATACTCTATCCTCTCTTCATTATCCTCAAGTGCAACAACAACATACACATGTCCTGCATTTAACATAATTAAGTACATGCACAGATAAAACTTATGTAAAGATTTATAATTCAAATATTATCATAAATTATATGAAATACACATGTAACTAATATAATTTAAAGTTTTACAATAAATTAAATTAAATTACAAGGTTTTATGAGGTCTGAAACACAATCATAATCTTTTGATGCAAAGGCATGCTCCAGGTCTTCATTTATTATATCATCTTGATCTTGAGCCTCACTAGGTGTTAATGATTTTGGTTGCCATTTTTCAACCCATTTTGTATTCTCACATTCTTCCCATTCACTTGCAACACAAAATTGACAAAAACATGCAAGCTCCCTAGTCCAAATAGTCCAAGAGTTATAATTAGAACTCTTAAATGAATTCCATTTAGCAGATTTGTTTATTGTATCACAATCATATCTTGAAAGGATATTCTTCTCTTCAACTATCCAACAAAAGCGTTTGATTATAGAGTTCTTACTTGATCCTTTAGACAAACTTATTTTACACCATTCGACAATTGCACGTGCATATTTAAATTTTGATTTTTCCTCAATTTTGAGTTGCTCTCTACAAAGGGATCTCTTAACACATGCACTTTCACCATCATGTTCTCCCTTCCCGTGTCTAGCCTCCAAAAAATTACAGATATGTTGGATATTTATTTTCTTATGTATCCTAATCAACCAATAAAACATTATAGCATTCTTGAATTTCCTCATGCAATTATCATACCATATCACATGTTGTGTTATATGAATTTAACTCTCCCTTAAATTTTCATAAAAGGTCTTAAAGAAATACTAGAAAAACTCTTATCAGTGTAATTTATTATCACTTATATAGAAATGGTACTCTCTCAATATTTTTTGATCCTATTCTGTACTATCAGGTGCATACCTATAGACAATATGAAGAAAAAAAGTTACTTGAATGGAACTATAATATTGTGGTTGGATCTCATCTTGTGGTGCAAGCGTGTAGTTCTTTGCAAAGTCAATGACTGAAAGTATACTACCAATTGGAGATGTATTTTTGCATATGCAAAATTATCCATCAAGCCATCTAGAATTTTGAGAGTGTTTTGCATATTTAGGTATGACTGTACTCTTGAATTCATTCATAAAATCATGAACACTAGTTTTTTAGTTATTAGATCACACCTTTTTCCAACCTTTCCATCCTTCAATAGATACTCAATAGTTTTAAATCTTTGTACATGAACTAATTGTTGTCCAAAATTAATTGAAATATTTTCATGCAAACATTCATCTAATAATGTAATATTTCCACATACATCACATACATCAGAAACACATGCATTCAAAAGATAAAATTTCTCATTAGGTGGGTTACAAAACAAACTTGATATAAACTCCTTTACAATTTAAGGTGGTATATTTATACCACATTCCTGAAACATTTCATTAGTATGCATGGTAGAACATATAGATTGAAAAATATCATAATGATAATGAAATTGAACATGAATTTTGCAACAATAGGTGATTCTTTTCTTGTTAATCAATACATACCATGGTTTACATTTTTCAAAAGATCTTTGACTAATACTAATAGTTAACACCTTATCATCCATAATTTTTTTGAGTCATATCTAAAAGGTGTTTTGGATGTGGATCATGAACTTTTGAACTCACTCTTAATTTAAGAACATCTCTGGCATTAGGGTATATTCTTGTATTATCATGCCAAAAAGTTTCAATAAATTTTTTGACTTCACTAGTAAGTTTCATGTCAGACCTTGAGAGTCTGTCACTGAAGTTCCATAAATGGTTTGCCAGATCACTTTCAAAGCCAACTCTTCTCTTTACAACTCTTGTTAAAGTTTCACGATGAATATTAAGATATCCACTTATGTTTGAAATCATTCTTTTATCAGTAGTAGTTTTATTTACTAAAGTTATTGTTATTGCTCGTTGTGTTGCATTACTATCTTTAGAATGATTTTTTTTCCAATTGTGTCAAAGGAACTAGAAACAATTGATACAACTTGTTTTAGAGACTCACCTTTCTTCTTAGATTTAACATAAATGCCTAACCTCTTCATCACTTTTTGCATTTTAGACATTTTAAAATTAATTGTAACATTAATTGACATTGAAACCCAAATTTATTATTATAAAAAAATTGTCTAAACAATATGGTCGTGTGTGTTCTAATCTATCTCCATGAAACCAAACCACGTAGATTGTCTAACACATCACTTTTTATTTAAAATTTTTCATTCATTTTAGTATCATTCAAAGGAGTTTCTTTCTCAATCGGTGTTTCTATGTCAACATCCACATTGTTGATTTCAATTTTAATTGGTGTTTTATTTTCACTTTCAATTAGGGTTTGACTTTCAGTTCCTTTATCATTATGGTTAACATTACTAATTTGCGGAATTTGATGTGCAATTAAATTTGTTACTCTATTTTCAGGAATAAAATTTAAAGCATTTATATTGTAACCCGCTTCTAGCAAATGATGAACTTATTTATCAGAATAAGTTACCTTTAGGTATGCGGACATACCTGTATCCAATACTAGATTAGAAGATGCACCTGAATTTTCTTCTTCAACCTCTACATCCATCATAGTGTCTTCATTGTTCTCTTCTGAAATAATTGTTGAACTCGATGCTCCAACATTATTCAAATTTTTAAGTCTTTCTCTTCTTTCCTGTTGTCATTTTTCCTCTTCTCTATTTGGTGCAACCTCCTCCGTTGTCAAAACCTTCCTAATGTAGCACACAACACTATGTTAATATTAAAACTCAATTACCAGACAAATAAACACAGATTTTGAACCTTTAATATTTTTCATTCATCACTGACCACCTCTACAATTCTCTACAAAATCTTAAGTAACCAATAAAACCCAAAAATCAAGAAATCCAAAAATTACCCTTTTTGGTAGTTTTTTCCCAAAGTTGTTTTTTTTGCCATTTTTGGTAATTTTCAAAATAACACCTAAAAAGTTGAGTTTTTGCCTAAACATGCCCCTGACTAAGTTAGAATGAATTTCCAACTAATATTCGAGATTAGATACATAATTTTGGATTTGTTACAAAATAAAACTTTCTTAAAACTAGGAAAAAAACACTAGTAAAAGCTGATTTCGGAGCCCTAAATGAAACTTTCAGCTCCCAATAATGTACTAAAATAGACCCCGATCAATCTGAGATCATCAAAAAAACAAATGGCACCTCCTGAGGCATGCACCCAAAAAAATTAAGCAAAAACCAAGATCTGAGTCAAAAGTTATGACCTCTGGAAGTTTCTAAAAAAAACTACCAAAAAGGGTAATTTTCGGATTTCTTGATTTTTTGGGTTTTTTTGGTTACTTAAGAGTTTGCAAAGAATTGTAGAGGCAGTCAATGATGAATGGAAAATATTGAAGGTTAAAAATCTGTGTTTATTTTTCTTGTAATTAAGTTTTAATATTAACAGAGTGTTGTGTGCTACATCATTTGGTATCAGAGCAGGAAGATGGCTGGGAGAGGAAGAGGAAGAGGTGTCATGCTGATGCAAAGATTGATGCTGGATATGCAGAGGCAGATTGAACAACTCAGTGAGTGAATAGATAATCAAGGAATACAAAGAGGGAATGAATCTGATGAAGAGGGAAATAGAAGAGGTGCTGACCAAAATGAAGAAAATATAGAAGAAAGGCTAGAAGAAATGAGCTATGAAGATAGAGTTCTCAAGGCTTTAGAAGGAAGAAGTGAAGCAATCAAGATTGATATTTTAGACTATGCTAGTAGTCTTAAGATAGAAGAATTAATAGACTGGCTAAACGAGATGGCTAAATTTTTCGAATGGAAGCCTATGACAGAAGAAAAGAAGATGAAGTTTGCATGCACAAAATTAAAAGGACATGAAATGATATGGTGGGATCACCTCCAAAAGGAACAAACTAGAAAGGAAAAGGAAAAGATTAAGACATGGAGCAAGATGGAGAAAAAGCTCAAAGAAGAATTCTTACCCATGGATTATTCACAAACCCTCTTTCGCGGGTTCTAGAATTTGAAGCAAAACTTGTCTTCAGTGCAAGACTATACAAATGAATTCTACAAGCTATCCATGCACATAGAGAATCAAGAAAATAATGAACAGATGGCTGCTAGATATATGAATGGCCTAAAATTCTCCATCCAAGATGAATTGAGCATGCATCGTGTTAACAATATGGAGGAAGCCTACCAATTAGCTCTAAAGGCTGAAGAAAAGTAGAATAGGCAATATATCCAGAGGAATAGAGGTGGTCAAAGGGGTACCTCAAATCCATTTCGGGGAGGTTCTAAGAATGGACGGGGAGAGTCTTTTCAAGGATTTGAAAAAAATATAGACACTAGGCAAGATCCTGTAAATCAAGAAAGAGGAAGGGGGTTTCCGAGAGGACAAGGCTATGGAAGTAGAAGAGGCTGGGAAAACCAGAGAAGGCCTTTCACTTATTTTAGGTGTGGAGAAGAAGGAAATAGAGCCTTTGAATGCTCAAATTATAACATTCCAAAAAGAAATCAAGGAGGATAGCCTAGAGTGTACCTGGTTCAGCTAGAATTTATAGCAGCATGAGCAGAACAAGAAGTCCTACCAGATGTGGGAGAAACTCTCATGATGAGGAGATCGATGATCATTCCAGAGAAGGAAGAAGTCCCTGAAAAGAGCATTGATGATTCATGGCTAGGGATGGCTTTTATGAATGGATGGTTATGCCATTTGGGCTTTCTAATGCACCAAGTACATTCATGAGATTGATGAATAATGTTTTATGATCCTACATTGGTAAGTTTGTTGTATTTTATTTTGATGATATCCTAATTTATAGAAAAAAAAGGAGAACACCTACGACACTTGAGGATCATCCTGAGTGTACTAAGGAAAGAGAAGCTCTGTGCAAATTTAAAAAAGTGCAGATTCATGCAAAATAGTTTGACTTTTTTGGGCTTCGTCATTTCTTAAGATGGTGTTCAAATGGACCCAAAAAAGGTCAAGGCAATCCTAGAATGGCCTAGTCCAACCAACATAATAGGGGTAAGGAGTTTTCATGGATCAGAAACCTTTTATAGAAAGTTTATTTGAAATTTTAGTAGTATTGTAGTGCCCATAATAGATTGCACGAAAGGAAGGGAATTCACATGGACAACAAATACTGAAGAGAGTTTCAAGTTCTTGAAGAAAAAGGTAACTAAAGCTCCGATATTGGCACTTCCAAATTTTGATAAAGTATTTGAAGTAGAGTGTGATGCTTCCCATGTTGGAATAGGTGTTCTTAGCTAGGAAGGTAAACCAATAGCCTTTTTAAGTGAAAAGTTAAATGATGTGAGGAAGAACTATTCTACCTATGATTTAGAATTTTATGCTATTGTTTAAGCCTTAAGGCATTGGAGGCATTATTTGGTCCCACAAGAATTTGTATTGTTTACAGATCATTTGACCTTGAAATATGTGAACATACAAAAGAAATTGAATAGTAGGCATGCTAAATGGGTGTCTTTCTTGCAAGGGTATAATTTTGTTTTGAAGCATAAGTCTGGAAAGCAGAATCAGGTTGCTGATGCCCTAAGTTGGTGTGTTACACTAATAACTACAATAGAAACATAGGTTATTGGTTTTGATTCTATTAAAGTTTTTAATGAGGATGATGATGATTTTTGGAAAATTATAGAGAAGATTAAAGAGCCAACAACTAGTCTTTCAGATAACATGAGAGGAGAATAATTTCTGCAGGATGGTTACCTCTTTAGAGGAAAACAATTTTGTATACCAGCTATTTCCATGAGGGAAAATATTATCCAATAATTTCATAGTGGTGGTTTGGCTGGTCACTTTGGGAAGGACAAGATGATAGCCTTGGTTGAAGATAAATACTACAGGCCAAAACTGAAAAGGGACATTACTAAGTATATGGCAAGGTGTAGAATCTGTCAAGTGGCTAAGGGTCACTCCCAAAACATAGGCTTGTATACACCTCTACCTGTACCCATCGAGCCATGGATAGATGTGAGTATGTATTTTGTATTAGGACTTCCCCACACCCAGTGAGGTACATATACTATTTTTGTAGTTGTTGATAGATTCTCTAAAATGACTCATTTTATTGCTTGTAAAAAACTAGTGATGCCACAAGGATAGCCAACTTATTTTTCTCAGAAGTTGTTAGACTCCATGGCATTCTAAAGACTATCACATCTGACATAAATACTAAATTTTTGAGTCATTTCTGGAGGACCTTATGGAAGAAGATGTGAACATAGTTGCAGTTTAGTAGTACCTATCATCCCCAAACTGATGGGAAAACTAAGGTGGTCAATCAAAGTTTGGGGAACCTGTTATGTTGCATTGTTGGTGAAAAGCCCAAGCAGTGGGACTTGACATTGCCTCAAGAAGAGTTTGGTTACAATAGTTCTCTTAACAGATCAACTGGAAAATCTCCTTTTCAGATTGTATATGGTAAGAATCCTCAAGGTGTTTTGGACCTTGTACAACTTCCTATGCAAGATAGAATTAGCGATGATGGGGAAGCATTTGTTGAACACCTTCAATAACTTCAACAATATGTGAAGAGTAAATTACAGGATAGAAATGAGAGATATAAGGTTGCTGCAGATGTCAATAGAAGGAGACAAATATTTAATACAGGTGATTTGGTGATGGTGTACTTGAGATGTGAGAGATTTCCTACTGGCACGTATTATAAGCTGAAATACAAAAAGATAGGTCCTTGCCGAATTCTGAAGAAGATCAATGATAATGCTTATGAGGTTTGTTTACCAGATGATTTAGATATTTCTCCTGTGTTTAATGTTTTTGATTTGTATGCTTTTCATGGAAATATATTCGAGCTAGATAGTAGATATGAGGTGGATTGGCATCACCACCTTCCAAGTAAAAAGAAGGAATAGATTGCCCACATTTTGGATAAGCAGTCTACAGTCACACAAAATGGTCATTACAACAGGTACTTGATTCAGTTGGAGGGATTACCCACGACAGATAGCACCTAGATCTCAGAGTGGGAAGTGATGTAGTTGGACCCCACAAAGTTGCAGCAGTTCATAGACAACCACTTGCAGGAGCTGCATTCCTTTAAAGAAGGGGAAAATGATGCAAAAACTTCCGGAGGTCATAACTTTTGACTCAGATCTGGGTTTTTACTCAACTTTTTTGGGTGCATGCCTTAGGAGGTACCATTTGTTTTGTAAATGATCTCAGATCAATCGGGGTCCATTTTAGCACATTTTCGGGAGCTAAAAGTTTCATTTAGGGCTCCGAAAGCTTTTAGTATTTTTTTCCTAGTTTTCAGAAAGTTTTATTTTGTAATAAATCCGAAATCATGTATCGAATCTTGGATATTAGTTGAAAATTCATTCTAACTTAGTCGAGGGCATGTTTAGGCATAAACTAAGCTTTTTAGGTGTTATTTTGAAAATTACCAAAAATGACAAAAAACAACTTTGGGAAAAAAACTGCCAAAAAGGGTAATTTTCCGATTTCTTGATTTTTGGGTTTTTTTGGTTACTTAAGAGTTTGTAGAGAATTGTAGAGGCAGTCAGTGATGAATAGAAAATATTGAAGGTTCAAAATTAACAAAGTTTTAATATTAACAAAGTGTTGTGTGCTACATCACTTCCTTAGCCTCTTTTTGCGTTTCTTTGATCCTATTTTTGCACCAAGATTCAAGTTCAAATGATTTTCTTCATGTCAGATCGAAAACAAGACAAAAAAGAGAGCGTTGATCAAAATATTATGTTTTTACTACAATTTATTAAAAAAATGATTGAATACTCGTCAATCATTGAGATCAAGTCCACAATCCTATTTTTTGGCTGCAACGACTCTTTAGTAAATGAGCATCCATTATTGAAATGAAATGGGCACCCATTTTTAAATTTCACAAAATGTGTGCCCATTTTTTGAATTTAAAAAAATGGGTGCTCGTTTTGTAAAAATATGACCAGGAACCATACCTGTTGGCTTGGTTTTTGGTTCGGGACAGGCTTGGTGGGACCAAGCCTATGCTTGGCCTTGCAAAAATATGGCTAAGGCATTAAAATATATAATTTCTACATTGTCATAATTTTTTGGACACCTTCCCAAATGAGTTTTTTGATGAAACGAAAACACATTTTAGTTCTTATTTTTTATATTATAAAAATATAAATTTTATGCTGATATTAGAAATTTTAATATTTTTACAATATTTATCAAGCCAATGTGCTACCCAAACTTGAAATACTGAGGCTAACTAAAATTTTGATAACTTTTTTAATTTTACATTTTTTGAAAAATGAGTTATTTGACATCAATCTACATAGAATTTCTTTCAAACTAAAAAAATGAAAAGAAGTGAAGTTATCATCGAATCATGGTGGCCGTACACCAGAGGTTTCAAAAATGTACTTTATAGTCAATTAATAATTAATTAAAAAAATATTCAGTAAAAAAAGATAAAATATTCTCATCAATCTTAAGTGTTTTAGGTACCTTTCCCCAGAAGGATTCACAAAAATACATTTATTTACTTCAAAAAGGGTGGCCGTACATGTGTGAGGTGTGGTCCTGAAACATGCATTTTAAAAAAGTGGTTCTTAAACATGCCTACTAAAATTCAATTTATACCATGTGGGTATTGAAATAAGTTACATATTTGAAAAGTAGACTCCGAGCACTAAATTTTATATTATTGAATTTTTTCAATATTCAATCTTTAAGTGCCTCAAATTTCAACATTAATTGACAATTTTTTTGAAAAATAGAGAAAACACTTCCACTTTTTGCCCAAAAGTGGGACTCAACTTCTTACAGCCACCCAAATTTGATTTTAATCCAACTATATAATTAATTAGCTTAATTGAACAATTAAATGATTGATTTTATTTATTTAATTTTTTGGGATTTTTTATTTTAATTAATATTAGGTTTTGGCCTGATTGCAATTAATGCCTTGATTTTTCCTTGATTGCTCACTTGGTTTGATCTTGAATATTTTTAGGTGTCTACACTTTCAAATAAGGGGTAAATGGTATAAACATTCTTTCATTTGGTCCTAACATTAGTGTGTCCTCAATATTTGGATAGGTTTGAAAATTTACGCTTACATATTATCCTACTCTTCTTCTAATTATAAAAGTAATAACTATGGAATATATTGACCTCGATAACCAAACATTACCTTTTTTATTCTTCCTCACTCCTTAAGGACTATAGTCTCACTCAAGTACCATCCACCCATTCCAAGTATTATTTCATCACATTCTCTTATGACATAACTTCTTCAAGTATAACATTTACCACAAACCAACAATAATTCCTTTGTGATTTTAGCTATACATTTTAATTCTTTTACATGTAATCACTTAAAATAAAAGAACCCTTGTAATGATTTATTTTGTTTCATTCCACCAAATTATTCTCCTAAACTTGTTCACTTTATTTCTTTTAATTGTGACATTTGAATACATGAAGTTCTAGGATATCATCCCACATTTTCTTTTTATAATAGTCATCAACTAATATTTTTATTATTTTTTCATCCCCACCCTATCATTTTTTGGTTTTATATCCATCGTGCACTAATCAAAACCTTATGAATCTTCTTCTTCTTCATGGGGTCTAATACATTTTGTATCTATGTGTAGTTTTCTTTAACTTATACATAATATTCTTATATTTAACAATGTTTTTAAGGGAGGAATTAACGTTTGAAGTTGATTAGAGAATATAAATAATTACAAAAGATCCCTTCAAAGGGAAAAATATCAAATGACTAAATGGTATCTAAGATGTTTTGGTTGGAGGAACAATACTAAGGAAGGAAGAAATTTTCATTAATTTTGTCATTAACTATTGCACACTTAGAGAGGTAATATTTATATCTTTGTAGTTGGATATAGATTAATGAAAATGAGGCATGTCAGTCCTTTTCAAAATTTGAGTGATGAATCACAAAGATTGCACTATTTTTAAGTGGACAAGTTTCATGAATTATCATAGTGTTATTTGGAGTATATAAGACATTTGTTAATTAATGAGAGCTCAAAAATTAAAGGAAAAAAGACATAGAAACAAAGTTTTCATCACTTATTTGACTTTACATTAATGTAAAGAAAAAGTACATATTTATAAAAACTGATGCTAGGAAGGCACAACCACAAGTCCAAACATAAAGAGCTAACCTTAAGCAAAAACAAAAAATAAAAAGAACCTGATATAAAGCTAAACAACTAAAGCAATTTTTGAAAAAGAATAAAAAAATAAAAATTTACTAAATTAAAAAATCTTATCATATATGAAACTTGATTTTCCATAGTATTTTTTTTTTTGGAAAAAGTGGAAAAAGTCACATAATTTTATTAATAAACTAGTTCAAAAACTTCACGAAGAAAGAACTAGCAAGAAAACTCAATTTCCTCATTTTAGTACATAAGATACATAATAGATATCCCATAGTCACAAGGGCCTATAGAGCATATACAGGAACCTTAAGGACAAAACAGAGGTCCAAATACAATTGTTGACCTTACAAATCACAAGATTGAATATTGAAAAATACCCCATGATACTAGTGATTTCCAAAAAACCTGCCCACAAAAGTGCCAAGCTATGCAAGTAAGAGCATACAGAACTGTACAAGGTGACAAAACTTGATCCTATTCCCTTGCTTCAAAATATGCTATCTTTATCCAAAAACTGTAGCATATGGATTCAAATATATTTTGATACATTAGAAAAGGAAGCTACATAATGAAAACTTCCTCACTTGGGTCTGAAAAAAAAAGCTTCATTAAGGTCGGCATAACTGAGATTTTGACAAGAACTAATCATTTTTACCTTGCTAGTATGTCAAAATTTGAAAAAACCAAAAATCACTCCATTCGTTGAACAATTTCCATCGGTTGCACCTTATCGATGTCTTCTTGAATGGAGACTCAAGTCCGTTGCATACCTAGCCTAGACATGAGGATAGTAATGAGAATTAGTTCTTAAATCCTCTAGAACATTAGATTGAAAAGGTGAAGGAGGCATGGATAACTGCAGGTGAATAGTGATGATTTGTGGATAATTAAGATGCAGAATTGCATTTCTAGATTCAAGTGTCCAACTATGTAAAAAAGGGTTAATATGAAGGTCATTCTCAACAATATAATTTTGATCACTACTGTTAATGGCTTGGTTAACCACTTGATAAAATTCCCATACATATATGTTTGTTTTGATGTTGTTGAAGATGATATTCGAAAACGTCATCTTCAAAGGGGCATTCCTCTTAACTAGGCTCAAACGCAACTCTCACATTTCAGACACCAAAAATCTCCATCCCATCCAAGTTCTAACAAAGAAGTTATTGTGAAAAGAGACAAGAACATAGCACGACGACCCACCAAGTGTAAACAATATAGAGTTAAAACTATATTCTAGAAACACACAAGAATGAAGCTCTGTTCCAACAATGAACAAATTTGAAATCCCCAAAACAGGGTTGACACAAAAGATGGAGAAATATGCAAGAAACTTCTTTCTTCTATTCAAACTAAAACACTTCTACAATAATAAATAAACTTGCAGCTATATGGGGCTGCATACAAACTTCTATGAGCTTCTCAATGCTCTTACAAGATTATTTGAAGCAATCACTGCTTAATTGAATAATAATTCACTTCTTTGACAAAAATAGAGTATTACAAAACATCTCTTGTTGCTACATACAAAAGAGAGATTACAATCATGTATATCTCTTGTTGAAGAATAAAGACATTCTTCCCTTTATATAAAATTGCTATCCAAAAGAAGAAATTGGAAGTCCAAAGAAAGAAATCAAATTTCCCAAAATCTGATTTGAACTTATCTCTTAAAGTCTTCACAAAATATCAAAAATAAACTTTATGAATTTAAAAGTCAAATAAGGAGGCTTCTGGACAATTGGATTTTATTCTGAAAATACAATAGTCCCCCATTGTCTTGAGCCGACAAACAAGATCATGCTTGATCCAAACTAACTACACCTACATTTCTCCTTAGGCACTCAAAACTTGCAATGCCCAATGGCTTGGTGAAAATGTCTGCTAATTGCTGCTCTGACCTGCAAAACTCCATTTTTATTTCACCATTCTCAACTAACTCTCTAATAAAATGATATCTGATTTCAATGTGCTTGCTTCTTCCATGAAACACTAGATTCTTTGACAAAGCTATTGAGGAAATACTGTGGTTCCATCCTCTAGTTCTTCCTTCAAATCTGCTAAGATTCTTCTTAGCCAAATAGCTTGACAAGCTGCTGCATTTGCTGCTATATATTTAGCCTCTACTGTAGATTGAGAAACTATGGGTTTCTTCTTAGAAGCCCATGAGATTACACATGAACCCATGCAAAAGACATATCTGAAAGTGCTCTTCCTATCATCCAAACTCCCTGCCCAATCACTATCTGTGTAGCCAATAAGATCAAAAACATTTGCTGCAGTATACAAAATACCATATCCCTTGGTGCCATTCACATACCTTAGGATTCTCTTTCCCGCTTGCCAATGGCAGTCCTTTTGAGTTTCCATAAATCTGAAAATCAAACTTACTGCATGCATAATATCTGGCCTAGTAGCTGTTAAGTACATCAAACTTCCAACTAAACTTTTATATAAAGTTTGATTCACATTGCTACTAGAATCTTGCTTGCTTAACTTTAAACCTACTGATCCTGGTGTTGGGGTAGGCTTGCTACTTTGCATTTTAAATCTCTCCAAGAACTGGTTTGCATATAATTCTTGAGAGATAAAAATACCATCATACATTTGTTTTACTTCTATACCTAGAAAAAAACTCAAGAGACCTAAGTATGACATTTCAAACTCACTTTTCATGGCCTCTTTAAAATAAAAAATGAGGAAATCATTATCCCCAATAAATATTAAATCATCAACATACAAGACAACAATTAAAATATTACCATTAGCTGCCTTGATGTAAAGAGTGGGCTCACCATCGCTTTTGCAAAAGCCATTTCTCATCAAATATGAGTCAATTCTATTGTACCATGCCCATGGAGCTTGCTTAAGCCCATAAAGAGCCTTCTTTAGCCTGTACACTTTACTTTCATGACTCAAAACTTCATAACCAGGTGGCTGCTCCACATAAACTTCTTCTTTCAATACTCCATTCAAGAAGGTGGACTTCACATCCATTTGATAAATCTTCCATTTGTGCTGGGCTGCAATTGCTATGACAACACACACGGTTTCCATTCTAGCAACATGGACATAGGTCTGATCATACTCTCTACCAAATTGCTGTTTGTACCCCTTGACCACCAATCGAGCCTTATGCCTATCTATTTTTCCTTCAGCATTGCTCTTGGTCTTGTAAACCCATTTAACTCCAATAATTTTCTTGTTTGGAGGTAAATTAGTGAGCTCCCAAGTTTCATTTCTTTTTATTGCATCCATTTCCTCATCCATGGCCTTACACCATTTTTCTTCTTTTTTAGCATCCTCAAAATAAATTGGATCACTATGAGAAAATAATGCAAAATTGATATTTTCATCAAATTCATTTGCATACCTTTCATCTTGGTTTATCTCCCTTAGACTCTTGGTCTTTCTTGGCACTAGGGAGGCGAGAGTGGGATCATAGCTCTCAGTATTTCTGCTGCTGCTCTCTGTGGGGCCAATTTGTAGCCTTCTAGAACCTTCTATATCTGCTTTTATATCTTTTTACTAATCATTAAATTCACCATCTTCAATAATAATAGGCACTTTACTTGAAGTGCTTGAAGACATGTCCATCGAGCCATCCCATGACTCATTCTCAATGAACTCCACATCTCTTGAAGTGATCATCTTTTTACCAACTGGATCATACAATTTGTATGCCTTGGATTCTGGACTATAACCAGTAAAGACACACTTCACACCCTTGTCATCCAACTTTTTTGTTTTCTCCTTTGGCATGTGTGCATATGCTACACACCCAAACACTCTTAAGTGTTCAACCATCCATCTATGCTTTGCCCATACTTCCAATGGAATCTTGTCATAGACTGATTTTGTAGGACTTCTATTTATTAAATAGGCTAATGTTGCTATAGCTTCTCCCCAATATTCAATTGGGAGTCCTTTTTCTTTCATCATGTTCCTTGCCATCTCAACGATGGTTCTATTTTTTCTTTCAGCCACTCCATTTTTCTGCAGAGTATAACTGGCTGTTAGCTCCTTCTTTATGCCATTCTTCCTGCAAAACTTTACAAAAATATTGGAGGTATATCCCCCCCCCTCTATCTGATCTTAGGACTTTAAGATTATGTCCACTTTCATTTTCAGCCTGGGCTTTAAATTCAAAAAACTTATCAAAAGCTTCAGATTTATTTTTCATAAAATAAACCCATGTTCTATGACTGAAATCATCTATGAAGGTCATAAAATAAGTACTCCCCCCAATGTAAGTGATTTGCATAGGGCCAAATAAATCAGTATGCACCAACTCTAATGGCACTCTTTCCCTTCTAGAGTTTCCATAATTAAAGGGCAGTCTATGTTGCTTACCCAAAATACAAGCCTCACACTTGCTACTGAACTCTTTAATACATGATAAATCATCTACCATTCTTTTCTTAGACAATAAATTTAAACCATCATAGCCAAGATGTCCATACCTTAAATGCCATAGCTTGGAGGGGTCTTTAATCACGCTCTTGAAGGCTGATTGTTGTACTGCTGTACATTCTTTCTAGGGAGGTGCAACTGCTGAATGTGAAGAGAAACACATCTCTACCTTCAAAGGAAACATTTGATTCTTTGTGATTTGAACTGCTGCAACAATTTTCTTACTCCCATCCTTCTCATAAATGACACATTGGTCATTCTCCATCAACACTTTATAACCATTTTGAGTGAGCTGTCCAACACTCATCAAATTGTACTTTATACCCGGGGCAAAGTAAACATTCTGAAATTCTTGTTTCTCACCTTTCTTGGTGCGGATCATAATAGATCCTTTTCCCACAACTGGAACAACTCCATTGTTCCCCATTCTAATTTCATATTTTATATTTTTATCAATGAAAGAAAAAAGACTTTCATTACCACTCATGTGGTTACTACAACCATTGTCTAAATATCAGACTTTGGGGCTGCCTTCTTCACCGACATTGCACATGATGAAGGCTGTGGGATTATCTCCATCACCCACTTTCATATCAGCCACATTTGTACTTGGCTTTGACTGATTATTTTTCTTTTTCCAACGTTCACTAGCATAATGCCCAAATTTATGACAATAGTAACATTCTATGTTACTCTTGTCTGAGCTATTTTTCTTCTTGCCTCCTTTCAAATTATTATGAGAGATGCTAGCTCCCTTATTTGTGGTTGCTCATTCTGAGCTTTCTCCTCCAGAATTTTGTTGTCTAGAGTTACCACAACCTCTGCCTCTTGAACCTCGTCTAGAATTGTTTCTTCCTCTTCCCCTACCTCTTGCATTGGCTTGAGCTTTGAAAGCTTGTTCTTGAGAGGAATTTGCAGACCTATTAATGTGATGCTCATGGGTTTGGAAAAACCCCATTAACTCATCAATAGTCATTAATGAGAGATCCTTTGCCTCTTCAATGACAATTAATAGATTATCAAATTTTGAGGGTAGACTTCTCAAAAATTTCTCTATGATTCTTTGCTCATCCATGGGTTCTTAACTGGTTTATCAAACCAGAGAGTCTTGAGCTAAAATCTGAAATGGACTCATTATCCTTCATGAGAAGAGTCTCAAACTCTCTTCGAAGCATTTGGAGCTTCACTAACCGAACTTTTTCAGTCCCTTTAAAACTTTTGTGATGAATATCTCAAGCTTCTTTGGAATAATCAGCTGCTGCTATTCTGGGAAAGATTGTCTCTGTCAAGGTAGTTTCTATCAAGCTCAAAGCTTTTTCATCTTTCCTCCTTGACTCCTTCAATTGAGTCTTTTTATTATTTGTGAGGGCAACAAACAAAGCTGGGTCAGTCACATTCATAAATCCATTAACCATAAGCTCCCACAAGTCATTTGTAATCATAATAGTTCTCATCTTCTTTGCCCAAACATCATAATTTTGTCCATTGAAGGACGGTGGCTGCTGCCAACTCTTTCCTACATCTCCAACCATTTCTCTTGTGCAAGATAAACAAATACCCAGGAAAAAAAATGCCCAAACTCACAAGGATTGAGGGCCAATCAACTCTGATACCATGTAAAGAATATAGAGTTAAAACTATATTCTAGAAACACACATGAATGAAGCTCTGTTCTAGAAATGAACAAATTTGAAATCCCCAAAACAGGGAAGACACACAAGATGGAGAAATATGCAAGAAACTTCTTGCTTCTATTCAAACTAAAACACTTCTGCAATAATAAATAAACTTGCAGCTATATGGGGCTACATACAAACTTCTATGAGCTTCTCAATGCTCTTACAAGATTATCTGAAGCAATCACTGCTTAAGTAAATAATCATTCACTTCTCTAATAAAAATAGAGTATTACAAAACATCTCTTGCTACTGCATACAAAAGAGAGATTACAATCATGTATATCTCTTGTTGAAGAATAAAGACATTCTTCCGTTTATATAAAGTTGCTATCCAAAAGAATAAATTGGAAGTCCAAAGAAAGAAATTAGATTTCCCAAAATCTGATTTGAACTTATCTCTTAAAGTCCTCACAAAATATTAGAAATAAACTTTATGAATTTAAAAGTCAAATAAGGAGGCTTCTAGACAATTGGATTTTATTTTGAAAATCCAACACCAAGTGCCAGCGGCAAGTGAAGGATGACTTTCACACACATGGCTTAACTTAATTGTGCATTTATATGATAAAAGATGCCTTCTAATGATCTCATAAGCCAATCAATAGAACTTGACAAGTTGGGCTTGGGAATTTTTTAATTAATTTGAATCCTTACTATAGATTTATGCTAAAAAAGGTAAAGCCGATACTACCACTAGATGCTTAGTTAGTTACGACATGTTTTAGAAGCAACAAACTCAAGATTTTGACCATCATAGCCAATTTTTGCTAAATAATATGCAACTAAGTTACCTTCCCTATAAACATGGGATATCTAGTATTCTTTAAATGAGTCCACTAACTGCCATATCTATTTTAGGATGTATCAAATTTTCCAATTACAAGAATTTCTAGTTAGGCAAGTATTGATAAGAACCATTGAATCATCCTCAATATGTAATGAATGTAAATTATTCCTTTTGGATAAAATTAGGCCCACTGACAAGGCATGCTCCTTTTTCATGGTATTTGTCCTTGAAGGTAAAGACTTTATTTTGATTGCCAGTAACTTCCCATATTCATCTCGAATGCATATTTTGATTCCTGACTTGCCTAGGTTCTGTGAGATGCGCCATAAAAATTAATTTTAATAAATCTAGATGATGGAAGAGTCCACTTGATAGTTGATCTATCGATTTTACCAGCTGATTTCAAATTTAGATGAGATCCCATTGGAATGTTAATATCTTTCTATTCTTTGATAATAGTACTATCCCAAACTGAGAAATAATGATTGTAGCATGTTGGCGTAATTACATTGATGGTGTTACAATTTTAACTGCTAATAACTATGCACCAACTAATGCACTGATATGTAAGTAGTTAACAATTATTTGTTAACTGTTATTCACACTATATAGTATTATAGTCATTGATAAATAAGATATCGAAACATTCTACTTTGACATTTGGTATCAGAACAGGATGAATTCTACCTATACATAACGTGTTTCTTAAAGAAGTAAAGACTATGCATTGAATTTCTTGTGCCTCTGAGTGGAGAATGCATCTAAGCATGTCTTTTGAGTTGTTCTTTTGAATGTGTTTGGAGTGTTGCAGACCATGTATGTTGATCTATTCTCTGAGCATGTGTGGAGAATCTGATCGATCCATCATCTGAGCGTGCGCAGAGTGTCTGATCCCTTCTCTTGTTCCTAATCGTGCGTGGAGTCATGCCTAAGCATATTCTTTTCCTGCCATGTTTGAGTGGTGCAAGGGAGGATGAAAGGGGCCACAATTGACACACCCTAACTAGATCCACCTTGCTCAACAACATGCGGAAGCAAAACAACACAAATTGAGAGAGAGAATGCAGATCAATTTTTCATTCACTAACATCAAATTGATTCATACATGCCGGGTTGTAAGGCCTTCCTGATTTAGGCTAGATATTACAATGAAGTACATAATTCCTCAAACATGCGAGGATCTTTCCACAATCTCAATTCTCTATATTCTATCCAAAAAATTGTCCCTTAAACTCTAACCTAACATCTACTTTTATACAAGAGGCTACTGATTCAAGTCGGTCTTCAGATCCACCATTAGTGGAAGGAATGACCAGATCTAGGTCCACACGCTTCCCAATAATGGATACCAACATTAAATCCGTGACCAATATTAATTGCACAAGTTAGCCTCAAAAGAAATCCAAAATAAATAACTCGGTAAGCAAGGGTAACCAAGTGCCAGAGAATTAACCGACCGCTTGAGAGTTAACCGACCGAACCCGGTAAACAAAGGAAACTGAGAAAAACCAAACCAACTTGGTGAAAGAAGGAACCGAGCAACTCAAAACCTCCAAACATATTTTTGGTGATATAGGATTGCTAAGGACTGAGATGCTCCTGCATCAGACACTTGGGGTTATTTGAAATGATTTTTTGAATCATGAAGCCTGTACAACCTGAGATGCATCCAACTCATATTGTGAAATCCATGAATTGTCTTCAACCGGTTTGTTCTTCCACTTAACCAAATATTCAATATATTGTTTTCCTCTTATACTTCTGTCAACTCTTTGTTCCAAAATCTACTCCACTTCTTCTGTCTGCTTCTTAGGATAATCCATCGGTATTGTCATGTCTTCATCAGGTTCATGGTACTCATATAAATCAGCAATGTTGAAAATCAGTGAAATATCTATGTCATCAGGTAACTCAACCTCATAAGCATTTCCACTATCAAATTTTCTTTGTATCCTGCAAGGACCAAACTTCTTCATTTTAAGCTTCCCATATGTTCCAATAGGAAATCTACCTTTCTTCAAATGAACCATCACTTCATCACCAACATCAAAAGTCTTATGTCTCCTTCATCTATCAGCTATGTCTTTTTATTTCTGATTACTTTTCTCTAGCTTATGTTTCACATCTTCATGCAATTTCTTCATGTACTCATCAAATTTTACTCCTTCAACACTTTTCTTTTCATTAGCAATGTCTCTCAAATCTGATATACCTCTCAGTTGTATGCCATTTACAATCTCAAAAGGTGTTTTTCCAGTACTTCTATTCACTGAATTATTATATGCAAAATCTTTTTGTGCCAACATAGAATCCCAATTACTCGGTGTGTCCCCAACTAAACATCTCGAAAGATTTCCCAAACTTCTGTTTACAACCTCTATCTGTCCATCAGTCTATGGGTGAAATGTAGAACTATACTTCAACTCGGTACCCAACTTTCTCCAAAGAGTCTTCCAAAAGTATCCAACAAATTTACTGTCTTGGTCAGAGATAATACTCCTTGATAATCCATGTAATCTGATAATTTCCTTAAAGAAAAGATCTTCTATATGTACTGCACTAATGTCTTCTTACAAGGTATAAAATGTGCCATCTTAGAAAATCTATCTACCACAACAAATACAGAGTCATTACCTCTTACTGTCTTCGGTAAGCCAAGAAAAAAATCCATACTGATGTCAATCCAAGGTTTCTCAGGTAAAAAAATTGGTACATACAATCCAGTATTCTGACTTACTCCTTTTTCAACTTGACAAACTCCACAAATTTTTACAAATTTATGAACATCCTTATACAAATGTGGCCAAAAGTATTTCTCTTTAAGAAAATTCAATGTCTTATCAATTCCAAAATGTCCAGCCAAATGTTTACTATGTTTCTCTTTTATCAAATTAGTTCTCATTGCTCCTCTCGGTATACATAACTGAATACCTTTAAACAACATACCCTCTTGAATGAAATAGTCTTCCCATTTTGTACTCGGTTGATCTTGAATAGGTGCTCTGCACTTTCTCCATGGCTCAGAAAAATTAGGATCAAATTCATAAGAATCTCTCATATCATCAAAACCAAGAACATTAATTCTCATCTCTGTCATCAAAGATCTTCTACTCAATGCATTAGCAACTCGGTTAGTGACTCCACTTTTATGCTTGATCACAAATTTATAACTCTACCAATACTCAACCCATTTCATATGTCTCTAAGTCAACTTATTCTGACTACCCAAATATTGTAAAGCTTTATGATCAGTATACAACACCCTAACCAAATCCACCCTGCTCAACAACACGTGAAAGCAAAACAACACAAATTCACTCGGTATCAAATAATGTCTCCATTTCTTCAGTGCTTGAACAATAGCATATAATTCTTGATCATACACAAAATATTTCCTTCTAGCATCATTCAACTTTTCACTAAAGAAAGAAAAAGGTTTACCTTCTTGACTCAACACAACTCCTATAGCACTACCACTTGCATCAAATTCATCTTGAAATACTTTATTGAAATCAGGTAAAGCCAAAACAAGTAATTCAACAACCTTATACTTTAAAGCCTCAAAACTCTTATTAGCTCCATGTGTCCACTTGAATTCTTTCTTGTCTCCCCTCATTGTCTCAGTCATAGCATTACAAATAGTACTAAAATTTCTAATGAACTTCCTGTAAAAAATTTCCAATCCATGAAATGATCTTACCTCACTAGCATTCTCTGGTGTAGGCCAATTCTTTTTCCATCTTCAAACCATCAGCCGAAATAAAAAATCCCAAATACACAATCTCCTCTTTCATGAAGGAACACTTTTTCAGGTTAATCAACAACTTCTCTTTCAATCTCTGCAATACTAAAGTTTAACATGCAACATATGTTCTTCTCTAGTCTTACTAAATATCAAATTGTCATCAAGGTACACAATCACAAACTTACCCAAAAATTTCTTCAAAAATTCATTCATCAACCTCATAAAAGTACTCGGTGCATTAGTTAAACTAAAAGGCATAACCAACCACTCATACAAACCTTCTCTTGTCTTAAAAGTAGTCTTCCATTCATCACCTTCTCTGATTCTAATATGATGATATCCACTTTTTAAATCAATCTTGGTAAAATATTTTTCTCTAGTCAAACTTGGTAAAATATTTTTCTCTAGTCCATTATGTCATCCATTCTCGGTATAGGAAACCTATATTTCACTGTTATCTTATTGATTGCTCTGGAATTAGTGCACATTCTCCATTCTCCATTCTCCATTCTTCTTAGGTACCAATATAACAGGTACTGCACAAGGACTCAAACTTTCTTTGATCAAACCTTTCTACAACAATTCATGAATCTATCGGTTCAATTCCTAATTCTCGGTAGGTGTCAACCGGTGTGGTGCCTTATTCAGTAAACTAACTCCTAGAATTAGATCCATGCAATGATCAATGCTTCTTTTCAGTGGCAAACCATCAAGTACATTATTAGAAATGATATCTTTATACTCGGTAAGTATCTTATCAATCTCCTCAGGGATACTATCCTTTGTTTTCTTACTCAATTTGCTAGGAATCACAACAAAACATACATCAGTCTTCTTCAAATCCTTAACAAAATTTCTTCCTTCCATTAGACAAACTTTCATAGATGTAAAAACACTACTTACAGGTTCTTCAATCAAAGGTAACAAGATTTTCCTTCTACCATCAGCCCAAATAGTATATTTATGCAATCTCCCATCATACATAGCATGTCTATCATATTGCCAAGGTCTACCCAACAAAATATGACAACAATCCATAGGCATGATATCACATAACACCTTATCATAGTATTTTCCAATTTTCAAATTCACATAACATTGTTCACTTACCAAGAGTGTGTGCTCATCCTTGATCCATGAAATTTGATAGGACTTCGGGTGTTTCAACCTTTCCAACTGCAACTTAGTAACCATATCCTCAGATGCCAATTTCTCTGAGCTTCCACTATCATTGATTACCTTCCAAACTTCATCAGAAACTCTACATCTAGTCTTGAAAAAACTTTTCCTTTCCGGATCTTCCTTTTTACCTTCACTCCAAAGTGCGCTCCTAACCATCAAGTTCTTTTCCAACTCTGGTTCATTCGGTGAGTCTTCTTGCACCAATGCATTTTTGCTATTACCAACCTTCTTACTTGCATGTTTACATTCAAATGATCTATGTCCTTCTTCTCCATAATTATAACAAGTTCCTTGAAAACCACCTCTCTTATAACCACCTCGGTAACTATTGCCTCTTCCTCTAGCATTTAACTTTCACCTTTCCACTTGGTCTTGCCTTTATCCATATTTGTCTTTTCAGGTTCAGATCTACTATCTTCACCATAGGATCTACCTCTTCCCCTAGGGAATATACCTCCTCTACCTCTTTGTCTTTGTGTAAGGAAACTCAGGTGCGGAAACAGCTTCCTACACTAATCTCTAAAGGAAAGTATTGTGCAAATTCTTTTAAATCCTTACAATTTTAGATTCGTTAACTAATTTAACAATGATATTGCAGCCATATACCATGCATACAAAAAATAGAGAATGACACAATGATTTACCCTGTGGAAACCTTTCGGTAAAAACCCCAGCACTCCAAAACCTACACAGTGTATTAATCAAAACTATTACAGTTTACAATACACTTGCAATGCAAGTTCTTTCAGAAGATTTTTCCAACTCTTGAAGACAAATCGCGGCAGCATAAAATGTTTCAACAATAAACTTCCTTCTCCTATCTTCACAACCCTAAAAATGCTTATATCATGCGCTTCCCTTTTTAGGGCAACTTCCAAAGATAGCCGTATTAGGGTTTTACCATTCTCTGAGAAAATAGGAACCCAATTTTTTTTTCCAAAGAAGAGTGTACAGTACTCAATTTTATTAGTTGCCACATGTCTTCACCTATCATTGAATCTTTCACACATAGCTCTTACGTGTCATAGGAATACGTCATAACCGTTTCAGCCATGATCTCCTTACACACAATTCAAGATGCCGACACATCAAGTGGAGTGACACATCAACATGTCAACTAGACATGTACACTCACACTTAATTACATTATTTGCAAGAAATACTTTTTACAAAATAAATAATAAGAATATGAATTATCCAAGGTTGAGACACTTTATTCCTAACACTTTGCTCATGCTTCTTATTCAATTTCTCCTCAGCTTTCAAGGCAAACTGATAGGCTTCTTTAAGGCTTTTCAACTTAACCATGCTAATCTCTTCCTGGATAGAAACTTTTAATCTATTCAAATATCTACCAATTATTTCCACATCATCTTCATCATGTCCATATCTGATATCTAATCTATAGAATTCCTTAGTATAATATTTTGCTGAGCTATCTTTCTGCTTCAAACTTTGCATTCACCTAACTAGGTTAATCTAATAATCACAAGGTAAGAACTTGACTTTTAATTTTTTACCATCTTATTCCATACCTTAATTTTGTCTTTGCCTTTCCTCTTTCTATCCAATTGCAGATGCTCCCACCACAAGGATGCATGACTCTTCAACTTTGTGCTTGCAATTTTCAACTTCTCATTAGGAACATTTTCATACTCATAATACTTTTCCATCTCGGTGATCCTATCCATCAACTCAACATAATCCAATTTCCCACTGTACTTAGGAGGATTGAAGTGTGGTGTAGACTTCAAATTTATCAAAGATTTCAACAAGATTTCCTCACCTTGATCCATCATCAGTGTAGGTTCTACATCAATTTGTTCTTCCTCAATTTCATCATCACTAACATCTTCAAGATGTCTTCCTCTGCGCTGGGCTGTCTCAATAGCTTCCAATCTAGCAACAATTTATCTTAGCATGTCTGCTAATCCTGGATTCGCATCTTGCCTCCCATGAACCATCTTGAAATCCTCTGTAACTGTAGGTCAGATCACAATCTTCTACCCCAAAAAAATTCAACTAGGACTTGACAAGAAGGAACGTTCAAATCTAGATTCACAAACCTAGATCCAGATCTCACCTCACTCTAATACCACCTAGCACAAGGGAGGATGAAAGGGGCCACAATTGGAACACCCTAACCAGATCCACCCTGCTCAACAACACGCAGAAGAAAAACAACACAAATTGAGAGAAAGAATGCAGATCAATTTTTCATTCATTAACATCAAATTGATTCATACATGTCAGGCTGTAAGGCCTTCCCGGTTTAGGCCAGATATTACAATGAAGTATAGAAGTCCTCAAACATGCGAGGATATGTCCACAATCTCAATTCGCTATCTTCTATCTTCTATCCAAAAAAAATATCCCTTAAACTCTAACCTAACATCTAATTTTATACAAGAGGCTACCAATTCAAGTTTTCCTTTAGATCCACCATTAGCAGAAGGAATGAATAGATCTAGGTCCACACGCTTCCCAATAATGGATACCAGCATTAAATCTATGACCAATATTAATTGCACAAGTTAGCCTCAAAAGAAATCCAAAATAAATAACTCGGTAAGCAAGGATAACCGAGCGCAAGACAAGCATCACCGAGCGCCAGGGAATTAACCAACTGCCCAAGAGTTAACCAATTGCCCAAGAGTTAACCAACTGAAACCGGTAAACAAAGGAAACTGAGCAAAACCAAACCAACTTGGTGAAAGAAGGAACCGAGCAACTCAAAACCTCCAAACATATTTTTGGTGATACATGATTGCTAAGGACCCGAGATGCTCCTGCATCACTCAGCATATACTTTATAGCAATATTTTATAAATAATGGCTCTCTCTTGATCTTTAACTTTATTGGATTCGGTGCATGTATGATAAGGTAAGAATCCAAAATTGGAGTAGAGTAGTTTGTAGTCACTGTTGAAGAGTTTGTGGATATGAGGCAACAAAGTTACATTGGCATTCAATTTTACTATGGACTTTTTCTTCAATATTAATCAGTGTCTAACAGTCGCTTGATGGTCATTTTGATCAAAGACTCTTGGTGAAGCACTTCATTTCTAGTACAACTAGAATATAGTAAGTACATACTTTCAACCAAGTATAGAATACATAGTATTTTCAATTTTGTGAGTGGTTGGCGGTAAGAAAAATAAGTTTCTAGTGTTGTTGTTCAATGGAGATTCCATTAGATAAATAATCTGGTTTCAATTTTCATGCATGGAGAATAAAAATACAAATGTAATTGATGAATAAAAACTTATGAGGCATAGTAAGCAGAAAAGAAAAACCACCTATAGATGCAAATAAATTGTTAGAGTGGAACAATAGAGATGATAACACCAAGTCTATTATTGGTATTTCTCTTGCAGATTTTGAACTTCACCACATTGATCTTGATAACACTTCTACCAACATTTAGGATAATCTAAACAAGTTGTTTGGAGAAAAATCTATCAATGCAAAGTTTTCTCTAAAAACTCAATTGTTTAGATTCAAAATAGAAAATGGGATCACAATGTCAAATCATATAAGTAATTTAAGGTCTCTCATTTGAAAACATGGAGAGGTTAAGACTCATGTTGATGATGATGATGCTAAGGTCATCCTGTTAAATAGCTTATCTCCTAAATATAGTAATGTTGTTTTTACACTAAGTCAACTCACATCGCAGACTCTAGAGGATATGATTTCAACCCTTCTAGCAGAAGAAAAGAGGACAAAAGAAGTCATAGAAGAAGATCATCAAATATACTGGATATTATACTCACAAACTACTAAACAATGGTCAAATAAAAATAGAAGAGACAATAACTTTTTTTACTTTAACAAAAAGGGGCACATAACATGGGTTTGTAGAACTAGAGCTACTAATGTTCTTAAAGGAAAAATAAAAGAACAATCTGAAGAAGGAAATGTTGCATGCATTGAATATGAGGATGCATCAGATGATGGAGAGTTTGTTAACAATTCTCAGTCTCCCATTAATCATAATTTTGTGCTTTGAACCTTCACATCTGGAGGTTGGTGGTATCAAAGGATGGAGGAACTTCCATCGTCTCAAGTTAGCTTCTCGCTTTGAGATGGTGTTTTGCATGAGAAGCATTTTTGGCATTTTTGGTTTTCAATTTTGTTTAGCTTCTAATGCTTACAAGTTTGCATAATGCATGTCTTTTGAAGATTTATTTTGGAGACAGGTTTGGGACTTGAAATTGTGCTCAATATGGATTATTGTCTAGCAAGCTTAAGAGTATATGATTGAGAATTATACCCTTTCATGGTCACCAGATAATGATAGAGATATGTCACATCTCTTAGGGATCATTGTTGAATAATTCAAGACTTTGTGATTCAAGAGTTCGGGACTGCGGGCTTAAGAACACATATCAAAGATACACCTTTCTGAGTCTCAAAATACAGCTTGATGGAGCCTTGCATGATTCAAGATTTGTTACTTTAGAAGATTTTCTCCACACATGTATTCATATTATGTAATCAACATGTTTTGTTATGTAAATCTTAAGGGAGGGTCCTTAGGGAAAGCAAAATATGATCATATAGGATCAATGTATTAAAGGGGGGAATATTGGCACAATTATATTGATGGTATTACAGTTTTAACTGCTAATAATTATACACTAACTGATGCGTTGATATGTAAGTAGTTAATAGTTATTTATTAACTGTTATCCGCACTATATAGTATTGTAGTCATTAATCAATAAGATATCAAAAAATTTTACTCTTATATGGCATACTAAAGTAATTGATGAGTTAGCACTTTTAGATATGGATTTCTCTTTTCTCTCTTGCAGCTTACGCATCAACATAGTGTCATGATGAAAATTCATTTGTTTCTTTTCGACGAAAGTGCCCACATAATTGCTGACGAGGCACATTTCCAAATGCCATGAAACAATTATTTATTATTAACCGTGGGCCACGAATGGAAAAGATCCCATAAAGTATTTGGAAGGGACATTTCATAATTTAATTTCTTGAGCACATGAAATCAATATTGTTGTGCATATGGACATTGTAAAAGTAGGTGATCTACAACCTCCCAAGCTTCATCACGTCTAGAATGCACTTGAATGGTTGAGCTATAGAAAGTCGAGTATGTTTGTTGCTAGTTGAAATCCTTTTCTTTAGGGAAAGCCATGAGAAGCATCCTACTTCAGGGAGAACCACAACATTCCAACACATATTAAAGGCATGGTGTGATGGTCTAATCTCAGCCTGATTTTGTAGTTCTTTATAACCTTCTCTAACACTATATTTTCCATCTTTGGAGGGGGCCCACCTAATCACATCAATGTTCGGAGAAAAGAAAACAATTCTCTCACTAAAAATTCCTAATAGAAAGGAGCACTGATTAAAGTCAAGAGGCAAAGACCAAAGATCCCTCCAAGTACCCTTGCTTGATTGTATCTCAACTGCCTCAATGAAATTAATTAATTTTTTGTTCCCCAATGCTGATTAGTAATCTGAATGATCTCCCATGATTGAGGGCTATTAAGAAGAGGTGGCAGCCCTCACCATGAATTTGCCCCAAAGGAAATATTTGTTCCACTCTGGAATTCCCACGTGATATAATTTGACACCACATCTCTCGAAGCCATCATAAAGTTCCAAATTATTGAGCCCTTTGGGGGATCCACTAATGTAAAAATTCTCAAAGGATCATTATTATCCAAATATTAAATAAAATCACATCATGTACTTTTTTAATAAAATATTAAATTAAATCAACTATCCTCGTGTAAATATTATGTGCAACAAATAACTTTATTTTCCTCGAGATAGGAAAATAATAAACAATTCTTAAGTGAATATAGAAACTAGGGTTTCAGTATTTTTTGTCATTCTAGATTTCAAATAGCCAAAATTACTTATTTACTCATCTTAGTTCAATCTCATGTATAAGTATCTATAATTGAAATCACCACAAAATTATATAATGAAGAACAAATGAAATTGTATTAGTGATGCTAGCATTAACAACTCAGAGAAGAATACATGAACTTCACCAAAAAAAAATATCGAATGCAGATGCCATTAGAGATCTAGATGGCAAGCTATATTTGCATCAGAAAAAGAACAAAGCTAAATACAATTGTTTATCAACTTTTTTCAATGAAAAGTTACAAAATCATTTGACCTAAACTTATGTGATATTAAAGTACATAAAGCAAAATATCTATATAAAAACATGTCTTTCAGTGTTAGGAAAAAAAATCCTATCATTTGTCATCAATTTCGTAGAGAATTCTTGATTAACATCTATATATTTTAATCAAAGATCTTTATAGACATATGTTTCAACATTTAAGATCAAGATCCATCGTCCAAAACAGACAAAGATATCATTTAATATGAAGTTTCTTAATAAAATATAATCATATCCATGGGAACAAGTTTGTCTTTGTTAAAAATAAATTGAGGTGACTGAGTAGAAGCTCAGGAGGGATATCTGCCTAGGAATCTGAAGTCAAGAGGGTATGATTCATTCATGGATGTATGAATCTCTAGGAAGAAAGACGGATGCTATGGAATATAAACATAAATGGTGAGCATGGCAAGACGAAGAAGAGAAATATAGATCAAGGAGGAAACTGCAATGATGGAGGCGATGGAAGAGGTAAATGTGGATGCAAACAGTTCACACCACACTTTTAACAAAGCTCAGAGGGGATAGCGCCAGTTTGTAAGTGACAACCCACTTACGTTGATGAAACTACAGAGATCTGTTACCACCTTCACTGAAACTCTCCAGCACATATTATCATATGTTTTCATACTTAAAAAGGGTTCCAGTTCTTCTTCTCTCCACCTACCATTTCCAGATCTGCAAATCCCCAAAAATGAACTGATATTGCAATAAACATAAGGGGAATTCATGTCCCAAATGCAAATATGAAGAAAAGAAAGGAAAGTAGACCTTGGAGAAGAGGCCATGGGGTGTTAGAACTCTAAGCTTTGGAGATCTGGTTATGATCATAGAAGCTCATGAAAGATGAAGAAGAAAGATTATTCTTCATTCTCTTTGCGAAGAGGAAGAAGGGCTTGTATGAAAATGGGTAACTCCATGAGGTCTCTTATAAGGCAAAGGAGCGGTATACCATCAGTCATGAAATAGTAGGAGGCATCTTTTTCACAACATCAAACTTCCAAAATTCCGAGTCACGGGTTGGATGGACAAAAACGGACCGTCCTTGCCATGTTGATATGTTTCCATCTGCCCAAGTGGATACCCTAAAAATTTGTCACTTCACGGCAATACCTGAGAAAATTATCAGGGGCTATGATTAAAAAGCCACCTTGTTATTTCCAACACTTACTGAGTAATTGATGCTTTCTTGACAATGCTATCTTACTTCACTTCAGGACGATGAGGATTATTAACTGAAGGAATGACATTATTAAGGTTTAAATTGGGATGGGTTAGAAGAGGCAAATGCAACGGTTGTTGGGTCTGCAGTGATCACATTGCTTTAATTTGGGGAAAGTGAGTTCTGACGAACAAACAGTGTCTCCCCCAGGGCGGGCCATTAGAGGAGATGCCGGTGAATGACATCCTCTTTCTCGTTTATACACTTTGTTGTCGTTCAGACAAAAGCTGTTATCCACACTGCTCGATAAGATACTCTCACTTCACTACAGTTTTTAGGTGTCAGATTTAATGGGCATCTTTTATTTCACACATAGCGATAATTCTAGGCTAAATCGTAAACTAAATATAGAAACTAAAACGTAAACTGTAAAATCGTAAAACTAAAACGTAAAATGTATAAGGAAAGTTTGAAAAAAGTGAAAAAAAAACTAAGTGTCTCCCTTGGTAAGATTTACGTTTTAGTCTATGATTTAGACGTTGCTTGAATATAGGGGGAGATGGAGATGGAGATGGAGACGGAGAGGGAGATGAGTGAGTGAGAACTAATTCAATAAATTCTTGGTATCTTGGTAAAGTTGAATAGTTATAATTTAGTTCAGTAATGTCTCGTTTGATTGCTGGAATGCCGCGTGCTCTAAGTGGATTTGGTAAAATAGCTGAAGAGATTTCAACCTAAGGCTTCCATAACGGATTGTTGAAAAGATCTTTTGAATCACATAAAATTATTTCATCGAAAAAGAAAAGAAATATTACATTCCTTAATTTTGTACTAGCTATTGTATTGGGTTTATATTGATTGGTTTGGTTTTGTTTAATATGTAGTATATAAATAATATATTTTTCAATAATTTTTTTTAGTAAATTATACATATTTTATTGATTTTGACTTTCTATATTCCAAGGGCTTAGATATTGTGTAGATTTAACAATTTGTCTACCCTACTTCAATTTCACAATGTCAAGTTGAACACATTTTGATTTTGCTATGTGATATTGACTCTTGTACATTTTACTTCAAATCTTCACTTTGGATCCTCTTGTAGGTAGTCACTCCTGCCAAGTTAAAGAGTATAATATTTCAAATTGTATTCTATATTGTACAAAAGTACACATTCTAATCCATCTAGGAGGCATTGAGTATATCTTAAATATATAGGACATCCATTTGTAAAGAGTTCCACTATACATTACATCATTATTTAAATATTGCATCAGACTTTGTGCATATAGAAACAAATAAGCATATTGCATGGAAATTTGTTGTATTCATTTTTTTTCACATGTTAAAAAAATGACTCATTAAGGTATATTTGATTAAAGAGAACATGAAACTTGTTCTGAATATCTTTAAATGTGTTTATCAACATTATTAGTTTTAGTTTCTTATATTTGAAATATTAGATGGAAAAGTTAATCAATTCTCACATCATAATACCTCCACAAAAATAATTTTTTGTGAGATACAAATAGATTTTCTAATGGACTTTCAACTATATACAAAGCTAATCGTACAAATTTGATCTAATATTTTAAATTGTCAATTTTCCTATATAGAAGTATTTTTTGTACCACCATTATTTTTGTATTGACGCTTAAATTGTCAATTTTCCTATATAGAAGTATTTTTTGTACCACTATTATTTTTGTAATAGCATCAATATTAGATGTACATTAGGAGATGCTGGTAATATATTATAGTATGCCTATTATGTTGATGAGTTAAAATAATTATGTGGGAAGTTGATTGGGATGTCGGATCTTACATTGCAGGGGAGAAAACAGAGAATAATGTTCTATAAACTTAAAAAAAAATTGTTGTTTAAAAAAAAAGAGTTCTCCCATCTTTAAAAACATGGGAGCCGAGGCTGTGACTACAGTGAGGGAAGCCGAGACCAGGAAGCTTTTGCATTTCAGCTTCCTCATTCCACTTTGCTGATCTGTCACTGGGACTTGTATGTTGTCACGCCTCTCTCTCCTAATCGGTTGTTGCAGTGGTGGCGCTCCTTCGAAATTTTTCACTTGGCATCCAAGCTTTTGAGGACAGATTGATATCGTCCTAGGCTCGTGCGTGTTTTTTGCAACCCTCTTCCTTTTGCTGTTATTATGCCATTTACTTCGCCTGGTTTTTTCCAGTGTTTTGATATTGGGGTAAGCAGCGTCTGTGTGGTGGGGTTTTTATCGGCATATGAGACTTTTTCTTTGTAGAATTTTGCAGCTATAGCTGCATAGATCTAGTTAAGAAAAAAGAAAACAAAGTAGCTTTTACAGAAAAGGAAAAAAAAAAAGAACATGTTGAACAAGAATTTCAATCTCTAATGAATCAATAATAATATGCCTCATTTACATTACACATAGTGCAGATTTATACAAATTGAAACCACAACATAAAAATAGTAACTATGGTGAGATTGCATGAGAAAATAGAATGCATCTAAACTAAACAACAGTTCTCCCTGTAGCCTTAACACATGACACAAAGTTATCATCCATTCACTGAAATAGAGATCCATGAATTGTGGTGATAATAGATGTAGCAATAGATCAAATCTGTAAGTTACAGACATAACATAAATATAACACCAACACCTCCCCTTAAGGATAACTAAGGAGAACAAGAAACTAATGAAAGAAAAGATGTAGTTGAAAATCGTGGACATCTGTCAAATGATAACTACCTTTGTGTTGAATTAAGAGATTCCTCTGAACCCAAAATGAAGATTAGAATCAATTTGCATGAGTGCCCCCAGCGGCATTACTCGAACCATGAACATATGGCAAACAAAGGCAAAACATCTGTCAATCGAAGATACATAAGACAATTATCTGCATATCTGCTCTCAAACAATGAATAGATGGAAAACAAGGGTAAAACATATATCATTCAAGGATGCAGATGACACATAAATCTGTATGAGCGACCCTATCGACACTACTCAACTATGCAAGAATAAAGTGCTAGTTGAACATACAGGTGCCAATTATCTATACAATGAAATGAAGATAACGAGGTTGCATTCAGATCCAAAATTTACGGAGGAGACAGAACGAAGAGTTTCAGTTAGATTTGTAAGTTATAGAGAATAACTGACGCTAACACCCCCCTTAAGTCTAACTAAGGATAACAAGAAACTAATGAAAGAAAAGATGCAACTGAAAATCCTTTGTGACAAGAAAACTACGGACATCTGTCAAATTATAGCTACCATAGTGCTGAATGACGAGATTCCTTTGAAACCAAAATGAAGATCAGAATAAATTTGGATGAGTTCCCCCATCAACACTACTTGAACCAAGAACAAATGGCAAACAAAGGCAAAACACCTGTCAATCAAAGATACATAAGACAATAATCTGCATATGTGCTCCCAAACAATTATGAATAGATGGAAAACAAAGATAAAACATCTATCATTCAAGGATGCAGATGAAACATAAATATGTATGATTGACTCTATCAATACTACTCAACTATGCAAGAATAAAGTGCTGGTTGAAAATATAGGTGTCAATTGTCTATACAACTGATCAACTATGGAAGCAAAGAATCATCAAAATGAATAGTAGAAAATCCCTCCATAATGTTGAAAGGAGAGGCATGAAAGGTCCACTGACATGGTGTCTCTAAAGAGGAAAAAAAGACAAGGCCCATGCGAAAAGAGCATGACCCTGACCTTTCTCTGATGCAGAATCCAACTCAGCCTCTATTGCCATAACCGTTTTATAAAATCCTCTACTTGTGGGACAAAGAAGAATCTGTGGAGTGCATTTGAAATAGTTGAATGGTGTGAGAAGAGAAGAGGCTGAAAAATCCATTCTTTTAAATCAATTTGATCTTTAGAACCTGCAGAAAAAAACTTGCATTTCTCCTTCCTCGCACCTAAACTCTAATACCATGTAGAATTTTGCAGCGATAACTGTTACCCTAATTTTTTACATGCAGAATGATAAACACAAATAGGAAAGGGTTACATAAAGGTACATCTATTTAATACTACTTTTCAGGTGATGTAGATTAACATTTTATTATTGCATTCATATCACTTATTTACATTGTACTCTAAGTATTGATCACATTCAAATTTTCAAATTCATAATTGATCATTACATTGTGCATACAAACTAAATGTAATTTACAAATGTTCTTTCATATTTCATCTTTCATGTCAAAATAGAGTACAAATGGCAGAAAAGAAAGGATGATAGAGGTATGAGTAGGGTCCCATGCATTGCCTTGAGGAGTCATCTACATCTAGGAGCTGGTTGTTTGTTTGGTCCAGGTCTTTAGGTCCACTGTTTGAGTCTTCATGTCCTAGGTCTTTAAGGTTTGTCCTGCATCATGGTGAAAAGATATTAGATCCAATTGGATATAAGCAATGCATAAAAATAGAGCATCATACTACAATCAAGATTTCAAAGCTGCACATATATATGTGATATCAATGTAATAAGAAAATATGCACCTACATAAACTAAAAAATAGTATTAAAGGGACATGATTTTATGAAACCTTTTACTATTTATGGCCATCATTATGCATGTTTTTATTATATGAACCAGATATTTGAATCAAAGGGACTTCGTTCTTATAGATAAGAAACCCTTTTCAGGACAACGGGATAGCATTAGGTTAGTGAACATACCAGTTGACTAGCATTAATGCATAAATGCCATCATACAGGGCACTCTCATAAAAAAAGATCTTTTGATCATGTTCAATAACCTAACATAATATGTTTGATTTAATGCTTCTTTTAAAAAAAATAGAGTAAACAGAGAGATGCATTTCTCAAAAAGATTGTGCATTTTATTTCACTATCATAGTCAAAAGAAGATGCACTGAAAAGATGCAAAGTATCAAGTTCAAGGTCACAAAGTTTGTTTGTGGGTGTCACGAGCCTGTGTTTGAACCTCATAAACAAACTATGTTGTTGGAGTTGCATCTATTTTAAAATCAGGGAAAAAACAATCATGCTCTGATTACAGTGAAAAGATGCTACAAAAAATGTTCAAACAATGATATCAGGATTGAATGTTGTTACAAAAGGATCATAATCAGATTATGCATATACAAGAGAAAATGGATACCAGCTACATTTATTGTTTACAATGTGTTAAAAAATGACCACTGGTGAAGAGTTCATGTCAAATACATGAAGTGATCAAATAAGAAAAGATAAATGTTTAGTGACAGTGCTGAAATGCTATAGGTAATGCAATTGTTTCAAAGTATCAAGTTAAAGTTCACATAATGTAGTTCTGGGGGTCACAAGCCTATGCTCGAACCCCACGAACTAGCATTTTAACATAATTGCATTTCTTATTTTTAAAGAGAAATCAAATTAGGATGCTAATCACTATCAATTTATTCTAGAAAAGTCTAGGCAGTCATTTTGTACTCAAGCATGTTTCAAAGAGCATCTTTAAATAACAATAAAAGTGAAAATCAATGCACATTGCTAAGAAATTTTTTCAAAGTTACAGCTCAATATTAAGCATAGACCAGGCGGCACCTAGAGACAAGTTTGTTTTTAACCAGTCAGAGCACGTCTCAAAGAGCATTTCAAAGTGATGGAGCCTAGCAGGGTAAAGCCAAAACAGGGTGATTTCAGTCCCAATAAGTTTGAATGACCATGGTAGATAGATCAAGTATGCTGGTGGGTATGTGCAGGATCATGGTATGCCAAACTTGGCCATTAAGTGGCAATGGAAATTCATAAAATTAGTTTTAGGCAAGTTGACATACAAATTTGAAGAAGTTATAAATATTATATCAAAAATATGTAAGAAGAGAATCTGTAGAAAATTGAATTTAGTTTCTAGGATAGTAGGCCTTTTTTGAAAAACAATTATTCTATACGTTGAAATGTTCAAATTTCAATGTAGTAGTACAAAAATTTTAGGAAAAAAATAAGTAGGTGTATGTCTGACCACCTTAAACACAATCAAATGATAATTTTTTTTACAAGAATCTAGCTATAAGTAGTACACTCATGTATGAATGTGACATATTTTTTTGTAATTTTTTTCCAACTAAATAATTAATTATGATTTTTATTCTACAACTTTTCCAGAATAAAAAAATGCTCGTGTCTAGTCACGTTAACATAGTCTAAAATTTATCAAAATGATTTTTCTTGTCGTAGGAAAAGTAGAGAATGTGACAAATATTTTGGATTTAAAAAATGTTATACAGTTTGAAAGTTATAGCTATTTTTCAATAAGTCTATCAATCAGGACTAGAAAGATAACAAGTAGGTGTATGTCTGACCACATTAAACAAAATCAAATGATAATATTTTTTTATAAGATTCTAGATAAAAGTAGTAGACTCAATTCTATATGTGATGTATATTGTTTTGTATTTTTTTCCAAGTAAATAATTAATTATGATTTTTCTGCTACAAATTTTCTTGAATATAAAAACTCTCATGTTTGACCACCTTGACTTAGTCTAAACTTCATAAAATTGAAAGAATTGTTTATTATTATTGTATTAGGTGAAGCATAGAATGTGATGTGTATTTCAAATTTAAAAAATGTTATATTGTTTGAAAGTTATAGTTATTTTTCAAAGAGTCTATCAATCATGACTTCTTTTTCACATCGCCACTTTTTAATATACCATGATCCTGCACATACTCTAGTTACTATTGATACAACTATGATTTTTTATAAGTATGCTGACTGTTATCAGTCAAGACAAATTCAAATAACAGTAAAAGTGCAAGTAAGTATGT
The DNA here is from genome assembly GCA_027943335.1 of Chamaecyparis obtusa. Lineage (NCBI taxonomy): Eukaryota > Viridiplantae > Streptophyta > Pinopsida > Cupressales > Cupressaceae > Chamaecyparis > Chamaecyparis obtusa. The sequence continues at coordinate 2,635,779 of BSBK01000994.1, forward strand.
CGACAGTCTATAAATGACTGGTGTGCAATAAATCCCAAGTTGACAATTGGGTATACAAAACTGAGATGGAGATGACTAGTTTAAATCCAATGAAAGATCAAATGTCAACTCTAACATTTTAAACAGTAAGGAAAGAAATGAGTTGGAGATTAGTCACAAAATGTGGAACATCAATCAGCAAGTGAAATCCCAAATCAATCATGCCAAGTCTAGCTGGAAACATAAATAAAAACTGAGCTACATATAGCTGATTTTCATTTTAATGACAAAGAAGGAAAAGCCCAAAATCTATGCAAGTGGAAGGAGAGTAGATTCAACAAATCATGTTCCAATAGCACAAGAAAAGATGTAAGAGTTACTTATCTCTTAGTAAAGCCGAGACCAATGGAAGGAGTGCCATGAGCTATGCAGTCATACCCATGTTCCAGACTTGAAGCCGAGTTCAAATCAAAGCCCAACTTCCAATAAACAAAGCTCGAGTGTAGTCAAAGGCCGAGTTCCAGAGGAAGGCCCAAGCTCTTTCACAAGTAAACAAGTCCAGATCTAAACTCAAGCTTAATCAATAATCTCAGGTGAATGTAAATAAAAAAATGAGTTCCAGCCTCAAACCGTGAGTTGTTTTTCATACACAATCACAACTTGAGTTACGCTTGGAAGCTGAGCTTCATGAGTACACCTTCATCATGCCAGATCTCCATTTCAAGAAGAGACATAGAGAAGGAAGGAGTGATTGTAGGTCAAATTTTCAGTAGGAAGTCATGCCATTATTTAGGGTTTTTTCCCCAAATTCCCAAATACAAATGAAGTGCGAGAACCAAGTATAAGCCAGTTTGATGTGTTTTCAAGTCCATTGACAGAAAATAATCAATTCCATTAATGACTACAATAATTTCAAGCCAGTGCTTCGAAATGCTAAATGCCACATATGCTCATGCCCAACGAATATATTCAGAAGATGGCGGATTTCATTATATGAAATCGATCTTATCAATCTTATGTTGTGTAATTAGCAATTGTATTTAGACTTAAGTTTTTTTAAAAACTTAAGTTTAAAGTTATATGCATAGGTGAGGGTATTGCCAAAAGTGGGTTTTAGGTGGGGTTTATATTTTTTAAGTTGAGGGCTTAATTTTAAGTTTTGACTTATGTTGGTAATATCTTTTAAAGATGTTTATTTTAAATTACCAATATTAGGGACTGATTAGGGACTGATTAGTGGTACGAATCATGCTTGTAACTTAGGGTTTTTAGAGCTTGAATTGGAGCCATTTTTGGGGCTATTTGGAGTATTTTTGGAGCTGATTTAGGGGGCCTAGATTTTTGAATTCAGCCTTAGGAGGTTACATAACTGAATCTCTTTTTTCAGTTTTGGGGGTTCAAAATTGTGGAGAAGAACGGCTTTAGTGAACAATTAGGTTCCTTTGTCCTTTTTTACATGTTTTGTAACTATTTTCAGCTTCGAAGGAAAATAAAGCAGATTTATCTATATTACATCAATTTTTTGAGTTTTGTCCAATCCTACTCATCTTTTTTGCATTCCAGTGTTGTATGTTTTGTGTAATCAAGTTAAGTGAGTTATTTTCGATTCCTTTTCTAGGTTATCAAAATCAAGCCTTTTGCAAAATCTATATGTTTATTGGCAGATTTCATTGTTTGTGGTGTTTACCCTAATAATGATTTTTAGTTAGCCTATATGTTGAATAGCGAATGTTAATGTAAACCTCAGTAATTTATGTATTGTGGATGCTAGTTGAATTTTTTTTGACAAGCCTGAAGAAATTTTTGGTGTATCACCCCATTTCAATTCAGTTTTTAAGTTATCTCTCTTCCCTTTCCCAATCCAAGTTTAGTCAGAGGTGATATTTCCAAATCTAATAGGAACTGGCCTAGAATCCAAAGATTCCTTCTCAATCAGAGTCCACCTACAACTCGAGAAGGTTTCCATTGTTAGCATGAAATATCAGTGTACCCTAATGGTTGATTTTGGGTGATATTTTCAAGCCTTAACAATTTTTGGCACCCTCGGTGGGACCCATTCTTCAAAGAACTGGTTGAATTGCATTACATTACTTGCTAGTTTTGGTGTTCTATCAGCAAGATTCAAACCTTAAAGAGGTTACACATTTCGTATATCTAGTGGTTCCATGGAGGAAAATCAACTGGTTTCATAAGATCAAGTGCTAGTATGTTTCAAATTGTTTTACTTTATGATTCCAGCCTTTCAAATGAGTAGAAATGTCAAATTTTCAAGGAGGATATGTGTATCTAGATGGACAATTTGCATGCTTTCCATCATTTGATGAGGGTTATGCTCAAGAAAATCATTTTTAGTCCTTTCAAGGTCAACAATCACAATATGACTTCTATGAACCTACATCAGCTCAGCCTTTTCATTATCCTGCAAATGATAATGATTCACAAATTAGGGATACTACAAGTATGTTGCAGGACTTGGCCATGTAGATTGATGATATTAAGAAGCAACATGAGTCTAAATTCCTGCAAGAGCTGAAGAGACAACAAGAGGAGCTTGCCTATCAAGCCTATGTTCATGAGAAAGAGGCATTGGTTGATCAGGAGCAACATAGTAAGAGATATTTGGTGGAGCAATTGAGGCGGCATGAGGCCAAGCTTGCAAGAGAGTTGGAAGCACAAAATAAGGTTCATGAAAGAGAGTTAGAAGCACAGAAGAAGGTTCATGAAAAGGAGGACAAACAAAAAAGTGAGCTGATTAAGGCCATGTTTGATAGAGGAAATGAATTTCAAGAAGAAACACAAAGAGAATCAAGAGCTCAGGAGGAGTTCCATGAGAAAGAGCTTCAGGATCACAAAAAGAAAGTAGGGTTCCTAGTTTCTACAACTCTAAAGTATAAATAAGCCTATCAAATGCAACTTGAAAATTATCTTTAGCTAGAGCAAGAAAAGAAGAGAATTGAACATAAAGTTGCAGCAAATAAGCATGGTAATGAAAAGGAAGATCTTTTTGATGATTCTCATATTATTAAAGAAGATGTCATGGCTTGGGATGAGTTGCCCTTTTCTGATGAACAAGATGATACAAAGAATTTATAAACAAATTAGGATTCTTACAAAAAGAGTGAGGATGATGAAGAAGAGGATCTTTTTTTGGATGAGCTTGAATAATTTTTCTTACATCTTGATGAAAAGTCAAAATTTACAGAAATTACCCACAAGCTACAAGAGGTAGTCATTTCTAGCTAGCATAAAGAGGAAGCTCATCAGGCTGAAGAAACATTTTAGGAGTCAGTGTCCAGCAAAGTGAGCTCCAAATTCATTCTCTCACATTGATGTCCTATCAGGCATTTGGCAAGAATGGAGGCCATCAACGAAGTGCCAGTTGTGCTTGCACCTCAGCATGATTTTCTATCAAAAGGTGAAGCTGAGAAAGAATCAAAGCAGCTTGCTATCTCATTTGATCAAGTAAAGTCCTTCTTGTCCTTCACAAAATGTTGCAGTTTGCTGATTTTCCTCACAATGATGGCATTTTCAATCAACTAGATCAAGTAAGTGAGATCCTTGTCAATCAAAATTTTTCTCATCAAATGATCAAGTGTATCTCATATTATCTCATGATGGCTTTCCATAAGCATGTTGACTATTGTTAGTTAAAAAAGATGGGAAGCTACTTTTCTTAGTCTGTAAATGGTTTTTTTTTACCAAGCTTTAAGCTGGTTAAAGCAGGATAGCGTAGGTTTTATTTCCATAAGTGTTTTCAAGTACTAGGTGTCTTTAGGTTGCATGAGTCTTAGTTTAGGTGCATTTTCATTTCAATAAAGGTTGCATTCATGTGTTTTAGTTTTTTGACTCCATTGCCCAATGAATAAGGTCTTTAGTCCATGTCTAGCAAGCAAACATCCAATAGAAGTCACCAAAATTGTTACCCTATTTTTCTACATGCAGAATGATAAACACAAATAGGAAAGGGTTGCATAAAGGTACCTCTATTTAATACTACTTTTCAGGTGATGTAGATTAACATTTTATTATTGCATTCATATCACTTATTTACATTGTACTCTAAGTATTGATCACATTCAAATTTTCAAATTCATAATTGATCATTACATTGTGCATACAAACTAAATGTAATTTACAAATGTTATTTCATATTTCATCTTTAATGTCAAAATAGAGTACAAATAATAGAATAGAAAGTATGATAGAGGTATGAGTAGGGTCCCATGCATTTCCTTGAGGAGTCATCTGCATCTATGAGCTGGTTTTTTGTCTCATCCGGGTCTTCAGGTTCACTGTCTGAGTCTTCATATCCTAGGTCTTTAAGGTTTGTCCTGCATCATGGTGAAAAGATATTAGATCCAATTGGATCTAAGAAATGCATAAAACCATAGCATCATACTACAATAAAGCTTTAAGAGTTGCACATATATCTGTGATATCAATGCAATAAGACAATATGCACCTACATAGACTAAAAAATAGTATTAAAAAGACATGATTTTATGAAACCTTTTACTATTTATGGCCATCATTATGCATGTTTTTATTATATGAACCAGATATTTGAATCAAAGGGACTTAGTTCTTATAGCTGAGAAACCTTTTTTAGGACAACATGATAGCATTAGGTTAGTGAACATACCAGTTGACTGACATTAATGCATAAATGTCATCATACAAGGAACTCTCATAAAAAAAGATCTTCTGATCATGTTCACTAACCTAATATAATATATTTGATTTGATGCTTCTTTTAAAAAAATAGAGTAAACAGAGAGATGCATTGCTCAAAAAGATGGTGCATTTTGTTTCACTATCACAGTCAAAAGAAGATGCATTGAAAAGATGCAAAGTATCAAGTTCAACATCACAGAGTTTGTTTGTGGGTGTCATGAGCCTGTGCTCGAACCTCATAAAGAAACTATGTTGTTGGAGTTGCATCTATTTTAAAATCAGGAAAATAACAATCATGCTTTGATTGCAATGAAAAGATGCTATATTAAATTCTCAAATAGTGATATCAGGATTAAATGTTGTTGTAAAAGGATCATAATCAATGTGCTATATACAAATCATGGAGCTTAATTATTATCAATAATTATGCTTTGTTACAGATTATGCATATACACGATAAAATGGATACCAACTGCATTTATTGTTTGCAATGTGTTAAAAAATGACCACTGGTGAAGAGTTCATGTAAAATACATGAAATGATCAAATAAGAAAAGATAAATGTTCAGTGACAATGCTGAAATGCTACAGGTAATGCAATTGTTTCAAAGTATCAAGTTAATGTTCATAGAATGTAGTTCTGGGTGTCACGAGCCCGTGCTCAAACCCCATGAACTAGCATTTTAAGATAATTGCATTTCCTATTTTTAAAGATAATTCAAATCAGTATGTTGATCACTTTCCTTTTATTCTAGAAAATTCCAGGCAGTCATTTTGTACTCAAGCATGTTCCAAAGAGCATCTTTAAATAATAGTGAAAGTGAAAATCAATGCACATTGTTGAGAAAACTTTTCAAAGTTACAACTCAATATTAAGCATAGACCAGACGGCACCTAGAGACAAGTTTATTTTTAACCAGTCATAGCTTGTCTCAAAGAGCATTTCAAAGTCACAGAGCCTAGCAGGGTAAAGCCAAAACAGGGTGATTTCAGTCCCAATAAGTTCAAATGACCATGGTAGATAGAACAAGTATGCTAGTTACTATTGATACAACTATGATTTTTTATAAGCATGCTGACTATTATCAGTCAAGACAAATTCAAATAATAGTGAAAGTGCAAGTAAGTATGTTGACCGTCTATAAATGACTAGTGTGAAATAAATCCCAAGTCAACAACGGGGTATACAAAACCAAGCTGGAGGTTTAAACTCAATGAAAGATCAAATATCAACTCCAAAATTTTAAACCGTAAGGAAAGAAAAGAGTTGGAGATTAGTCACTAAACATGGAACATCAATCAGAAAGTAAAAACCCAAATCAATCATGCCAAGTCTAGCTGGAAACATAAATAAAAACCGAGCTGCATATAGCTGATTTTCATTTTAATGGAAAAGAAGGAAAACCCCAAAATCTATGCAAGTGGAAGGAGAGTAGATTCAACAAAGCATGTTCCAATAGCACATGAAAAGATGTAAGAGTTACTTATCTCTTAGTAAATCCAAGATCAATGCAAGGAGTGCCATGACCTATGCAGTCATACCCATGTTCCAGCCTTGAAGCCGAGTTGAAATCAAATCCCAACTTCCAATAAACAAAGCCCGAGTGCAGTCAAAGACTGCTTTCCAGAGGAAGGCCCAAGCTCTTTCACAAGTAAACAAGTCGAGATCCAAACTCAAGTTTTATCAACAATCTCAGGTGAAGGTAAATCAAGAAATGAGTACCAACCTCAAACTATGAGTTATTTTTCATGCACAATCATAGCTTGAGTTATGGCTGGAAGCCGAGCTTCATAAGTACACCTTCATCATGCCAGATCTCTAGTTCAAGAAGAGACACAGAGAATGAAGGAGTGATTGCAGGTCAAATTTTCAACAGGAAGTCATGCCATTGTTTAGGGTTTTTTCCCCAAATTCCCAAATACAAATGAAGTGTGAGAAGAACAATGTTAGTTTGATGTGTTTTCAAGTCCACTGATAGAAAAAAATCAATGCCATTAATGATTGCAGTCATTTTGAGCCAATGCTTAGAAATGCTAAATGCCACATATGCTCATGCCTAGCGGATATATTCAGAAGATGGTGGATTGCGTTATATGAAATCGGTCTTATCAAACTTATATTGTGTAATTAGCAATTGTATTTAGACTTAAGTTTTTTTTTAAAAATTAAGTTTAAAGTTATATGCAGAGGTGAGGGTATTGTCAAAAGTGGGTTTTAGGTGGGGTTTATATTTTTTAAGTTGAGGGCCTAGTTTTAAGTTTTGACTTATGTTGGTAATATCTTTTACATATATTTATTTTAAATTACCAACATTAGGGACTGATTAGGGGCTAATTAGTGGTATCAATTATGTTTGTAACTTAGGGTTTTTAGAGCTTGATTTGGAGCTATTTTTGGGGCTATTTGGAGGGATTTTGGAGCTGATTTAGGGGGCCTGGATTTTCAAATTCAGCCTCAGGAGGATACATAATTGAATCTCTTTTTCAATTTTGGGGGTTCACAATTGTTGAGAAGAAGGGATTTAGTGAGCAATTGGGTTCCTTTGTCCCTTTTTACATGTTTTATAACCATTTTCAACTTGGAAGGAAAATAAAGTAGATTTATCTATATTGCATCAATTTTCTAAGTTTTGTCCAATCCTACTCATCTTTTATGCATTCCAGTGTTGTATGTTTTGTGTAATCAAGTTAAGTGAGTTATTTTTGATTCCTTTTCTAGGTTATCAAAATCAAGCCTTTTTTAGAATCTATATGTTTTTTGGAAGATTTCATTGTTCGTGGTGTTTACCCTAATAATGATTTTTAGTTAGCCTATATGTTGAATAGTGAATGTTAATGCAAACCTCGGTAATTTATGTATTGTGGATGCTGGTTGACATTTTCCTGACAAGCCTGAAGCAAGTTTTGGTGTATCACCCCATTTCAATTCAGTTTTTAAGTTATCTATGTTCCCTTTCCCAATCCAAGTTCAGTCAGAGGTGATATTTCCAAATCTAATAGGAACCGGCCTAGAATCTGGAGATTCCTTCTCAATCAGAGTCCACCTACAAGTCAAGAAGTTTTCCATTGTTAGCATGAAATATGAGCGTACCCTAATGCCTGAGTTAGGGTGATATTTTTAAACCTTAACAATAGTTGCATAGATCTAGCTAAGAAAAAGAGAAAACAAAGTAGCTTTTATAGAAAAGAAAAAAAAAAGAACATGTTGAACATGAATTTCAGTCTCTCATGAATCAATAATGATATACCTTATTTACATCACACACATAGTGTAGATTTATGTACAAATTGAAACCATCGCATAAAAATAGTAACTACGATGAGATTGCATGAGAAAATAGAATGCATCTAAACTAAACTACAGTTCTTGTTAGCCTTAATGTTAGCCATTTTTACTCAAAAAATAATAATAATTATGTAAATGTATGTTTGTTTTTTGTTTTTTTCATAATCATGATCATCTTGCACCTCATTCATGGAGATTGTATATGCATAGGCACACTTAACATGTGTTTAGGGGTTATGGGTAATGCAAAATTTTAACCCAACTTCATAGGTTTGAGTTATTCCATGATAGTGGTTATGAAGAGACAACACATTAGCCAATTTCAATTTTATGGTACAGATCCTACTTAGTGTGAGTATTATTTCCTATTACTTTCTTTAACACTATACCTTATATACTATAATAACACACTGAAAATCCTAATTCTCATTTGTAGAACCAATATTGAGTTTTTGAATCCCTATGGTAATTTATAATTTTTTTTTATAAAATTTAAATGCAAAATGAGCATGGCGACTTTACATCACAATTTAATTATTTGAATTAAAATCTGATATTATGAGAATTGTTAATGAGCTTTTGGGAACTAAGGTGAAATATATGTATTTAGAAGTTAGACAAATTAAATTTAATTTAATTTTCAATAAAATGAATGTGGATTTTTGGGTAAATAGGAAAAATGATTTTTCAATTATTTGTATTATTTATTTGGTGGAACAAGAAAACCCTACACTTAACAATTTTTTTTGAGGATTTAAAGAGTTAGAGTGGCTAAAATTGCATGAAAGCAATTACATTAGAATACAAATTGGAAGGGGATCATAAATTTTGCAAGGAATTGAGCCTTCATTTTGTTTATGTGGAGAATTTGAAATTTGAAATTTTGATAAACTTTGAGGTGGCACCTTCATTTTTCTTCAATTTTGTTTCATTCATGTTTTTTAAATGTTTCTTGGATTAGGAAAATCACTTGCATTGCTTATAAATTTTTATTTGCTTGTAATTTCAATTCTAGTTGAATAAATTTTATGAAGATAGCTTGAGATGATTGAAAACCTCCTAAGGTTCCATTCCATCCAACCTCATGTTTTACATTTTTTCTTATTATTAATAATAAGAATACACTTGAATGGTATGACCAACAAATACTGCCTTTTTGACGCCTTGTTTGTAGCTCAATAAACAACATACACTACCATGTTGATCTTTCCCTTTCAGATATTGATGAAAACATAGTGCCTTAATGCTATTAACATCAACAAGTACATTTGAAAATAAATCAACTAAGAATTGTGTGTACTTCCTAAGGAACATAAAATCCATATATTTTGAATTGTTAGCAAGAAGCTGTATAGTACTTGTTTGTTTCTTAACAAGTTCACTTGTATTACAAGGTTCCTCACACCATTCCCCCATATCTACTAAATATTCCACATCTTCATATATTATTAGATTTGGACCATCAACCATTTCAAAAAGTTTTCCATCAGTAATGTTACTAGAAATCTCTAGAATCATGTTATTTTCAACATACAAACCTATCATTTCCATGTCGATCCATATGAGGGGTCATGTAAGTGATAGAGTGAATAAATGTGAAGAAGTTTCATTGTAGTTCACATCCCTCTTCTCTGCAGAATCTAGTGACAACTTTGCACAAATTCTACTCATTCTATTTGTGAGAGTGTGAAATAGCATGTTGGCACCATAACTACTATTGTCTTATAATATTATGATCTAATATAAGACTAGCAAATTTCCTATTTTCAAAATTCTTAACGTCATTTGGTTTTGTTAGCATATTTTAATTCCAATTGCCTATTCATCTCAGTTTAGATGATGTTTTATGGATGACATTCTGTTAGGCTTTAGTTTTATTCAGTCATTGGTGCTCGTTGATTTGAAAGCAAGCTTCAGTTTTGATCAAAAATTTTTGGATCGCCAAATCCAACTACAGTGGAACTGATGTTTAATTTCTAATTGTACTCTTCACCATAATTTGTTATTGCTAACTACGGTTACTCATTACAATCTTATTGTATAAATCATGTACTATGTGCATAATTTAATGTATCATCGAATATGGAATAGAGATAGAATTTTATTGTTGATCAACTATGTTTTTACTCTATTTTTGTAAGCTTTACTTTTCTTTCTAGCTAGATCTGTGCTGAAAATTCTACATGGTATCAGAGCTTAGGTTCTAGGAAGGAGAAATACACATTTTTTTTACGGGTTCTAAACATCAGATCGGTTGCAAATAATGGAGTTTTCAACCTCTACTCTTCTCATGCCATTTAACTATTTCGAATGCACGCCACAGATTATGCTTTGGCCTACAAGTAGAGGCTTGTATCAAATAGTTATGGCAATAGAGGCTGAGATGGATTCTGCATCAGAGATAGGTCAAGGTCATGTTCTCTTCACATGGTCTTTGCCTTCTTTTCCTCTTTAGTGACACCATGTCAGTGGACCTGTCTTGCCTCTTTTTTCAACATTATGAGGGTTTTCTACTGTTGGTGTTGATGATTCTTTGCTTCCATAATTGATCAGTTGTATAGACAATTGGTACCTATATTTTCAACCAGCATTTTATTCTTGCATAGTTAAGTAGTGTCATTAGGGTCACTCGTACAAATTGATGTGTCATATGCATCCTTGAATGATAGATGTTTTGATTTTGTTTTCCATATATTCATTTTTGGAAGCACATATGCAGATTATTGTCTTCTATATCTTTGATTGATAGATGTTTTGCCTTTGTTTTCTTTGTTTTCATGGTTCGAGTAGTGTCATTGGGGGTACTCATGCAGATTTATTTTGATCTTCATTTTGGTTTTAAAGGAATCTCTTCACTTAGCGCTATGGTTCTTATCATTTGACAAATGTCAACGATTTTCTTGTCACAAGAGATGTTCTTTTTCTTTTTTGTTACTATAAATTTTTAGGGGGGGTTTTATTCCCATTGGATTTTCCCTCTTTCTCTTTATAGTTTTTATTCTCCATAGTTAGCCTTAAGGGGGGGTGTTGGTGTTAATTGATGTTCAACTACCGTCACCCATTAAAGCACCACAGTCTGATCCATATTTTTTGGATGGTAACTATTTCTTATTTCATTTTGTCCTCCAATTACTGTGTGAAAGAAGGGTGATTACCGATCATGCATTAAGTCTAACTTGGTGAACTGTCAGTTAATTCATGATTTCTCTCTCCACCATAATTTTGTATTGTTAATCGTGGCTCTTCATTAGAAATTTTATTATATAGACACTAGTACAAAAATAGCAATATGTGACCAAATAAACTACCAAAAATTGTAGATAAATGACCAAATTTGGTCACGTGACCAGCAGTAATTTATTGTCGATCATTTATCTCGTGACCAAATTTATGCCTAAACTATTTTAGTCATTTATTTGGTCATTGATCTGGTCATATATTTAGTCATTTATTTGGTCATTTGGTAGTTTATTTGGTCATTTGGTAGTTTATTTAGTCATTTGGTCATTTGGTAGTTTATTTGGTCATTTGGTAGTTTATTTGATCATTTGGTCATTTGGTCATTTCTTTAGTCATTTATTTGATCATTTGGTAGTTTATTTGGTCATTTAATTGGTAGTAAATGTAGTTACGAAATGAATAATTTAATAAATTTTAAAATGCAAAAAAAATATAATATTAGACTTGAACTAAATCATAAAAGCAAATAAGAGTATTACACATGAACAAGCTATGACAGACTAGAATTAAAAGATTGATTCAACATCATGATGATAAATAAAGGTAATCTCCAATAAGAAAAATTAATGCAAATATATATCAAATTATAATGTCAAAGTTTTCTAAAGAGTATATAAATAAATATAATAAAAAATGTCAAAGTTGTCTAAGAGTTTCCAACTCTTTCAAATACACCCTGATGATTAAAATCTCTAAACAACACATTCAAAATATTCTAATATAAAGCAGTGACCCAAAATTTCTAACAAATAACACAATAAACTTGTTGATCAACTATGCCATTTTTGCCAAATACTTGAGTGGCCACTATGTGAAGGTTCCCTCTTTCTCTTTCAGATGAATAGCCCCATCTGTTTTGTCTTCATAAGCAAAGGGTATGTTACTTGTGACCTTTAAAATGTTTACATTTGCATCTCCAGTTCCTTTCAAGTTGACTCCATGTACAATAGACAAGGAGTGAATTCGCCCAATACCCACAACAACACCATCATATGGATCTAACATATTAACTCTATCCCCTTCTTTGAGTTTATCAATATATTTCTGCAAAAAGAAAAAAAAACAACACATTAGAATACGTAGGTAATGATCAAGCACACTAAAAATCCCAAACAAAGAAGACTGAAAAAGAAGTTAAAAAGACCAATTTCTTGTTTTTGACTTGCTATGGATCAGATATATATAATATTATAGTTAAACAAGAGACCAGACCTTAAATGCAAAACACTCTCCTTTTATCTAGGTGGTCTATAGTTCTACCAAAAAAAGCTCCTGATCCCTAAGCCAAAGCCTAAGCAAAATCAACAACTCTACGTTTATAAGCAATTAGTCTGTGAACAAAGATGAAGGAGTGTCTATGCTAGTACTTTTTGTTGAAGTATGAAGTGAAACAATGGGCCAGAGTGTCCAAAGAAAAAATACACAAATAATGACTATTAAAACTTAAGACCTTTGCAATTTGCACAACCCTACCCACATCATCCAAGGACACTTTGTGCTACCATAAAAATAGAGGAATACCTAAAACTACTGAGGCCAACAAGAACCATAGGAAGAAAGAAACATGTGAGGCCCTAAAAACACTTTTCTTGTAGTAGAGGAAGAATATTGCAATTGCACTAAAAACTGGCTATAGTAGATGACATTATATTAAATATTCTGCTACATTGGAAGAATGATTTCATATGAAAAACAAACTATACATTACAAGGGGGATTGATTTGTACTATAGAAAATGGAGAATCATTTTTCCTTCCTCATAATAATGGGACATAAACATTATAATTCTACAAGCAAACTTTTGGAACCATAAAACTTGTCTATCAAGAAAATAAAAGTGACCACATACCAGTGCTTTTAATGTTGTAAGAAAAGTCTCATTGAAATTACTTGAATCTGGTTCCTAGTCTATAAAAATGATTGTACATAATTTCCATAGATAATTCCCAACCACAGTCCCTAAAACATCCACAAAAAGTTTGGCATTCACAAAAAAATAATGTTATACATTTTTTTCTTACAATAAAGAATTGGCATAAGAACTTAATTTTTGTCATTGCATCCTCTAACAATGGCTCAAATATTTTTTATAAACATTTAAATTTGATAATGTTTTTGCAAGAGGAAAATATTAATGCAGTGAATGTGAAACAAACTGAAATACCATCTTAATCTTATGCACCTAATGTACATTTGCAAGCAGAAAAAGAGTAATGGAATAAATAATGCAACAAATGAACATAACACCTAATTTTAACATTGTCTAATAGGAACAAAGATTAAAACCAATATTAGGAAAATAAATCATGAAAATAGAAGCATTATAATTAGTCAAATATTTGAAACCAGAAACAAATAGAAATAAAGGTGAACACTTACCAAGGCTCTGAATGTTGTAAGAGAAGTCTCATCAATCCTCTAACACCTCCCTTATGCAGTCCATCTATGCATCACCAATCTCTATTAACACAAATCAAAAGAAAAATAAGGACACTTAATAAAGCAAAAAAAAATTCAAAAGAAAAACATGACTAACGTGAATATGTGCTTCCTGAGAATATTCATTTACTTCTTGTAAAGAAAACCTAATGAAAAGTCCATACCGGTCGAAAATTTTGGACTCTATAAAGTTCATCCCATATCCAAGACTTATTTAAATTGTCCCAATAAACTTCCATGTCAACTCCATTCCATAGTACATCAAATGTTGCTTCTGCTTCAAGCATACCTGGTAAGTAGAAATAGTATCAAATCAATTATTGTTATATCAACATTCTATTAGCTTAAGGCCCTAGCACTATCATATAAAAACATTAAATGTAAACTCTGGGAAATAGTTTTAAGTAAGCAAAACTAGTTTTCTATTAGATGATTCAATTTCTATATTACAATTTCTAGAGGAAGAGGTGAAAAAATATCTTTCTAGTAAAAAATTAGCTCAATCTTAAATAAAATTATGTTTGAGAAAAATATCTAAGGACATAAAAAATAGCCATTTCTTTATAGAAAATGATGACAATAAACCCAAGAACAATGTTGAAAAAATCAGACATGGATTTCAAAGAGAAATAAGAGATAGTAGATTATTTTCATTCATCAAATATGAAAGAAACTTTTTATTCATCAACTATGATAGAAACTTGCTTATCCATGGTGCACTGCTTGCATGCACGTTAAGAGTCAAGAAACAAGTTAATTAATTTGAAGGTGACAAATGTTGTACATCTACATAAATGGGGAATATAACACAACACTTCAAGGGCCCTAGTTTGCATTACAAAGACTAAACATTGTATTGTATGACCCCACCATAATTTTTTTTTTTTGGTACACAGACCAAGAGAGTCTCTAAAGAAACAAAACTTGGCATTACTTGTCAGATTGGTGATTTCAGCTTCTTGTTCTGGGCTTCATGATAGTGCAACTTCAATGTGTTTAGTTCTTGCATGATATACAAGATTATTTGCCAAGCTTATTGAACCTTGATTATTACAATGCAATACAATTGGGATTTGTTGTCTATGGTTCAAATCTTCCATTAATCATTTAAGACGAATTGCTTCAAATTTGACATTGGCAGTAGATCTATATACAACTTTTGTTAAAGAAAGTGCTACAGTAGTTTTTTTTTTTATAAATTTTGTTGGTTCATTAAATTATTATTGAACCAAAGCTGAAGTTGTATCCTAATGTTGATTTCATTTCCTCGGTTTCTTCTACATATTCTGAATCACAGTAATAAAATAATCTTGGTTCTTTCACCTTTGTGAATTCTAATCCAAGGTTTCTTGTTTTCAAGATTTATCTCAATATTCTTTGTTCAACTTTCCAATGTGATCATCAACATAAAGTTTCATTCACAAGTCTACCCATTTCATCTGCAACCAACATTGAAAATGTTTCCACAGGAGTTGGATGAGGCTTAAAATTTTCCATATTAGACTTTCTTAAGAGTTCCTTGCATAATTTTTCCGAGAGATGAAATTTCTACATTCCTTTTGGATAATCTCAGCTCCAAGATAATAATGAAGAATATTCATGTAAGTTAACTCAAATATTCTCTTTAACTAATATATCATAATATTTATATTATGTTAATAATTCCCAATAAGTATGTCATCAACATCTAATCCATTGATTGTAATCATAACTAATCTTTTCAAACTAATATACAGGCTTGGATCAACTTGTCTTTGAGCAAAGACAATTTCTCTGAGATGTAATCTATTTTCCATTGCAAGCTCTAGCTGCTTTTTGCAAGCCATACAGGACTTTCTTTAGTTTGTAGCTAGATGAGTCTTATTTACCAAATTGATTGAGAATTCCTCTTGATGTATTTGTGTAGGTGGTTTTTTGCATCAAAGTTTAGGATCACACTTTGAGATCTAACATTAGGATGAGGAGAATCTACACTATTTTTTAGACTTTTCTCAATAAATAGATGGTGAGGCAGCAGAAAAGGAGTTGCCAATCATGAAAAAAAAATAGAAGTAAACTTGGTGATCAAAACACATATTTACAAAAGCACATATTATTACTAATGGTAATAATATTAGTTCACAGATACTCCTTTGTTGAATGCAAACCTCTCTCTCTATCCACCATTGAAAATGAGCACCAGACAAAAGTGTAGGGATATGCCTTACAATAGCACATTTACATTATGAAACCTGCAATGGAATTTCAACATTGTGGTCAATATGGCGCTACTCTTTGCTTACATTAAAGATATCGTGCATACCAAAGGTTTGAGGAATTCTGGGCTCTACCACACATGGGCATCCATCAAAGAGGATTTTGTTACAATGATAGGAAATAAAGTTTAAAAAATAGTAGCTAGAGATATCTAAAATATTCTCAAATTGATGATTCTCATTACATCTTTGAATACATCTTATAATAAAAATATCAAATTGTAAAAGATAAAATAAATATAGAAAGAAATGTGTGGGATGAAATGTTGTTTGGGAGATGTGATTGATGTGTGTGAATATAGAAGATTTAGGGAAAATAAGATTCTCTTCTTAACCCCAAATTCCCAAAGGAAATATTCAAATTGATTAACCACAAGCAAGTGGTCAATGCATAAATGAATCAATCGATTAGTAATAAGAAGAAAGAGGAAAAACTTATATCCCATTTTGGAAGAGAGTATTAAAAATATTAATTGAAATGAATTGAAGATAAATACTAACCTCAACGTATAGAAAATTTGGAAATTGCTATTTTTTGGTGTCTGTACTGAGTTTCTGGAAAATTCTCCAACCAAATCTGGAACAAAAATATAGAGACGGAGAAAACCCACAAATCTTTTCATTTTTTGTTCTAGGTCGACCTTGACCCAAATGAAGGTTGACCTTGACCCTTTTATGTTGACCTTGACTTGCACTGCTTTGACATAAATTATGTTCGTAGATACTGAAAGTTTGTTGAAAAGGGTATCTGAATCTGCTCTGTAATTCATTGTTCTGCACCTGCACCTGCAAGAAAAATGATTTTGTTGTTGGGATGAGGGATTTGCCTTGGTCAAACCCCAGTTTTGGAATTAACCTTGAAATAGGATTGAAATTTTAGTAATAAACAAAGTAAATGGAATAATTCACCTTGCTTATGTTGAAAACCCTTGTGGAGGATTCGAATCCTTGAATCCACAAGTATGGATGCTCCAAATATATGTACAATTTTAGGATGTCTCAAATCAATTTCCTTTAGATCTTCAAGACCAATCTTGAATGGATCTTGGAATAGGAAGAAGCTTGAATGGATGTAGATGGAGAAATATTCAATGAGAGGGCTCCATAGAGCTTTGAAACCTTCAATGGCTACCAATGGATCTCCTTGATGAGTTGAATCTTGATCAATTATTGAATACTTGAAGGCTTGAATGCTTGAATGCTTGAATGGTTGATCAATTATGCATAGATAATCCTCCCTTTTCTTTCCTTTCTTTCTTTTCTCCTTGATCACATACTTGCAAAATCAGAGGAAAAGGCTTTCTTATATACTAGTCTAGGGCAAACAATTCTAGAGAGGCAGACATAGGAGAAATAAATTCTCATTAAGCCTATACTGCTAGAAGTGGACGTAAATTAAATATATTTTAATATTTACCATTTCAAAGCCCGGAGTAGCTGACCCAGAAGTGGGAAATAATTATTTTCGAACCCCAACATCCAAAAACCTTCATAATTTGAAATTTGGACCCTACGTTAGGGTCGAGGTCGACCCTGGCCTAGCTCAAGGTCAAGGTCGACCTTGACCCAAAAGGTCAACCTTGACCCTGAGGTCAAGAACCTTATAATTTCATATCACGATGCTAGAAATATGCAAAAAAGAAGTGGAAAATAGGGCAGGACATGGGAAAAAGCTAGATCCAAGTCAAAGACCCATTTAGGGTGTTTGACATGACCCCAAACCACTTACTCGAAGGGCTAAACCAGTCCTAAATGGAAGTGCTTCCATTTGATGACCATACACAAATGTAATCAAGATAGGGCTTTCTGCTTTGCCTTTACAAATCAGAAGAACATTAGACCAAATCTATGCTAAAATAACTTCATGAGCACCTGAAAGGCAAGCATATTCTACTAAATTTTATAGGAAAAATGTAATTTTAATAGGTGGAAATATGATTAGTCCAAATGCAATTACCATAAAAAATAAATGACCATATTTAATTACCTGCAACCATGCATCAATCACAAACTTCAGCTGGGAAACAAGTTGACACTGCTTGTCACTCAACTTCTCCATTTTCATATTCCACTGCATTAACAAAAACATCATAAAACATTGTGGATTGTAAAAGGTTACGTTAGAAACAACATTTCCACAGTTCAATTTCTCTCTAGCTTCCATGAAAGTGTGTCATCATATGTATTTTTTTCCAGTTTTAGTTACCTAGCAAAGAATTGAAGTTTTTGTTTCTCAATTTCACACGCAAGTTGTGTAAGTTGGTAAAATGTAAAATTTTGAAAATATAAGTTCTACAAAGCAAAAATGAGGCATGTGTTGGCAAAGTGGTCAGCGCTCCCCTCGGGATTCGTGACATGGCTTAACCGCCTCCTGTGTCTTCTATAAGTCTAGTGGTTGTATCGGGCATTAATAGGTTGATCTTTTGGTGCAACGACAACCATTACTTGTAACAAGTGGTATCAGAGCTTGGTCACAAGTTCGAATCCTCTCAGGTAACGCTGAGGGGGAGATTGTTGGCAAAGTGGTCAGCGCTCCCCTCGAGATTCGTGACATGGCTTAACCGCCTCGTGTGTCTTCTATAAGTCTAGTGGTTGTATCGGGCATTAACAGGTCGATCTTTTGGTGCAACAGCAACCATTACTTGTAAGAGTATGAACCAAAAATCATTGACATACATAGATGACAAAAACATGTATAAACATAATAGCACATACATACATATATTGCAACAGAGATTACAGTCCAGCTTCATTCTAAATCTTTAGTACAACAAGCATTACTATCATAAATAGTAAATACATGTATCTAAAAAATACCAAGAAATATCAGTAAATATAATATTAAGAGTTATTTTATTTTTCTTTAAAAATTTAACTTTATTTTTTGCATAAATAGAAAAAAAAGATTTATATAAGAATTATCTATGTAATTTTGAATTTTAGTTTTAGAAAAGCAACAATTAAATATTTTGGTAATTCTTTTATTTTATTTTTTCTTGTAAGTGTACTAAATATTATATACTTACATTTGACCTCTTAATAGTTTCACATGAACATATATTCTAAAGCATTGATGTCTTTATATTTAAAAATAAATGTAGGCTTTAAATAAATACACTATTACTTATTAATATTAAGTAATCAGGCAGCCAATTTATTAGCTAAACGTGTTGTAATTCAGATGCCTTTATTGACACATATAAGTGACCATCACAACTCTTAGTTGGATTTGAAAAAATTTCTTTTTGATCAGAAGTTCTTAAGGTTGTGGCCCAAGACATTTTCAATTTCCAAGATCATTCTTGATGTCAAGATTGTGTTTCATGGATGTCCTCTTTAAAATATATCATTATTATTTTCTCCTAGCATGGTATTATTTGTGGCCTCTCCCCACAAGCTTTGAGGTGTCCCTAACTTATTTGATATAGTGTTGGATCATTGTTTTCTTTTATTGAGTTGTCATTTGTCCTCATTTTAGTTTTTACCCTTGTAAATCAAATCATTCTTTTCTTTCATTGAGCTGTCATTTGTCCTCATCTTAGCTTTGCCCCTTGTCAATAGGCTCTCTAACCCTAGTAGAACTTTCTTGTTTCTTTTGTAGGCATGTGGTCAGGATGCTCTCCTTCAGCGTAAAGTTTATTTATCAAGATTTACAAACAATTATTCATGGTCTTGACTCTATTTCTCTTGATTTAGTCAAGATTAGTTTAGGCCACCAAGGTTATGAAGATAACAGTTTGTTGAGGTTGCAAAAATTCTATCTTTCAAATTTCTAGGGAAAACTGGAAGAGAACATCACATATGGCAGTCTATATAAGGGTGTTTCTCTTTTTACATCAGTATCCTTTTTTAAAGATTTTACAGGGCCTGCAAGTTCATGGATAGGGATGTATGACAAGCATGATGGGGTCTTGTGGTATCCTATGTCTATTGGTGACCTCCAGATTTTGAATTTGGAGTTGTTAGCAGTTAACAAAGCCATTAAAAATCTTAGTGACTTGGACTTGAAAAATTATCAAGATTTTGTTGGTTTCACATAATCAAGGTGTTTCAGAGGTGACATGAACCTTTACCATGCTCTCTCTTGACGATGTGCATCTACCCAATTATGGAGGTGATAAATTTGCAGCCCCTAAGTCAATTTGTGGTCACAACTAAACATTGGTCTGGAGCTGCCTCTGCAAGTGATGGGGCTTGTGATTCAACAAGAAGCATCCATGGGGAGTACTCTCATCATCCTACATTGGTCTGGAGCTATCTCTGCAAGTGATGGGGCTTGTGCTTCAGCAATCAGCACCCATGGGGAGTACTCTAATCATCCTTAGTATTGAGTGTTTTATGGGTTTAGATATTGTTAATAGAGAGTATTGTTTTCTATGTTCTGGATGAAACTGGTGCATGAAAATGTTTTCCAGTTATAATTGGTTCATTTTTATTTCAAGAGCAAGGGCACCTATAGAACCCCCTCTACTTTAATCAAAATAACAAAAACCTAGAGAACAAGAGTAATAGTTATTTAAAGAAACAAGATTCTTGCACATAATTCATCGATGCTTAATATTGTAACTTTCTAGAGATAGGAATTTACATTTGCGTCCACTAATGACTTAGATGATTTCTTACAACTGTATATGTTTACTACCTGAACAACTTGCATATGCTATAAATCTAAAAGTTCCTTGGCCCTAGACTATAATGCATAGAAATAGAATCAACTGTTAGCTGATATAAGCATCCAAAGACCACAAATAATAACATCAGAAAAAGAAGCTATTGGACATCATGAACTAATAATTCAAATCAAACAGAAAATGTTAGATGTTTACTGATTTGTTGGTTTCCCATCGCTCATAATAATGGGTATATCTCTCCAATGAATTTTTGGCCATCTCTCTCCTCCACTTAGATTCATCATATTGGACAAACAAAATGTATCTAGCATCAGATTAACCCTTGAAATGGTAGGGATGATGGATGAACTGGTAATCCTGTTAGTTTTATCTACATTATGGAAAAATAAGTAAAAAAATTGAACAAAATAGCAATAACAATAATAAACATACAACTCCTTCTTTCTTTGTTGTTTCATATTGATTACA
Source organism: Chamaecyparis obtusa (assembly GCA_027943335.1). Taxonomy (NCBI): domain Eukaryota; kingdom Viridiplantae; phylum Streptophyta; class Pinopsida; order Cupressales; family Cupressaceae; genus Chamaecyparis; species Chamaecyparis obtusa. The sequence continues at coordinate 2,656,751 of BSBK01000994.1, forward strand.
GGCATAAAAGCCACAAGTCTATTCCTCGTGTTCTAACCAAGCACCAAGGAAAAGCCTACAGAAGCATCAAAGCATCAAAATCCATATATAATACATATGGATAGTTTACCAAAACTAAAACTTAGAATGTAATTCAATTAAAATCATAACTGCTTATTCAGCAACCATGAATATTGGAGATCCATAACAATATCCTTAAATGCTCCATGAAAAAGAATTTTTGTAGAGCATAGTTAAATAGAAGGTAACTATTCTATACACATAAATTCAAATTGGATAAAATGAAACAATATCAGCCTTACCAAGACAACATATATTAAATTGAATGAATATATTTTAAAATCATTAGGACCATGTGGCCATTTACTTACCAGCAAAATTCAAATTCAAATAAAAATTCATGAAGGAATATATCAAAGATAAGCTTACATATAATTATTGACAGATATATGTAATAAATAGAAAGAGGATTTGTGTAACCAACTTCAAATCTAACCATATTATCTCATTTTCCAAGCAACAAGCACTTTTCAGGTAGCAACTTTAAAGATTTTTTGGATTCATAAGTAACGCATTCAACATACACAGTATGGGATATGAATATAACTTTCAGATGCAAGAATTACAATAAGTAGTAGCACTAAAAAATGTCAAAATCCTAACAAAACAACCAAGAAGGGACTTGCCTATTTCTTTTTGATGAAAGACTGGAGCAACATGATCACATCTGAATTTATGAAATATACCAACTAATTCAAAAATTGTTAAGATCCTCAAGACATGATACATTGACTCTGATCAGAAAGCATGCTGATCAATTCAAATTAGGTGTCGAATAATTAGCAAAGCTATAATTCAAGAATTAAAAGGGGATGGAAGAAAATATTTTCTTACCAATTCATGTTTTCTGATTTTGCACTATTCTTTAAAATCCATTTTTCTACTATCTCACAATCAACTGGACGATGAGCTTCCTCGGAACACTGAAGAGGTATATATATATATATACCTTGTCTTCTTCATTTCTTGATGTAAAAATTGTCATAGGTATAATGACCATTTCATTTTCTACCTCTTCCTCTTTTGAATAATCTTTCTAACAGTCCATGTGATCTTCTTCTTAATTGGTAGGTATCATTTTTGCATTTCTAGTTCTATTAGCTTTCCTATGCATTCAAATGTTTGTTGTATTTCTCTAATATTTCTTTCAATCTCTACTTTCTTCATCTTTTCCTCTTTCCTCTTCCTCTTCCTCTCCTTTTCTTCTTTTATTTTCTTATTTCTTGTTTGATGAATCCACACTCTACAAATACCTCTTTAACACTTCCATCTCTTCAAGAAAGTACCTCTAACCTTGCTTCCTTTTTTCTTTTGCCTCACCTAGGTATTTTCTCTTGCCTAGCTAGTGTTTTGGAAGCCAAATTCTCTCTTCCTCCTACACAAACACAAATACACAAACATCAAACTCTCTTTCCCAGACCTTTTGAGATCTGATACCAAATGATACAACCAAAATTTCTTTAACATTTAACAAAAATAGAAGAGAGAAAAAACACAGGGAAGATTTTTAGAATTAAAATCCTTTTGTATAATTATTCCAATTACTCTTCTCCTATAATGAGAGAAATCAATAATTTAAGGACAAATCTAATATTACCTTTTTTGACAGTTTTTTCACAAAAATAGTTTTTTCCCATTTTTGATACTTTTAAAAATAAATTAAAAAGGTGAATTTTTTTATGAAGATTCCTAAAATGAACTTTCAACTAATCTTCAAAACTCGAAATAAGATTTCCAAGTTATTAAAAAAATAACTTTTCTAAAAACTAAAAATAAAAAATAAAATCTTTAAAAACCACTAAAATCTCCTGAATCACCTTCTAATCTTAAGAAGAATGCCTTGGATCTGTTTCGATACATCTCCTTCTCCATGCATCACTACCTCCTTGGAACTCGCACATCCCATGCTCATAATTATTTCTTGGACCAAGAAATGAACAATAAAATTTTTCTCGTTCTCAATATTGATCCAAGCCATGGGCTTCCAATTAACAATACTATCAATAAATGCCTCTGTAGGGAGACATCTTGTAAAAGATGAAGTAGCAAATATTTCTCAGACATTAGAGAAAAGGCCCACAATTTTTTTATTAAATTAACTATAGGGAATGAAGCTATACGAAATGGAGGAGTCATCATGCACCTCCACTTGCCTGCACACCCTCATAATGGGTGCCACACACATATATACTATGTTGGCCTCCAATAGCCCAATTGGGACTACCTTACTCTCCCTCCCATAGTCATATTTAACCTTCCACTCTCCTACTACTCTTGCATTCTCTCTAGAATTAGTTTGTGAACTTTGATGATCTAAAGACCAACTTCTATATAGGCCATTTAAATTTTCATTCCCTTCGATAATTAGATGTAGAACAAATCTCTCTATCATTTTTCTGATCCATATCATCAACGTCATCTGTTTCCATTTCAATGGAAAAATTGTTATCAAGGTTTTCATCTATTTTAGTGATAAAATATTTAACAAGATTTTCACTTATTTCCATGGTATCTTAAACAATAGTAGCAACTCTTTCCTTACTAAATTTTAATTTCTTATATGAAAATTTACAATCCTCATAATCATAATTTCCAATTTCTCACCTTTTGTTTCTTCTGCTTCTTTTTAACATCTTGTTGTTGTGGATGCCAGATAAACTTGTACCAACACTTTATGCTACTATTGCGAATAGCTCCCAGTTCATTGAGAGTCTTTACTAGATATAAAGTACCCAATCTAATTCCTTTTTCAATTTGTAAAGGCCCTTTCGTTACCTTCCATTTATTGGATTCCAACTTGACATTACATCCATGAGAGAATAATTTCACGACTGAAATTGAATTATTTTTTAGTTGAGGAACATATCGGACATCCAGTAGAAGCCATCTATGTCCATATGATAGTTTCAACAAAACATCTCTTTTTCCAACAATTTGAAGACATTTATCATCTACAAGAGATACCTTACCAAAATTACCACTTTGAAAAGTTTTGAAAATTTCCCTATGTGAAGTAGTGTGAAATGTTGCCGATGTATCGAACACCCAAGTATTTGCTGCAATTTATATCATAGTTAAAATAAAAGCCTCACCTTCTTCCATATTTTCTCCTTGGATTTAACCAAGATCTGACACCAATTGTAAGTTATAATTGAGCATATATAGCCAATAAACATATCTAAAATAGAAATTGAAAAAGAGGACAAGACACATAAACACCGATGTAGAAAATTTATAGTGGTTTGGAAAATTTTCCTACGCCCACTTTCAAAGAAGGGAAATATCTTATTAATTTTTAAAATATCAATTTGTCCATCGTATGTACACATATTTATACAAATGTATTCATCCATAAGTAAATATTTTGGAAGATGAATGGTCAAGTGAGCCTTGGACTTTATATACCCAACAATTCTTTTATTCACAGTTTTATATTGGTTTTCAATTCTTGGCCATTAATGCTTCACATTCTTCTTACTCCAAATTTTTGATCATCTCTGAGGAACCTATTGAAATGAAGATCTTTCCTCCTACGTCATTTAAATCTACTTCATTTTTACAAATTTCTACTACGGTTGTAGGGGAAAGGATATTTTATTCCTAGTTTTGTGGTATGACAAGGTCATGATCATGCTTTTTTTAGTATATTATAGGTCATAATATCTAGATTCACCTGTAGTCGATGTTCCTTATCTCTAATGTTAAGTACTTTTCTATGCCCAATTTATATTTAGATATCAAAGATTACTTAATAGAAAAAGGGAGTCTCATAATATTTCTTATATAATTTCCTTTAGATATGGACTTGAATAAAATACATAGGTGAGCCATAAGTACTTTGAAATTTGGTAGATGTCATGGCCTGAGCTTATATGCATAACTTAGTTCAACTAAAGAAAATAGGTTGATGTGTATTTTATGTAATGAAATAGGTGTTATAAATCAATTGTATTTATTTGTTTATTTCTGAATTTTTTATGTAGGAAAAAGTAATATAAAAAGATTTTTTATATTCATTATTTTTTTAAAGACAATGTTCTACTAATATTTTTACATCAAATTTTTTTATGTATAGATATAGATATACATATACATATACTAATTTTATTTTTAAACTATGTGAACATGAATTTGTAATATTGAGAAATAATAAGTTTTTATTGAAAATTGCACATAAGATTTAACTATTATAAAGATGAAATCAATGATTTAATTTTTGAGAAATCTATTTGACTCCAAAAACACTTACAAAAAATGAACACACAAGCATTCCTACTTTTGAATAGATCTAAAAAAATGAAATTCTTTTCTTGTAACTTCACACATCATTGATTATTTTTCTTTAACTTAAACATCAAACCAATCTTTAATAAGTATATTATAGTGTAGGTTTGAGAACATTAGAGATTCTATGTCATAGAGAAGGTATAATTTCTTTGTTTCTCTCCTATCTACTCATCCTACTAGTTCTCATGCCTTATGTATTGGATTCAAATTAGTGAATTATGGATGATTAATTGGAGTTAAAATATTATTGTAATGAGATGTGGATTAATTCATAATAATCTAATATTAATTTCATAAATTGTTTATTTTTTCTAATTCCTATTAATTATTAAAAGATAGAATAGTTTAATTACAAGGAAGCATAAGGAAAAAATACTATTAGAAGACTTTATTTTTGTACAATGTATACTATGGAAGTCTTTGTTTCATAAGGTATTTAATAAAGTACTTGTTAAAAATATGTAAGTTATTGGATGCAAACACATTTATGTGAATAAGGAATAAGGATAAATTTTAATTTATTTTTGTTCAGGGGTAAAATAGATGCTAATGAATTTATTATTGTAAACAATGTGAGATGTGCTCATTAATTAACCATTTCCACACTAATATTAGAAATACAAGAGAAAGAGGGGCTTCTAGGCATAACTCTCAATATAACCTAAGTTAGATTAGAAAAACCCAAGAAGATGAGAGGATGTTAATGCTGAATCCAAATTATACTAAGAAAGTACAGAATAAAGTCCTCTTTCATGCAATGTAAGAATTTATTAAGGTTGTATAAGTTCATTTATAAAATTGAACTAATTGATTTAGCAAGATAATCAATAGAGATTTAGTTGCTAAATGTAAACAATCAGTCCAATTAAGATGTGAAAACAAATCTGAACTAAGACATGAAACAGATAATGAGGTACTCACCTTGAAGTATGAAGAGGAATATGATTTTCTTCTCTAAAAACTACTATTCTAGACATGTAGCTAAATTTCTAACTGTAGATATATGATCACAACTAAAAACCCAAAAAATGTTGAAAATCTCAGGTTGTCAGGAATAAGTCAACCATGTAACCATGTTTCAGAATAGGTCAACCATGTCACCATGTTCTGGAACAAGTCAACCAAATCATCGTGTTCCTAGGGAACTTTACTAAAGTTGACCTATATGTTTTCTAGAAGATCTCTTTCTACAACTTCTAGATTTGTACATACAATTTTAAGATCATACTCCTACACACAAAAAACTAGTTTTTGGGGTTCTCAACGATAAGGGCTTGCCTTGGTCAAGCCCTAGATTGAGTATTCAAACTTTAATTGAAATGTAAATGTGTAAATGAAAGAAGCCAAATGTATATATTCACCTTGCTTGAAGAAACCCTTGCCAATAAGGATTTTAAATTATGTTTGTATGTTGATCTTGGACTTGCAATGTAGGAAATCTCCACAAATGGTATGGATATACCAAAATCACTTTATGGATCCATGGATGTAAGTGTGCATCAAATGAAGAAGAATATGAATACCTCAATGTATATCTCCTCTCTTGATGGCCAACAATATGCTAGATCTTGAAGAGGAAATATTCCCACAAAGGATCCTTGAATCTTTTGAACACTTGAATGCTTGAATACTTGAATGCTTGAATGTGATATTTTTATCATGAATTTTCCTCCTCTAAAATGAGATTCCTAGGATTCCTTTTATATTCTTTTTTGGGCATGAAAAAAAATAAAGATGATGGGGTACCCTATTTTGTAATTTAATTCCCCGAGACAACACCAGTCCTAAGATTTCAAATCCTTAGGGAAAAAGTCAACTTGGTCAACCTATTCCTGAAGAACAAGTCAACTTGGTTGACCTATTCTAGAATAGGCTGACTTGGTTGACATATTCTAGGGTTGGCCCATACGGTTCTATCCTCAAGGTCATAGAGAGTGTACAAATGAAAGTAGGAAAAATTGGGTTGAACATGAGAAAAAGGGAATTGAGAACAAATCCATCCATGGTCCAAAAATTTGATAAAGGACAAGAGATAAAAATTCTTAAATTAGGAGTAAGTCTATTTAAGGATGGTATATTTATCCCCCACTTTAGTGGGAGTATGAGCTACCTCATACTCATGGTAAAGTAGATCAAAAGAAAGAGATGATCGCATCATGATTAAGGGTGAACAGAAACCATCAAGCCCCTAATAGACTTGAGTCTTCATTATATCCAAAATAATAATAAGAGATATGTCAATATATATATATATATATATATATATATATATATATATATATATATATATATATATATAGAGAGAGAGAGAGAGAGAGAGAGAGAGAGAGATCACCTTTCCCAATAAGGTTTTTGTTCCATATTATGAACCACACCAAAGGGTTAGGATTGAATAGTGGAGCAGGTTTATATTCCTAGTAGTCAATCCCATAAAAACAAAAGTGGTGGGATCAAATGGTCTAACGGGTTTGTCTGCTTGATAGTTAACCCTACGCAACTTTTTTCCTTGTGGAAGCTTTACATCCACATGATTTAGTACTCCTATACTATGAGAATGGTTTTTGTATGTGCTAGGATAGGTTAAATGGTCTAACAAGTGTGTGTGGCAGTCTAGTCAACCAATCCAAGACATGTAGGAAGAGTAACTAGCCCTAGAAAGTTGTGTTATGCTAGTATAGTTATATATGTTATGCTTGAAATGAAGAAAAATGTATTAAAATAAGGGGACCATGCATGCCCCCCCCCCCCCCTCTTATGATGGAAAAATAAGTTCTTCTTTTGGCATATTAAGGAAGTGGTGAAGAAGGATAAAGAAATTACAACATCAAGATAGTATCCACAAGAAATAGTCAGTCAAAGAAAAAGAGATCAGAGATCCTATGAGGCTATATAATGGAAGAATGCAACAAGATACCATGCAATAAGTGAAAAATAAAATCCTTAAAAAGGATACACACTTTGTGAGGCTCCAAGATAAGTGACTTATCTACCATGTAAACCCAATTGTAAGATTAGATGTCACATGATAAACAAATAACACATAACCAAATGAAAAGTGGATCCTTGGGAGAATGAGAGAGATGAATATGATTCTCTTTCCATCCAAGTGTAGTAACAAGAGAAATGTGGACCTATTATGCTACTCACAAAGAGTACCATACATGACGATAAGCCCCCAAGAGACAGGCTAAAAATATTACATGGTGTAAAGAAACCTAATAGGGAATTATGTTATTCAATGAAATCAGGATTTAAATAGAGCTCATCATAATGAGATACATTATTAACCTCATTATTAATTAGTTTTTGAATCTTGTAATGCAAATCTTGACAATCATTATTAGAGCTATCATGATAATGGTGATACATGCAAAATGGAAGATCAATATGTTTTTTACCATGTTTATTTCTTTGTTTAGGTCTAGTAATCACCTTAGCATGAAGAAGTTCAGGTAAAATGATTTCTTTATTAATAGGATAAGATATGTTAGATGATGAAGGATAGGATGTGGACAAAGAATTAGATTTGACACTTTGTTTCACACATCTTGAATTATGATCGACAATGGTGTTGAAAGAATGTTGATGCCCACCATTTCCTAAGGGAATTGATTTTATTGTTTTTTTTTACCGAAGCCATTCTTAGTGAATTTATGATAGCCATAATAAGAATCCATATCACTAGGTTTGATAGATTCATCATGAGTAGAAGTAGTAAAAAATTTATTAGAAAGAGGAGTTGTTTTAGATTTTATGAATGAAAGATCATTAACTCTATACTCTCCAATAATGGTTGGTGTGAAATCTAAGGATCCCCAATCATCTTCTAAAATAAAACTTGTACAAGGAGGATCATCATTAGATTCTTGATCTTGTTTTTCCTCACCTAGACAACTATTGTGTTTAGTTTCCGCATGAAGAGTGTACATTACATTGTTGTAGATAAACTTGACTTTTTGATGAAGAGTTGAAGGAATCCAATGCATAGAATGTAACCAAGTTATACCTAGAATAAGGTTGTAATTAAGAGGTCTAGACATGAAATTAATGAAAGTATCCAAAATAACCAGACCTGCTTTGATAGGTAAATTAATGATGCCTAAGGTTTTCTTAGAAACATTATCAAATCCATGTATAGGCACATTATCAAGTTTGATATTTGAAAGATTGACTTTAATTTCTTTGAGCATGTCTATACTAAAAATATTAAGCATGGATCCATTATCAATTAAGGTTCTAGGAATGAGGTTAACATTGATAAGGATTCCTACCATAAGAGTATCATAATGATATTGAATCTCTTTAGGAGGAAAATCATCATTAGTAAACATAATTTGAGGTGGAGTAGATGTATCATTCATGCATTGTAAAAAGGAATTGATGTTATCTTGATTAGGAGGTGAAGTTGGAAGAGTAGCTAAAACTTTTTGCAAGGCTTCATGATATGTAGGTGATGTTTGAAGAATTTCCCAAAGATAAATCTTGGAGGGGGTATTTCGTAATTGCATTACCAAATCATATTTCATTCCAATATTTTGAGAAAGATGGGGTGGAGGGGGAAGACTAGGTTGAGAGGGTGAGAGAGAAGTAGTAGGTTGAGGATTATTTTGTGTACGATAGGTATGATACATCGCATGATAATCCAAAGAATCTCTAGGTTCCCCCTTAAGAGTTATGGAAGGACGACCTTTAAGGGTGATAAGAGGTTTATTTTATGGAGGGTAAACTTTGAGAGTGAAAATAGGTTGAGAAACATTAAATTTATTACGATCTTTCTTGTCTATAGAATCATCAATAGAAGGGAGAGAATTAAGGAGATTTATATTATCCTTTTGTCCCAATGAATCCTTAGAATACAGATTATATACTTCCATTAATGCTTCATCTCAAATAGAAGCATTCAATGAAGGTGAAGTTATATATTGATAAAGCTATTTATAATGTCTTCCTCTTTCTCTAAAATATCCATAAAAGGAGAGTATGTGTTAGGAGAAGGAGAAACATCAAGTGTGTCATGTTGAGAATAGTCAACATTATTGTCTAGAGGTTCATACCAAATAGTGATATTATGAGTAGAAGGAACATGTATATCAATAATGAATGTGCCATAGAATAATCATGAGATAAATTGGAATTCAGAAAGGTGGGAGTATCGAAAGAAGATATAGGACCACCCTCAACCAAAGTATCCCCATAGTCAAGGCATATATTAGGAGAAGGGATAATATTAATCTGCCACTCATCCCCATAAAGAGGAAGGACACATGATAAAGGTAAGTTGATAGGAGGGTGGTGTTTTATGTTAAAGATAATGGAATGATGTTTAGAGAATGCTTTAAATGACTTGTGCAACATGAGAAAAAGAGAATGCAAATAGAGTAGATCCAACAAAGGGTAAAAGCATAAAGTTGTGTCACGTTTTAGGACAACTTATCAGCACAGCTGAATTTGAGTATTTCTAACTAAAATAATTTTTTTTTAAACATATGGTCTAGCTAGATTCATTCTAGCTAAGTTAGATAAGTGCTTCAACTTTTCCAATTGGAAATATCTATTAAATGCATGTTTTATACCAATTACTAAAGAAATAAAATTATTTTAGAAAAATGATGTTTCAATAACTCCTACTCTTTTTAATGATATTTTTTTACAAATATAAAAATCCCCTTTTTTAGAGCACAGAGTCAAGATTATCATCATATAATTTTTATAATATTTTAATTAGATCTAATATATTATTATTTAAAAATACTGCAAGTAGGTATTTTAACATTCGAGAACAAGCTGCTTCAAACATAGAAAAAAAATAGTAAAGCTTATCAAAAAAATTGAAATTTTATATTTAACACTAGAGGAGAGAGTTCTCTTCAAGAATGTGTAATTTTTTTTCTGAATGGTATAGATTTGATAGGGGAAATTTGGTGGGAGATGAAAACTGTCAATTTTAGGTATGTTCAACTTTGAGTAGTTATAACGGAGAAAATATGCATTGATAACTAATTTTTCTTCTTTTTTGCACTAGCTATACATTTCATCTATAACATATTTTTAAATCAAAAGAAAAAAAGATTATTTGCATATAATTTTTTGGTGGGAACAAGACCCTCGTTTTTCAACATTTTTTAGCAAGTAAAAAATGGACTTCAAAAATTAAAAAACTATGTGAATTCTTGTTCAATTTTTTAAAAAAAATTATAGGCATAAACTTCATCCACTTTTATACATTTCATTACTTTACATCATCTCCAAATTCTAAACATAAATGCCATTTTTATGTCGTTAAAGTTAAAAAGTTTGTGTATTGTTGACCTTTTCCTTTGTAAAGTGTGACATAACTTTGTACTTTTACCCCTAACCATTTTGTGATTGGAATGCATGAAAGATCTAATGAATATTTAAAAAA